>VWZI01004095.1:134025-165413 GCA_013396835.1 Psilopogon haemacephalus
AAGCAAAAAAACCCACAAACCCCAGCTTTGCTTCAGTTTTTAACAGCTGCTAAAAGAACATAAGCAAGTGAAATGCACCATGTCTGGTCCAGGATCCCAAATTTAGCTGTTAAGAAATAAGTCTCCCTTCTAAGATGTCTAGCTTGGGGAAGAGGAGGCTCAGGGGTGACCTCATTGCTGCCTACAGCTACCTAAAGGGAGGTTGTAGCCAGGTGGGGGTTGGTCTCTTCTCCCAGGCAACCAGCAAAAGAATGAGGGGACACAGTCTCAAGTTGTGCTGGGGGAGGTATAGGCTGGATATTAGGAAGAAGTTGTTCACACAGAGTGCATTTAATGCATTTATGCATGTGTAGGTTCACGTGGGTGCACAACTGTGTATGCATTTGGTCACACACCCCTGGGTAAATACACCTGTGCTGGTTTGAGGATAATTGGAATATTTTAATGAGAAAAACTAGATTATAGGCTGTGAAAAGAAAATGATGGTGTCAAGTTGTGCCAAAGGAGGTCTAGGCTGAATGTTAGGAGGAAGTTCTTCACAGACAGAGTGATTTGCCATTGGAATGGGCTGCCCAGGGAGGTGGTGGAGTCACCGTCCCTGAAGGTGCTGAAGAAAGGACTGGATGGAGCACTTAGTGCCATGGTCTAGTTGATTGGATAGGGCTGAGTGATAGGTTGGACTGGATGATCTTGGAGCTCTCTTCCAACCTGGCTGATTCTATTCTATTCTATTCTATTCTATTCTATTCTATTCTATTCTATTCTATTCTATTCTATTCTATTCTATTCTATTCTATTCTATTCTTCCTCTTCTGAGAAAGAGAGAAGCAGCTGAAGACCATGGAAAGGCTAGCAATGTCTTCTCTCAAGCTCTGATAGGAGCAGCATTTCCTGTTTTCTCTCATGATATTGTTTCAGTTGAAGTCTAGTAAGAGGATTCTGAAATAGACCTTCTGCACTTATTCTTGAAAATGTTATGATTGTCAGCTAATAACTAGGGTCTACCTGCTGGTATCACCGCTCCAAATAGCAAAGGACCAGTTCACAGCAGCCCAGTAATGAGGAAGTTCCTTAAGATGGAGCTTCATGCAAGCCTGCTATAACAAAGCAGAATATATTGCAAGGGAAATTATAGCTGATTCTGAAAACCTCAAGGTTATGTCCAATGCATGTGATCCTGTGAGCTCAATTTTGATTCTCCAAGGCACTAAATTTTTGGGTTTAGGCAAGTGCTTTTGCTTTTAAGGTTTCACAGTAAGAGCAAGTAATCCTGGATATTTTATTTTCTTATTAAAATATGATGGTTTGGGTATGGATATTTTTAATTTATTGTATTGATGATCACTTTGGCTACATTCATAGCTACTTATTTAAATATAAGTAAGGAATCATACTTTTCTGGAAGTTTCCAGTGCTCCAGTGGGACTTAAAATGACAGAATAAAAAAATCAGAGCAGGTGCAGGGTTTCAAGGCATAGTACAATGAGAAGAAGAGGGAAAAAAACCCCAAAACCCAGAAAAATCCCAGCACCACATAAAGTCACAGATTTCCTCTAGGTTTATTTGTAACTGCTGCAAGATACCAACCACTTGTTTCCAAAACAGCACACATTGAGGGGCTGATCCTGTGCAAATTAAATGAACAGAGATGATGCAGGACAGACACAAGAGCTAGGAGTTATAACCCTGCCCATTCTACTATTTCCCACTGTGTGGAATAGCTGTTGTAGCTGTTTCTATCTGGGAGTTTTGGTTGTCATAAAATAAAAAGAATTTAAATGTGCCACCTACACATGAAGGTGGAGTTGCCCTTTTATGTTAATGTTTGCAGCCTGAGAGCAGAGGGTTCACACACAGTGTTCTGCTCTGGCAGATTGACTACAGGCATGGATTTAATTATACCAGACAAAATGCCATCCTTGCATGAAAACTCCAGTCCATATATGTGCATGACTCTCTTTTATTATCTCCCTCCATTTATTTGATGGAACGACAGGAGGGAAGATTACTTGTGACTGTCTTTTGTATCTTTTGGAGAGGGATTGTCATATGTTTCAGAGAAGTTGCAATTTGACTTTGGTGGGTGTGGAGAGCCAAGCTCAGACGTGGTCTTTCCCTCTGTCATGCTGTTAGTGATCACTTCGAGACCAAAGTAGGACAAATTCTTTCCCTCCGTCATGCTGTTAGTGATCACACCAAGATCAAAGTAGAACAAATACAATCACAGAAACATTCAGTTTGGAAAATACTCCCAGGATCCAAGCCCAACCATTATTTGGAATGGAAGAAATCTAATTCAGTCTCCAAATGTGTTCTATATTTCCTCCACCGTTTTTTATGCATGTACAAATTTGATGGGTTTCTTGAACTTGTTGTTCAAGAGTAAAATGTCTCAGTCATTGTAGTCCAGATCTGCTGTGACCAGCAGATCAAGGGAAGTGATTCTTCCCTCTGCTATGCTCTGATGAGACCCACCAAGAGTACAACAATCAGCTCTGAGGTCCCCAGTGTAAGGAAGATAGGAACCTGTTAAAGGGGGTCCAGAGGAGGGCCACGAAGTGTTCAGAAGGCTGAAAGACCTCTCCTATGAGGAAAAGCCAGGAGAGTTGGTGGTGTTCAGTTTGCATAAGAGAAAGCTCTAGGGAAAGCTTACTGTGGCCTTTCAACACCTAAAGGGGGCTCATGAGAAAGATGGAGAGAAACTGTGCCAGGACCTGTAGTTAACAGGAGGAGGGTGATGCTTTTGAACCAAAAGAAGCTTGATTTAGACTAGAAATAACGAGGACATTTTTACAATCAGAGTGGTGAGAAAAAGGTTGCCCAGTTTTGGACACCTTGTTCCTGGAATTGTTTAAGGACAGGTTGAATGAAGTTTTGAGTGATCTGACCTAGAGATAGATGTCCTCGTCCATGGCAGGTTTTTGAACCTGATGGTCTTTAAAGGTCTCTTCGAACCAAAATAATTCTGTGATCCTATGGTTCCATGAGTCTAGAAGTGTGTCTAGAAGCCATAAAATAAATACTATACCATGCTGCAATTAACATCACTGCTATTTCAAAGCATGGAGCTGTTAGGGAGACTTGCCTGCAGGGTTTTCTGGGAACACACCAAACAAGGCTTAAAGGGAGAGATGAGGGCTTAAAGGGGAGATGAGTCTACAGAATCATAGAATCATAGAATGGTTTAGGTTGGAAGAGACCTCAAAAATCATCCAGTTCCAACCCCCTGCCATAGGCAGGGACACCTCCCACTAGAACAGGTCACTCAAGACCTCATCCAACCTGGCCTTGAACACATCCAGGGAGGAAGCAGACACAACCTCCCTGGGCAACCTGTTCCAGTGTCTCACCACCCTCACTGGAAAGACCTTCCTCCTAACACCCCATTTAAATCTCCCCTCTGCCAGTTTAAATCCATTATGTCATTACAAGACCTTGTGAATAGTCCCTCCCCAGCCTTCCAGTAAGTCCCCTTTCAGATACTGGAAGGCTACTATAAGGTCTCCTCGAAGCCTTCTCTTCTCCAGGCTGAAAAGCCCCAACTCTCTCAGCCTGTCCTCACAGCAGAGCTGCTGCAGCCCTCTGATCATCTTCATGGCCCTCCTCTGGACTGTCTCCAACAGTTTCATGTCCTTCTTGTTTTGGGGGCTCTAGAACTGCACACAGTACTCCAGGTGGGGTCTGATGAGAGCAAAGTAAAGGGGGAGAATCCCCTCCCTTGCCCTGCTGGCAACACTGCTCTTGATGCAGCCCATCACACAGTTGCTGTCTGAGCCACGTGTGCACATGTTGAGCTTTTCATCCACCCAGATCCCCAGGTCCTCTTCCTCAGGACTGTTCTCCAGCCACTTACCACCCAGCCTGGAGTTGTGCTTGGGATTTTGTGTGACCCAGATGGAGTACCTTACACTTGGCCTTGTTGAATTTCATGAGGTTGGCCTGGGCCCACCTCTCCAGCCTGTCCAGGTCCCTCTGGATGGATCCCTGCCCTCTAGCAAATCACTGTGCCACACAGCTTGGTGTCACCTGCAAACTTGCTGAGGGTGCACTGATTCCCCTGTCCATGTCACTGACAAAGATGTTAAACAGCACTGACCCCTGAGGGACGCCACTTGTCACTGGTCTCCAGGTGGACATTGTGCCCTTGATCACCACTCTCTGTGTGCAACCATCCAGCCAATTCTTTATCCAGTGAGTTGTCCACCCATCAGCTCCATGTTTTTTCCAGTTTCATGACCAGGATGTCATGTGGGACAGAGTCAAATGCCTTACTCAAGTCCAGGCAGGTGTCTTCAGATGCCCTTCTCTTGTCCACCGCTGTGTGACTTCATCATAGAAAGCCACCAAATTTGTCAGGCATCTGTCAGGTAATGCTATAGACACTGATGCTCATAGCATGGTGAATTTTAGAAAATGGAAATTGATGACAAAAAAACATTTTCTGTAAACTGGGGTAAAGTAGGAGTTTCAGCAGATGCTTTACTCTTTAAGCAGCACTCAGAACTTTGGTTTCAATCTGCTGCCCTGGAAATCAAGTCCATTACGGCTGAAACATGGAAGTAAACAAATCAATGCAATGTACTGCCTTCAGCTGCCGTGGTTTTTGTACATTAATACTGATCTTGAGGACATCACTCTAGGCAGCAGTAAAAGTAAAAAGAAATGAGAAAATAGACTATCAGTATCTTCATCTTCAGCATTCAACACTGTGATTGTGTCATGTTATGAGCACATACATATTTACATGTTTTCTGGGTGTGGTACATGATGTCTGAAACGTCCTGGAATTTAAAATGCTGGACATTTCAGCATCAAGTGTTTTTTTCTCTCTGTGTCTTCTGCTGAAATGTATTGGAAAGATTTTATTTTTTTTTATTTCTTGCTAGTCTGAAAACAAATCAGCTGCAAACCCCTAAGAAATCTGTGAGAGGGAAAACAATCAGGTCTCCTGAGTAAACTGAGAACAATGAACAGTACACTGTGTGCTTTTCTCCAGTCAGTCCATCCTCATGACAAGGATATAAAATGAACGGGAAATTGCATTAACTTAACCTATCCTCTTTGCAACTTTCCCCTTGCAATGTTGTTGTTTTATTCAGATGCTGTAATAAATGTGAAACACTGGGCTGTCTCCAGGAGAGGATTATTTCAAGCTTAATATGCTGTATTGTTAACTGCAGCTGTAATTGAATTTCTGTGTTCGACATTTTTTATGGATTCTCTTATATCCTAAACAAACTACTATTGATATATTAGTTCTTTTTTTTTTCTTCTTCTTCTTTCCCCTCTTTTTATTATTTAAACTGAATCTTTGAATTCTGAAAGTAATTTAAAGAGGAAAGCAAAAATATAGCTCTGGTTGGTCCTGCTCCAGTAGTGCATGGCAAGATCAATTTGGGCATTAAGCTTTAGCTTTTACTCTCATGCAAGCCTGCCAAGCAGTAGGTATTATTATGCTTGAAACTCTCAGTCTCATTATAAATTTAGTATGTTATCAGAAATCCATATATTAGGCAGACATACTGAATGATTCCATCTTTCCCAACTTACAGAAAACCTGATTTTCTTTGTGCAGTCAGGTGCATGTATCTTTCCATAAATAATTTTAAATTTATTTCATGCAGGGCTCTCCATATTATGAAAAACACCCACATTTAAAACAAAATAAAAGGGAATAATTTTTCTACTAACCATTTGGTCCAAAATTAAATTACATAACTGATTGATTATAGTTTAATATCAAGTTGTCTCTGTTGGTGACTATCTCTGATTCACATTAAATGGAACTCATAGTGCTTACAATACAGTAGAGAGTTTATGTTACTTTTCTAGTTATGTTTCTCTCCCTTCATTTGAGTTTGCTTTTTGTTTTGTTTTATTTTGTGGGGGCTTTGTAGGTTGTTTCTGTTTGGGGTTTTTTTTGTGTTTTGTTTTGTTTTTAATTCAACATATTTTCCACAGAATTAGTTTAATTTTTTATTCTCCCATGCCAGCAATTAGATAAATTACATGATACCTATTTAAGCTGTTACCTGCTTCTAGAGTAAAATTCAGGTGACAATAATGAAACTGTTAAATGCAAAAGAGATGAACAGACTTATAGCAAGCTGATGAAGCATCCAAGGAAAGGTTAACTTTGGTTTCAGTCTGCAAGCTAAAAGGAAAAAAAAAATGTTTCTGCTAGCACAGGGTATAAGCACAGTGGACAATCTTACTATTGCATATTAAATACATTACATTAAATGCCCTTATTTTGCTTAAAAAAATAGACTAACCCTTTTTTGTTGATCTTTCCTACAGCTGAACGAATGTCCATCACCTGTAGACAAAGATTCCTATTGGTAAATAAGGGATGCAGGAAAAAGGATACAAAGATATGTGAGGCTGCTGCCTGAGGGAATACTCTGATCTCGAAGCAGCCACAGTGTTTATGAAGGGAACTGTGGGACAAAATTCCCTCAGAACTTTAAGGCTCTGATGATATTCATCCCAGGCATTTGAGTCAGAATACATTATGCATTCATAATAAAGCTCTTTTCCTTCCAAACCAGAGCCAGTAATCATTTCTTTGACACTCTAAATGGAGGGGTCAGCTCACCTTATCAAGTTGCTGTGACTGATGGCATGAAGTGCTGAGAACAAAATGTCACACTGCACTGGCGAATCTGTGAACTTTCTCTTGTGCTTTTAGCAGTGGTTGGGACAAAACAACCCACAGGTAGAATGTGATTTCCATCTTAGGTGACTTTATCATGTATCACCTGTCAGCAACAGTCTTATAAACTACCCATGCAATCACATACACACAAGGATCAATGAGAAACAAGCTACAGTAGAAATAGAAATTGCAAACCATACTGGGCTGCTTTGGATGTGGGTTCTGCAACCCTCTTATTTTCTCAGACTGCTTAATCATAGCCTATCATAGCCTATATGATGAAATTTAACAAGGCCAAGGGTAAGGTCCTGCACCTGGGTCACTGCAATCCCAAGCACAAATACAGGCTGGGTGGTGAGTGGCTGAAGAGCAGCCCTGAGGAAAAGGACCTGGGGGTCCGGGTGGATGAGAAGCTCAACATGAGCCTGCAGTGTGCACACGCGGCTCAGACAGCAACTGTGTGCTGGGCTGCATTAAGAGAAGCATTGCCAACAGGGCAAGGGAGGGGATCATCAGACCCCACCTGGAGTACTGTGTGCAGTTCTGGAGCCCCCAGCACAAGAAGGACATGGAACTGCTGGAGAGAGTCCAGAGGAGGGCCACAAAGATGATCAGAGGGTTGGAGCACCTCTGCTATGAAGACAGGCTGAAAGAGTTGGGGCTTTTCAGCCTGGAGAAGAGAAGGCTTCGAGGAGACCTTATAGCAACCTTCCAGTGTCTGAAGGGGGCCTACAGGAAGGCTGGGGAGAGACTATTCACAAGGTCTTGTAATGACAGGATGAGGGGGAATGGGTTCAAATTGGCAGATGGGAGATTTGAATGGGATGTTAGGACGAAGTTCTTCACAGTGAGGGTGGCGAGGCACTGGAACAGGTTGCCCAGGGAGGTTGTGGCTGCTCCCTCCCTGAAGGTGTTCAAGGCCAGGCTGGATGAGGTCTTGAGTGACCTGATCTAGTGGGAGGTGTCCCTGCCTATGGCTGGGGGTTGGAACTGGATGATCTTTAAGGTCTCTTCCAACCTAAACCATTCTACGATTCTATATGATGTTGCACACACAGAAACATGCCTGGAACACAATCATTCTATACTCATAAAATCATATTTTGGAAGGGACCTTAGAGATCATCTACAATTATGGAATGCTTCTCAACTAGGCTTGGCTGCTCAAAGCCTCATCCAACCTGGCCTTGAACACATCCCAGGGAAGAGGCACCCACAGTCTCCATGGGCAACCTATTTCAGAGTCTCACCACCCTTGTACTGAGGATCATCTTCCTAAGATCCTAAGTCTAAACCTGTTCTTGCTCACTCCCCCTTGTCCCATTTCTAGACACCACTACGAAAAGTCCCTCTACAGCCTTCCTGTTGGATCTCTTCAGGTATTAGAAGACAGCTAAAAGGTCTCCCTGGAGTCTTCTCTTCTCTAGGGTGAATGCTCCCAGCACTCTGAGCCGCTAAAAGTAGATTTCTAGACTCATTGTGGGAAAGTGCATCACTACATGAGTATTTTGTTCAGTTCAGTACTCTTCTGAAATTAATATCTATACTATCTATACTTACCATTATATGCTTTGCACTATGGCATAAACACTTCAGTTTAGTTTCACCTAAGTAAATGTTGTGCTTACACAACATTCAGTTAGGTGAAACTAAATTGATAAAGCCTGCTCTGAGAGACCACCAAATGAGTGCTAACTCCAAATGGGACATCAACCCGTAAGATCAAATTGGAGCTGTCCTAAAGGAGGCATGTATGGTTCTCATTTGCAATTGATCCTCCATGATAGATGTTTCGTTCTACAGATGTAGTTCTACTGCATTGCAACAGGTATTAACCTTGCAAAGGCATAAAGAAAAATGGGGTTGAATCTCTTGCAAGAAGGCATGGAGAATGTCCTTCATTCCTCCACCAGTTTGTGCACAGTATGGAGAACAGGAACAAAGCAAAAGCCTTCTCTCCCTTCATCCTTCACTTTAAAAGGAAGAAATTGCTGAGGAAGAACAGGAATTTGGATTACAGTCAGCTATTGATGTGGAGACCACAGCTACATAAACAGTAATTCTTGGTGCAACACTATTTTTGGAGACCAAAAGAGCTAACGGTGCAGTAAATAAGTAAATTTCAACAGATGCCCTCTTGCACAGTGATGTGCAGTGTAGACAGAATGTAATTACTTGCAACTGTTGGGTTGTTTTTTGTTGGGTGTTTTTTTGATTTTTTTTTTTTTTTTGTTCAAGGGACAGTATTAATCACAGCAATTTGTGTTTCATAAAAAAACAAAAGAACATACTGTAGATTTGTGCATGAATCAAGGAGCATGCCTTGGCTGAACTCTTTATCTCTTTTTCATTTGTTTGCATTGATTTTGCCATGATTCTTAGTGCCCTTCTATTGTACAGAGAAAACAATATGGGAGACATCTGGTAGCCACTAATTAACAGAAAGTCTGTAATTTATAGTAATAATTGTGAGATCTACTACTAAGCTTACAAATGAACAAATACAATACTGTGCCACAAAATTAATCTCTAATTCATTTGCTGCCTTAGTCTGAGTTATTTATGGCTATTTGTAGTCCGTTGGTAAAATGCAGAGAAATCTGAATGCATCAGGTTTACCCTTCTAAAATCCCAGTTCTGAACTTTGGAGATGTTTGCAGCCAAACTAGGACCTTGAACAGGCAGTTCAGAACTATTTAGGAAGAAGTTCTTTACAGTGAGGGTGGTGAAATACTGGAACAGGTTGCCCAGGGAGGTTGTGGATGCTCCCTTCCTGGAAGTCTTCAAGAACAGATTGGATGAGACCTTGAGTGACCTGTTCCAGTGGAAGGTGGCCCTGCCTGTGGCAGGGTGTTGGAACTGGATGATCTTTGAGGTCCCTTCCAGCCTAAACCATTCTATGGTTCTATGATTCTACGATATCAAACAGAACTACAGCCCTGGATTTCAGAAGGGCCAACTTTGGCCTTTTCACACAATTGATGGGTGAAATCTTGTGGCATGGGCAAGGCAGAGGGGTCCATGATAGTTGGTTAAGATTTAAGTACCTCTTCTTCTAAGAGACCCCCTTCCACGAGAACAGGTCACTCAAGGCCTCATCCAACCCAGCTTTGAACACCTCCAGGGACAGAGCAGCCACAACCTCCATGGGCAACCCATTCCAGTGTCTCAGAATCCCTCACTGGAAAGAACTTCCTCCTGTTCCTAACAGACAAGATCTTGAACTCCACCATCTCATGGTCACTAAGGTCAAGGATGTGCCAGGGGAGGTATAGGCTGGATATTAGGAAGCAGTTCTTCACAGAGAGAGTGACTGGCATTGGAATGGGCTGCCATCCCTGGAGGTGACCAAGAAAGGACTGGATGGGGCACTTAGTGCCATGGTCTAGTTGATTGGATAGGGCTGAGTGATAGGTTGGACTGGATGATCTTGGAGCTCTCTTCCAACCTGGCTGATTCTATTCTATTCACTGCTTCAACCAGATCCTCTTTGTTGATGAGTGCTCTCCTCCTAGTTGGGTCCTCCACCATTTGCATCAAGAAGTTATCAATGCACTGGAGGAACCTCCTGGACTGTGGCTGGCTGGCTGGCTGGATGAGCAGCCCTTCCAGAAAATATCTGGATAGTTAAAATCTCCCATGAGAACCAGCATGTGTGATTGCTAGGCTGCTGTTAGCTGCCTGTAGAACTTCCTCATCCTGATCAGGTGGCCTGTAATAGACACCCACAACTGTATCACCCATGCTGGCCTGTCCCTAAATTCACACCCACAAGCTCTCAACTTTAGGTTAAAAATCTGGGAGCCCCACTGTACACAGAAAAATTAATCTATCCACCTAAATATGGAACTAACATGACTTTATTTTGTTTAGCATCATTTGTAGATCAGGTGAAATGTTTATTTCCCCAGAGATAGTAAGCTTTAATTTCTGCTAATGTTTTAATTTTCACTTAGGACTAGTATGTCAAGTTGTTGTGCTTGGTAATTCAATATATTGGTTTCATAAATGTTAATGTATTCTTACTCATGTTTTATTACGCCCAGGTCTACCAGTGAACCAACCAGTCCATTCCCAATCTAATGTTATCTCAAAGGTATGAAAGCAAGAAGCCTCCATCAAGCATTTTGTATCGATTTCCACAAAACCTGCCAAAACATGTCACAATGTTATTCATGTCAGCATTTCTCTGAGGCTTTGAGTGTTTACAGAGTTAAAAACATCCTTCTTTGTGATACTGGAGACATCTGTCCAGTCACTGCAACAGAACAAGGCACACAGTCTCAAGTTGTGCCAGGGGTGGTATAGGCTGGATATTAGGAGGAAATTCTTTACATAGAGAGTGATTGGCATATGAATGTACTGCCCAGGAAGGTGGTGGAGTCACCATCCCAGGAGGTGTTCAAGAAAAGACTGCATGGAACACTTAGTGCCAATGGCTAGGGCTGGGTGATAGGTTGGACTGGATGACCTTGGAAATCTCTTTCAACCCAGCCTATTCTATTCTATTCTATTCTATTCTATTCTATTCTATTCTATTCTATTCTATTCTATTCTATTCTATATGATGCAGAAGGATGGCAAAGTTAAATGTGTACCTCAAGAAGATTTGGTTTTGAGTGACAATAGCCAATAATTTGAATTGTATGATGTTAATTGTTACATGAGAGTGCCTGGTTACCATTCTTTTTTTTCATTAGTTATTACAGTAAGAATCATACAGACTAATAAAGAATGAATGTCAGCAATGAATTTTCAGAATTTTCACCATGAAAATGGAGTGGTCCAGACACGCCAGCTGCAAGCTCCAAATGCATATCACATCACTAGGTTGTGCCCAGGTCCACTTGTCTGGCAGATAGACCCCATGGTTTTGAAATAAATTTGTTCAGTGAACATTTTTGAGAAATGACTTCAGGAGCAAAGGATTTGTCTGTATAGATGTGTATATATGTACCAAGAGACAGGAAAAAAAAAAAAAAAAAGTGACTTGGATGTGACTTATCCACATCTTGTGGGATGTGGATATGGGATAAGTAATGGAATACTGTCCTGGTTTTGCTGGGACAGAAATAGAGGCCAGGTATGGGCTGCAAGCTATTAGCAGTTGTGTGTCAGCCAGGAGACCTGACTTGAGTGGGCTCACAGGTATATTCTATGCCATAGGCATCACACTCAGTATAAAGGAGAAAGTTTCCTGAGGAGAAAGAAGCATCCTGCCAATGTTTCCTTCTTTGCCTCTGACTCCTTCCTTTCTGGCTCTTGAAGACTGCCTTCCTGGATATTGTGGCTTTTGCATTTTGCTGGCCTGAGCATAGCTATATACATATATATATTTATATATAGCTATATANATATATATATAGTTATATATATATAGTTATATATGGATGAGTTCCAGTGTCATCTGCTCTAGGTGATCCTGCTCTGGCAGGAGGTCTGGACCAGATGAACTTTTGAGGTCCCTTCTAGCCTCTGACACTCTATGATTCTATATTTCATTGAAACTGGCATTAATTTGGCTATTTCCTTAAAATAAGTTTCGCTTTAGCCCCTGGGTCTTCTTTTCCTGATTCTCCCTCTCTACTGGAGAGAGGTCATTGGATGATACAGTTATAGTTTAGTCCCAGATACAGGCTAAACATGGGCATCTCTTTAACGTGTAGGGGAAAGACTGTAGATGTTGTCCACCTGGACTTTAGCAAAGCCTTTCACACCATTTCTCCTGAAGAAGCTGATTATTTGTGGTTTCCATGGACGGATGCTTTCCTGGGCAAAAAACAAAAAAAAATCTTGCAGTGAATGGAAACTGGTCACAAATGTTGTTCCCCAGGGCTCAGAACTGGGGCTAGTTGCGTTTAGAATATTTATCAACTGCCTGGATGAGGAGATCTGAGTGCACAACCTCAGTAAATTTGCAGTTGACACCAAGCTGGGTGGAAGTGCTGATCTGCTTGAGGGTAAAAAAGCTCTACAGATGGATTTGAACAGGGTGCATTGGTGAGCTGACACTAGAACATGTCAATAAAGCTCCTAGAAAGTAAAAGGAAGATAATCCACTTGACAGCAAGGTGTCTAGTTGGTCATGTGCTCTCTCTGTAGAATCATGAAGGTGCATTTGCTCTTCAGTGATGAATTTTGGCCTGGGAGTCTCTGAGAAGGTCAGGACAGAGGGATCTACTCACCTTGCTGCTGTTGTGCAATATTTCCCCTGAAACTATGCAAAAAATTGTCTCAAAGTTCAGAAGCAGCAATTTCAAATTTCCTATTGTCCTATGTGTGTTTTTCAGTGTTTTTTTTTTGTTTTTGTTTTTGTTTTTGATTTTTTTTTTTTATAATTTACAGTTTGTTCTCTTTCTTCCCTGCATTTTCTCTCCAGCTCACGGTGTATAGAGATATAGATGTGTGATATTCTAACCAAGGAGAAAAATGCTAGAGCTGGAGAGGTTTGTGGGAGGACAGGACATTGTAGTTTGGGGAAGAGAAAATAAAATGTCCTGCAAAGATTAAGCTGTCTTTAAAGTCACTTGACTGGTCTCTGTGCCCTATTATGACAATTTGAGTTACAAGTAATCTTTAACTGACTTTCTGGGGTGCATCAGGAAAAGTGTGTCCAGCAGGTCTAGGGAGGTTCTTCTACCCCTCTACTCTGCCCTGCTGAGACCACACCTGGAATACTGTGTACAATTTTGGGCTCCTCAATTCAAGAGAGACAGGGACCTACTGAAAACAGTCCATCAGAGAACCATGAGGATGACTGGGAGACTTAAGCATCTGCCCTACAAAGAGAGACTGAGAGACCTGGGTTTGTTAAGTTTGGAGAAGACTGAGAGGAGATCTCATCAGTGTATACAAATAATCTGAAGGGTGGGTGTCAAATGGATGGAGCCAATCTCTTTTCAGTACTCAGCAGCAATAAGACAAGGAGCAACAGCTACAAACTGGAGCACAGAAGGCTTCACCTCAACATGAGGAGAAACTTCTTTACAGTGAGGGTGACAGAGCCCTGGAACAGGCTGACCAGAGAGGTTGTGAAGTCTCCTTCTCTGGAGACTTTCAAAATTCGCCTGGAGACATTCACGTGCTCACTACCCTAAGGGATCCTGCCTTAGAAGTAGGTTTGGACTTGGTGATCTCTGAAGGTCCTTTCTAGCCTCTAAGTTTCCATGATTCTGTGATTCATTTACCTAAATTTCATCATCTGGTGAAATTTGTGGTTCACAGAAAAGTGATTCAAAATAATGAATAACTTCCTTAGAACTTGCTGGATACCTTTCCAGGTAGATTTTAAAATGTATTGCTCATCAAATAGCAAAAATCCAAATTACTGAAAGCTCAGGTGTTAATTAATCAAAACCCAAAGAGTTCCTTGAGGAAAATTTCACAAAGATTAAATATATACTGCTTTACACTGGATCATAGACACATAGAATCAGTCAGGATTGGAAGGGATCACAAGGATCGGCTAGTTCCAACCCCCCTGCCATGCCCAGGGGCACCCTACCCTACATAAGGCTGCCCACAGCCTCATCCAGCCTGGCNTACAATTGGGGGGTTAAATCCAGCCTGACCTTAAATACTTCCAGGGATAGAGCCCCAACCACTCTCCTGGGCAACCCATTCCAGGCTCTCACCACTCTCCGGTTAAGAACTTCCTCCACACATCCAGTCTGAATCTCCTCACCTCCAGCTTTGCTCCATTCCCCTTAGTCCTGTCACTACGTGGTAGCCTAAAAAGTCTCTCCCCAGCTTTTCTGTAGGGCCCCTTCAGACACTGGAAGGCCACAATAAAGTCACCTGGGAGCCTCCTCTTCTCCAGACTGAACAGCCCCAACTCTTTCAGTCTGTCCTCATAGCAGAGGTGCTGCAGCCCTCTGATCATCCTCGTTGCCCTTCTCTGGACATGCTCCATCATGTCCACATCCCTCTTGTAATAGGGGCTCCAGAACTGCATGCAGTACTCCAGGTGGGTGGATCATGTATATCACTTTCAGAACACGTTTAAAGTCATGCCTGCTAGGAGAAAGAGAAACATGAATTACATTGTGTTTGATGACAATAGTTATTTTTATATGCTGTGGAAGCAAAGGAATATTCCCCTGCGAAAACAGATTTCTCCTTCAGGTGGGTATCGTGGATACTGACTATAAGGCAGGGAGAGCCAAGAATTAATAACAATTAGAAGTCGGTAAAACAGCAAGGGGTATTAAACCCCTGAGATTTTAAAGAATGCTCCATTCTTTTTGTGGCAGGTATTTTTCATGTTTGGTGCTCATTTACTTCATGCCTCTAGAGTTGCTTCGTGTCTTCAAGGTTTTGACCAAAAGGGTTAGAAATCTACTGGTTTTTACCTTTTTTTAATAAGTGAAAAATGAGCTTCCCGAGCAAGATTGCTGTCACAGCACCTGAAGCTTGAAGAAGAATGTAAAGAAATAACTTTTAAACCCTTTCATGGCAAAATAGCAGAGGTAGCACACGTGTAGCATGTATCTGTAAATATACATGCATGCACACACACATGCAGACGTGCATTTAATGCATTTATGCATGTGTATGTTAACATGGGTGCACAACTGTGTATGCATGTGCTCACATAGCCCTGGGCAAATATACCTGTGTTGGTTTGAGGCTAACTGGAATATTTTAATGAGAAAAAAACTAGATTATAGGCTGTGAAAAGAAAAGAACGGTGATGTAGCCAGGTGGGGGTTGGTCTCTTCTTCCAGGCAACCAGCAACAGAATGAGGGGACATAGTCTCAAGTTGTGCTGGGGGAGGTATAGGCTGGATGTTAGGAGGAAGTTCTTCACAGAGAGAGTGATTGGCATTGGAATGGGCTGCCCAGGGAAGTAGTGGAGTCACCATCCCTGGAGGTGTTCAAGGAAGGACTGGATGGGGCACTTAGTACCATTGGCTAGGGCTGGGTAATAGGTTGTACTGGATGACCTTGGAGGTCTCTTCCAACCTGGCTTATTCTTCTATTCTATTCTATTCTATTCTATTCTATTCTATTCTATTCTATTCTATTCTATTCTATTCTATTCTATTCTATTCTATTCTATTCTATTCTATTCTATTCTATACTCTATTTCACTCATAGGAGTAAGGACACAAACATAGATAAGACAGAGTTGCCCTGTGTTTGAGCTCTGGCTGTTGATCTTTCCCTCTCCTTGGCTTCTAGCTGTATCTATGTAGCCCAAATAATCAATTCTGCTTCTAACTCCCCTCAAGATAATCTTTCCAGTTCACCTTGCATATAAATTACATCCTGGAATAAGAGTGGAGGGTGGAGAGAAGGTGGAAGAGTGGTTGGAAATCCCTTTTGGGGACTCTGATTTCTGGGAGGAGTATTGTGTTTCTGTATTACTTTTAACTTGTATATAGCTGTAAATATTTGTAACATGTTGTAAATATTTGCTTGTATATTGTGCTAAGCTGTGAATATAAAGCTTCATTCCTTAACTTCCAGCTGGCTGAATTCAGTCTGGGTGAATACAAAAGTGTGGGGTAAGGTAACTCCCAAACCACCACAATACCTGAAAGGTACAGGATAAAAACTGTTAACCAGCAAGCTCATCTGGAAAAGAATATCTATGAGATGAGAAATATACCCTCCAGTCTGGAGATAGTATTTATTGGAATCACAGAATCACAGAATGTTTTGGGTTGCAAGTGACCTCTAAAGGTCATCTAGTCCAACACCTCCTGCAGTCAGCAGGCACATCCTCAACTAGATCAGGTTGCCCTGTTGAGCCACACCTTGAATATCTCCAGGGATGGGGCCTTAACTACCTCCCTGGGCAACCTGCTCCAAGTGTTCCACTACCCTCGTGGTAAAGAAACTTGTCCTAGCATCCAATCTAAATCTGTTCTCTAATTTAAGACCATTGCCCTAGTACTATCACTTTGTATCAGCTTTTTTGTAGGTCCCCTTCGGGTACAGGAAGGTCATTACTAAGTCTCTCTGGAGCCTTCTCTTCTCCAGGCTAAACAACCACAGCTCCTTCAGCCTGTCTTTGTAGCAGAGGTGTTCCAATCTCCTGATCACTTTCATGGCCCTCCTCTGGACTTGCTCCATCAGGTCCATATCCTTCCTGTATTGAAGTACTCCAGGTGAGGTCTTAGCAGAGCAGATTAAAGTGGAAGGTGTCCATTATCTTCCCTATCCACTCAGTTTTAGGTATTTTTTCCCATTAATTATGTGGCTTTTAACACAGAAAAAAAGGCCAAACCTGTGAGAAAGCTACGTGACCTTCTATAAGCATACACATACCTGGCACAAGAGTCAAAAACAGTGACTTTGAATTAATACTTGTGTTTTCAGCATCCTTGGATTTCTTATCTGTGAAATTCTAAATAGCAGAAGCACCTTAGTGTCTCATTGGAGGGAGAGGTGGGAGAAAAGCAAAACAGAAACTAAAGGAATGAAAGCCAGTGAGGGACTGGAAAACATTTTATACTCTTATGCCTTGCCAACAGAGTACAGATATCATCTCTGAGCTGGATTTTTGCCAGGTCCTTCAGAGGTTTTAAAGTTTTCACACTTAAAATACCTAGCAGTATAAGCAAGTTTTAACAGGTGAGACTTCACGGCGAATGCTCCTTACTCAGACTGTTTCTAACCTGCTGGGTCTGGGCATAATTCAGTGGGTTTGGGTGAAACGTGCTGGTTTTGATGATTCCCCAGTGGAAGGCTATAATGCCAAGAAGTACTTTTCCTGAGTTCTGAGTTTTTTATGAGAGAGGTAGCTGATAAATATAGCCAAGCACAAGTCCAATAAACAGTAGCAGCACTTTTCTCAAGACTGCTTCTGAAACACTCGACAGCATTCAGCAGTATGTTAACTAGAAGGATATTGATCATTTAGAATCTAGCAAAGAACAACAAATTACTTGAGGACCATGAGTACTTAAGAGATGGATTACAGGTATTAAATCAGGTATGTGATGACTCAGCAAAGCAAGGAACAGTGTTGAGATAAACCTCTCACGTTTCCTCAGATTCAGTGTCATGGGTGGTGATATATGGTTCATATGATGGAGAATGGGTATCAAAAGATGTCATGTTTGCTTATGTGAAAAGGATTAGTCTCCATTTTCAGGAGGAGGAGGAGAATGCATTTGCTAGAAGGACTGAGGCAGCTGCTGGGCAGCCTTTGAAGCTGAGTGGTGTTCATCTTTCTGCAAGTTCTATGCTCCTGTCTCTCTCCTGCTCCAGGACCACGTGTCAAACAGAATCATAGAATCATAGAATGGTTTAGGTTGGAAGGGACCTCAAAGATCATCCAGTTCCAACCCCCTGCCATAGGCAGGGACACTTCCCACTAGAACAGGTCACTCAAGGCCTCATCCAACCTGACCTTGAACACCTCCAGGGAAGGAGAAGCGACAACTTCCCTGAGCAACCTGTTCCAGTGTCTTGCCACCCTCACTGTGAAGAACTTCCTCCTAACATCCCATTTAAATATCCCCTCTGCCAGTTTTAAACCTATTAATCCTTATCCTATCAGTACAAGACTTTGTGAATAGTCCCTCCCCAGCCTTCCTGTAGGCCCCTTTCAGACACTGAAAGTCTACTATAAGGTCTGCTCGAAGCCTTCTCTTCTCCAGGGTGAAGAACCCCAACTCTCTTAGCCTGTCTTCATAGCAGAGGTGCTCCATCCTCTAAGCATCTTTGTGGCCCTCCTCTGGACTCTCTCCAGCAGTTCCATGTCCTTCTTGTGTTGGGGGCTCCAGAACTGCACACAGTACTTCAGGTGGGGTCTGATGAAAGCAGAGTAAAGGGGGAGAATCTCCTCCATATCCTGCAGGCCATGCTGCTCTTAATGCAGCCCAGGACATGGTCGCTGTGCACACTGTCAGCTCATGTTGAGCTTTCCATCAACCCAGACCCCCAGGTCCTTTTCCTCAGGGCTGCTTTCAGCTATTCTCCATCCAGCCTGGATTTGTGCCTGGGGTTGTGCCGACCCAGGTGCAAGACCTTACATGCATCAGCTAAGAGATTCATGTATAGTCCTGATGCACAATGTGGCCTTAGTTGTATGGGAGCATGACAAGGTGGGCAAGAGTGCGTATTATGGTGAGTGTAAAGATTTGGTAAGTTGGGACAGTGAGAAGGTTTCTAGCTACGTGCAGAAGGATGCATTTAATGCTGTAAGGGAAGATATAGATAAGAATAAAATTAATTAGGTTATTGAAGAATAAGCCACAGAAAACCAAACTAAACCAAACCAAACCACAACCAACCAACAAAAACCACCAAACCACAACAATAAAATGAAAACAAACGAAAAGCCCTCCCACAAAGACCAAAACCCAGAACAACATCACAAAAGTAAGTTCTGCTGCAGAATTCTCTCCTGAGATAATTTGGAGGATGAGTCACCTTTGATATTTTTAACATTATTCTGTATGAAACACTATGAGGTGTGCTTTTGGGATTAAGCCTTCCTTAGCAAAGAAATGGGTTTCAAGATCAATGAATCCTCTCTAATTTTAATGCCTGACATTTTCTGAGTATATTGTGAACAACATTCACATTTCTGCCCTGGAAGGTGCTCCTGGAAGGAGCAAAAAAGAATTTGTGTACTGTTCCCATGAAACGCTGGAATATATTGGAAAAAAAAAGAAGCTTGAGTGATGATTAGTGCTATTAGCTAATAGACTAATAATATTTTTCTCGTTATGTGGAGTGGTGGGAAGGAGGAAGGCAAGCAGACCTCATGCCAGAAGCTCTGAGTCACAATTAGAAGTTATGCTGCAGTCTTGCAGCATTTCCCTTTTATGGTCCCTGCCAGCTATGGCTCTAGTAAGAACATAGGAACACTGCTACTTCTCCCCTGTTGCCTTCTATCTCTTCTGGGCACACAGAGAGCAAGCAGGCACAACCCTTCTGTACTCACTGTCAGCTGTTAATGCTGTGTGATTTCTCTTTTTACCTTGTCCCAGAGAAGTCACAGAACTGCCCGCACTTTTGCAAATAAGGGACAAGTCAGAAATACAAATTGGAGCCTTTAGACATGCCCTTTTTATCCTGTGAGCAGGGAGGGAGCTCTTGTAAGGAAAAGGAAATAAACAAGTTATTCTTTAGAGGCTCTTCTCGAGGTCTTCTGTGTTTTGGGTTTTTGGGGTTTTTTGGGGTTTTGTTGTTGTTTTGGTGGTGGGTTTTTGTTTGTTGGGTTTTTTTGTTGTTTTTTTTTTTTTTGCCATCATATTTTCTACTTCTCCCTCTTAATCCTCTAAGAAGGACCACACTGATTTTTGACTGTGGTGCATGCACCTTAGAAGTATAGCATATGTGGCAAACATGAAGTCTTCGTGATGGTGACTATGGGACTGAGGAGGCAGTAATGAGTTGACCAACTCTTAAGACCAAATGATGATCAGGTGTTATGGTTTGGTCAGCTTGGCACTGATGTCACAAGATGAAGTCTAGCTACAGCACTGACATCAGATTCTTTGTACTATTATTTGTATAAATATCACAGAATCACACAGAAACACAGAATCAGACAGGTTGGAAGAGACCTCCAAGGTCATCCAGTCCAACCTACCACCCACCCCTATCCAATCAACTAGACCATGGCACTAAGTGCCCCATCCAGACTTTTCTTCAACACCTCCCTGGGCAGCCCATTCCAATGGCAAATCACTCTCTCCGTGAAGAACTTCCTCCTAATATTCAGCCTCTATCCATCTCTTTTGCATGTTTTTGGCTTTCTCATTGATCTAACTTTTAAACCACACTGGAAGAATAAAAAAATATGGAGGTGTTGTTCTGTACTTATGAATATTGTAAGCTCTGCAGTGCTTATCTTGCTTACTAAGCTCTTGAAGTGTATATCAAGCCCTTATTAAACCCTGTGAGTAACAGTAATGACCTGCTGAAATAGGGAAGAGTAATGTTTCTGGCTCAACCGATGAAGATTTAGAGCTCCTGATAGCCTCCAGGATGAATCTAGATGCCAATATCAACAGGAAAAAAAAAAAAGAAAAGAAAAAAAAAATATTCACTAATTTTGAATAAAAGCCTCTCTGTCAGCTTGAATGATAGGTGATGCATCACTAATCATAACTGTGCCAGCAAATCTGTCAGCTCTGTTTTATCTAGAAAGTACTGTCTTTTGCTCATAAAGGTTAAACTGCTACTGTGTCTTCTTAAAATCTCTGCCCTCCACAGCTGTGCTAGAAAATCCAGTTTCTTGTGTGTGGGTTAACAGCTGAATAGATGATATTGCCCTGAAGGAGGAAGGGGCAGGGGATGTTGTTTTGTTTTTGCCTCCCCTCCTGGAGCTTGGAAACTGAAACAGCCTAAAAAGTTTACAAATGACCATCTAGGGTTTCTCCAGTAGTTCTGCTTTGTTCTTCATTCCAGTTCATCCAGTTGCCTCGAAAGTTTATCACATACTCAGTAGATTTATATGTAAACTTGAGGTTAAGGCCCAGGAGATAAAGATAGAAAATGGTTAGAGTTTGTTCAGCTTCATGTAATTATCCTATTATACTAAAGAAATCCAGACTCTGAATTGAATTTACCTTCTGCTCTATAAAAATATTTCTCTGCTTGCCAAGAGGTTCAATACTGTGATATTGTCCCAACAATATGGGTTTCATATGATTTATCTTCGAGCAGTTAACCTTCTGGGGTCATTAAGTGAAAAAGCAAAAGGAGAGATGTAATTGGTTTAGTGTTATTTTTCCCATGTAACCAATAGTGCAAAAGTTTATTTCACTGATTGCTTTTCCTTTGGCACAGAGGGGTCCTTAAAAAGGGAAAGAGGAATAAGGCGAACAATGTGCACAGCAAGCTCACTACCCCGAACTTCAGGAGAGGAGATTTTGCCTCATCAGGGAGCTGCTTGGGTAGGGCACCGTAGGTTAAAGGTCATGGAAGGAAATGGCACCCAGAAAATATGGTTGACATTAAAGGATCACCTCCTCCAAACTCAGGAGCAATGCACTCCAAAAAGAGAAAGTCAAGTAAAAATGCCAGGAGGCCTGCACAGATGAACAAGGAGCTGCTAGACAAAATCAGATGCAGAAAAGAAGCCTATAGAGAGTGGAAACAAGATTAACTAGCCTAGGAGGAATACAGAAAGATTGTCATGACATCTAGGAATCATGTCAGGAAAGTTAAAGCTTTGATAGAATTAAATCTGGCCAGAGACTTAATGGCAACAAGAAAAGCTTCTGAGTGTACGTTGGTGATAAATGAAGTCTAGAGAAAATGTGGGCCCTCTCTGGAAGGAAATGAGAGACCCTGTTACCTGGCATATGGAGAAGGCTGAGATGCTCAAGAACAGTTTTTGCCCCAGGCTTCACCAGCAGGTGCTACACATGCACTGTCCAAGTCACAGAGGGTAAAAACAACACTGGAAGAATTAACTACACACTGCAGGAGAAGATCAGGTTCAAGACCATCTAAGAAACTTAAATGTGCATAAATGCATGAGACTTGATGAGATGCATCTGCAGGTCCTGGAGAAACTGGTGGATGTAGCTGCTAAGCCATTAATCTATCACACCTGTGAAGTTGTGCTGGCCCAGCGAAGTTCACACTTGCTAGGAAAGGGAAAACATAACTCTCATTTTCACAGAGGGGACAAAGAAAAAGACCTGGGGAACTACAGGCCAGTTAGTCTCACCTTTGTCACTAGCAAGATCACAAAATAGATCCTCCTGTAAACCACAGGACACATAGAAAATAAGGAGATAACAGCCAGCATGGATTCACTAAGGACAAATCATTCCTGTCAAATTTGGTGGCTTTCTGAGACAAGGGTTCCAACTTTGGACAAGGAAAAGGCAATGGATGTCACTAACTTGGGCTTGTGCAAAGTGTCTGACACGGTCCTGCATGACATCCTTTTCTCTAAAACATGTTTGATGGATGGACCACTTGGTGAATAAGGAGTTAGTTGGATGGCTGCACTCAATAAGTTGCAAAGGCAACATTTACATGGTGTTGCAGTTTAAGACTAGTGTGTTAAATGTAAATTGTAAATAAAGGTTTTGAGAGAGTTTGAGAGCACTTCTCTAAAGGGGCTGAACAGAACATAAGAGATAAATTTATCTCATTTTATTGGTTTGTTATTTTTCTATATAGCTGGGAGTTCAGAGTGTTCTCTCTTGCTTGCTGGATTGCTTTCCCCACTGGCTCTCCCTTTGGCCTTGCCTGCTTCTCTGCATCAAGAATTGTTTAGGTTATGGTAAGGAACAGCAGTGGGATAGATATAACTTCTTAGCTGGTACTCTGGACAAAAGTGCAGAGGATCTGGGTTTGTCCAGGTTGGTCACTGGACTTTGTCCAGGGAGGGATTAGCTGGGCTATTGCCTAGTTCTATATAGAATCACAGAATCATAGAATCAGTCAGGGTTGGAAGGGACCACAAGGATCATCTCGTTCCAACCCCACTGCCATGCCCAGGGACACCCTACCCTACATCAGGCTGCCCACAGCCTCATCCAGCCTGGCTGAAAACACCTCCAGGGAAGTGGCCCCAAACACCCCCTTGGGCAAACCATTCCAGGGCCTCACCACTCTCATGCTGAAGAACTTCCTCCTCACATCCAATCTGAATCTCCCCACCTCCAGCTTTGCTCCATTCCCCCTAGTCCTGTCACTACCTGATACCCTAAAATGCCTCTCCCCAGCTTTTCTGTAGGGCCTCCTTCAGATACTGGAAGGCCACAATTAGGTCACTTGGGAGCCTCCTCTTCTCCAAACTTTATATGTATTTTTCTATGTTCATTACCTTTGGTATTTAGCCTACTTCTGTAAACATCGATTTTGTTTTACTTCCAAATTCTGAGCAGTGTGGTAATTTACATTTGGGGGGTTAAATCCCAAATTTCAAGTGGTGTAAAATAACCACATGTGGAAACCAGTGACAAGTTTCATTTGCCAGAGTGCTGTGCAATGGGATCAGCCTGCTTAACATCCTTTGTCTTACTCTGGCCACTCTTTAAAAGAACCATGACAGTAGCATGGGCAGTGGGATTTGCCTGGAAATGCCAAGCTGTTTGGTACAGTTCACATGCTCAAGGGAAGGAAGCCCATGCAGAGAGGACTTGATATGTATGACAGGTGGGACCACATGATTCTTATGAAGTTCAACAAGGCCAAGCACAAAGTCCTGCACATGGGTCAGTGCAATCCCAAACAAACAGGCTGGTCCAAACTTTGATAGAGAGCAGCCTTGAGGAGAAGGACTTAAGGGTATTGGTGGATTAAAAACTGAATATGAGCCTGCAATGTGTGCTTGCAGTCCAGGAAGCCAATCATATCCTGGGCTGCATTAAAATAATAGTGACTAGATGGTTGAGGGAGATGATTCTTCTCCTTTGCTGCTCTGGTGGAACCCCACCAGGAGTACTGAGTCCAGCTCTGGAGTCCTCATCACAGGAAAGATACAAATCTCTTGAAATAAGCCCAGAGGAGAGCCTTTGATGGTGAGAGCTGGAGCACCTCTCCTCTGAAAACAGATTGAAGGAGTTAGAGTTGTTCAGCCTGGAGAAAGCACTGAAGAGAACTTATAGCAGCCTCCCAATACTTAAAGGGGGGCTACAGAAAAGTTGAGAAGGGACTTGTTACAGGGGTATGATGGGATAGAACAAGGGGTAATGGCTTTAAACTGAACGAGGGTAGATTTACATTAGATATAAGGAAGAAAAAATCTTCACAATGAGGATAGGGAGCCATTGGAACATGTTGACCAGAGAAGCTGCGGATGCAGCCCACTTGGATGTCCTCAAGGCTGGTTGGATGACACTTTGAGCAACCTGATATAGCGGAAAGTGTCACTGCCTTTGACAGGGAGGTTGGAACTAGATTATCTTTGAGGTCCCTTCCAACCCAAATCATTCCATGGCTTCACTTATAAAGTCAGCGCAGACAGAACTGAGGTTGTTTAAATTAAACTGAGCAGTAAATAACTTTCAATGTGTTTCTAGTGACTAACACTAAAATATGATGTTTCCTTGTCAGAAGTGAATTATGAAGTCTTTTCAGTCAGAATGGGAGTTAAAACCATGAAGTAGAGGAACTTAGAAATATTTTTTTTTATATGTTTGTTTTTCCTTCTAACTTAGACAACGTGCAGCCAGATACCTCACCCACAAATGTCCTGAAAATAAAGAAAAATAGTTTGAGGACTCTATATTTTGTAATAAATATTTTTATGCCTCACTAATACAGTCTGGGACATAGGAAATCGTTCTTCTTTGGCTCTGAATATTATCATCTCCCATATAAAAGGAAGGGCTTTTTGTACAGTTTTGTTACTATCAGAATGAAAACCTAAATCATTTGCATGTAGAATGCTCTACATAATTTTAGTACTAATTTTGAACTGCTTATGTCAATGACTCATTTGTACTTGGTGGCTTCGCAGTCAGAGTAGTGCAAAGGGTTCAGTAAGAGTGGGGAAAACAAAGGGAGCTACTGATAGGAGATGCTTTGAGCTGAATTGAGTTTGAAAGGTACTAAAATCCCATAGATTTGGCTTTTTGGGGGCAGGGGCTTTGTCCTAATTGTTGTCCTAATTACTAAACATGATCCCTGCTTTTATTTTTTTTTTAAGTCACATAAAAAATGGTTGATCTTCCAAAGTGGATTAGAAATGTGTATTCTTTTTTTTTTTCCCCCTTCCTTGTTTCCTAGCACAGTTATAGTCATTATTAGCTCTCCCCTGCCGAGTTTCTATTATAGTCAGACAACTAGACCTGGATTCATTTTCCTTACAAGGCAGTTTGCAGTGCTAATGGCCAAGAAATCAGGTCGCCTTTGAAAGCTACCGACTAGACTGTTTGATTGACAGATATGTATATTAAAAATAATGTTATCTTTATGGCTTCTATTTTCTGCTGTGCTTTACTATCTTCGTTCTCTTGCTAGTTTATTAACTGTGAGAGTGTACTTACACGAAAACAATACTGTCCCTGGTCCCTTGCCCTGCTTGTAATACTCCTGTCTGAGCTCTCTCCTTCAGATCCAGTTATATACTGAACTTTAAATGCTGCCTTTCCAGCTCTTTTCAGCTATACAAAGCTGCTCTGTTACCCTTCCAGCTCAATTCATAGCCTTTTTTTTTTTGCCTGTGAGCCAGCGGTCTGTCAGTTCAGTTTCCATCCTTGCCTTTGTGCCCTCAGCCACCATGGACAGTACAGAGAAATAGCAGACTGGATATTACCTCTTCTGGCCTCTTCAGTGATATATAGATACAATCATTTAATGACATCCCTGCCCCAGGCTGGGTGGCCACAGAATTTTCTTCTCATTGCAAAATCTGGTTTGAACCACCAGACTTCTAAAATAGCTCTGCAGGTGGTTGCCAGGAGGGGAATATATGTCTCCTAATCAGGTCTTACACCTGAATCTTTTCAAGCTATTCTGAAGTGCTGGCTTAGCACTGGGATGGACTTTGATGCAGATAAAGGGAGAGGATAACCTGTAAGCAAATGCTCCAGACCATAGAGATTATGGTCCCCTCATTTCTTCCTAGGTTTTAATATTTCAAAGCAGAGTAAGATAACCTGGGTCAGTTGATTCTACCGTTGTTTAAAGTCAGCCCTATGATACTGCAGTGCAACACTTTCAAAATCATGAGAAGCCCATGAGGCATAATCCCTAATCATGGAACCTGTCTTAAATATGAAATACAACCCTGAGTTTATTGACTAAGATCGACTAAGACCTGTTCTAGTGGGAGGTGTCCCTGCCTATGGTGGGGTGTTGGAACTGGATGATCTTTGAGGTCCCTTCCAACCTAAACCATTCTATGATTCATTCTATGATCAGCACCTCATTAAGAGAATTAGTAGAAGAATGGTGGAGGAAATGGAATGCTTTCTTTTTTTGTCAGTGGGTTGCCATACAAGTAACCAGTCAAAATTCCTTAGTTACAGAAAGGAACATATATTTCTCAGATTTTGGTATCTACTTCCTCCACCAATTCCAGATCCTTCTCTGTCTACGCCATGTTATGAATTTCCCTTTAGTTTTGTCTGATCTTAACATCTAGTTGCTGACTGTTGCTACACCTTAGCACTGATGCCTGAGGATAACTTTTAGCAGATATGGGCACACAACTTAGTTGCCAGTTGGTTGTTTACTATGTGGCAGTCAACTGAAAACTAAATCCCATTTAGTTTGGAAGGAAAGTTTTTAAAGTAACAAAATTTGGCAGCTATTTGTTGGGTTGTTTTTTTGGAGGAGGGTTTTTTTGGTTGGTTGGTTGTTTTTTATTGTTTTTTATTTTATTTTATTTTGCATTCTTGGAGTGCTTTAAGTGCCAAAACCAGAAATATGTGATTAACATACACCTTTTTGTAAGGTTTTCATTATGGTGACATGGAGCTGAGCTACGGAATCCCCTGCACTGTGTCTCGGTAGGCGAAATATGATCCAAAAATAATCCTCTTAGTTCTGCATGCTCATTAAAATGGTCCTTTCCCTAATATTCCAGATAAAAGTCAGGGAAATGATTGCTTAGTGCCTTGACCTACACTTGTAAAGAAGATCTGAAGAAGGGTCTCTTTGTCCTGTGAACAAAAAAATCCTCCCCATTTCCTCTAAAGGCTTTAATTTTCTCATTGGAATAGTTTAATAGCTGCTCATTATCTTAATTCAAAGGTCTTCTTGCCTTCCTTCTATGTTCTCCCCATCCCACCAGAATGAGCAAGGGGGGTGGGTGAGCATTTGAATGTTAGTCAAGGCTGCTCCACCACATCAAGTGTTACTGCTAGAACTGGTTTCAGGAATTTCTGGATGTATATATTAAAAAACAATTCTGCAGTCTGATTAATATGTTTTCCTACATGTGGAAGTTCTATGATTCAATGATTGACCATGTACCTACTGTTACCACTGTGCTGTTAGTTTTTAGGTGCATGTTGGAGCCCACTGATAAATAGTTTTAATCTAGATCTAACGGAATCCTGGATGTTCTAATTGACAAGCAACTCGATATGAGCATGCAGTGTGCACGGTGGCAAGGAAAGCCAATGGCATCCTGGCTTGGATTAGAAATGCTGTGTCCAGCAGGAGCAGGGAGGTGATTCTTCTCTTGTATTCAGCCCTCACAAGGCCACACTTCGAGTATTGTGTTCTAATTTTGGGCATCTCAATACGAGAGACATGTGGAAGTGCAGGAGCAAGTGCAGAGGAGGGAAATGAAGCTGGGGAAGGGCATGGAGGATAGTTTTTTCCAAAACAACTGAAGCAGCTGAGGCTGTTTAGTTTGAAAAAGAGGAGGCTGAAGTGAGACATCATTGCTCTCTACAGCTACCTGAAAGGATGTCGTGGAGAGGCTGCTGGTGATCTCTTCTCACAGGTAATTAGTGATAGAAGAAGAGAGAATGGCCTCAAGCTGTGACTGGGTAGGTTTAGACTGGACATTAGGAAAAAAAAATTCACAGAAAGGATGGTCAGGCATTGAAATGGGCTGCCCAGGGAGGTGGTGGAGTCACCAATCCGGGGTGTATTTAAAGATCATTTGGATGTGGCACTTGAGAATATGGTTCAGGGTGAACCTTGTAGAGTAGGGATATCAGTTGGACTTGGTGATCCTGAATGTTTCTACGGTTCTGTGCCAATAGTATCTTCAGCAATATTTTTAAAGTTCAGTCACATGTTTTGCTGATCAGTGGAAAGAGTATAATAGCAAATGCTGGATCACTTTTAGTTATATGGAGTGCTTGATGTTTCTGGCTAAAGAACAGATTAATCCTGCTGGAATTAGTAACCATTTGTAGTAATAATAAGGGTAAATTTTAAATTGTGCTTAAGTGATTGTGGATTCTAGGTCCTACTGAGAGACAGAGTTTAACTCCCCAAATCACTAGGGAAAAAACTATTTTGCACTGAAAATACACCTTGCAAGAAGTACAGTCATATATCCTTGGGAACGTAATTTAGGAGACATTTAAGCTGCGTGGGAAGTCTAAATTGTTATGAATGTTTGCTACTGAATACATTTCTTAGATACCTGCTTAAATACAATGGCATGGCCACAACACACAGAAGGTCCACCTGAACTTGTAAAAACGGATGAGCTATTAGGAAGGCTTGACAAAACAATATGTTATTCTGGGGGCTCAGCAGCCACAACTCTTGCTTTCAACAGAAGTGGGAGACACTAACGTTCTTAAAATCAGGCCTCAAAATGTGTTCACCTTTGTATACCCAACTTGGTAGCTTCTTAGAAAAAAAAAAATAGGTCTTGATACTTGTTTGCTCTTGCAAACAGTTATCTCTTTCATTCATAAAGTTCATACCCCTGCAAGCACTTGTAACATATTCAGGAGTCACAACATTAGCCATTAAACAAAAAGCATAAATGCTGCAGGTGGTGATTATGGAGGAGGGAGACAACTGCCTAAAGGGAGATTGTAGCCAGGTGGGGGTTGGTCTCTTCTTCCAGGCAACCAGCAACAGAATGAGGGGACACAGACTCAAGTTGTGCTGGGGGAGGTATAGGCTGGATATTAGGAAGAAGTTCTTCACAGAGATAGTGATTGGCATTGGAATGGGCTGCCCAGGGAAGTGGTGGAGTCACCATCCCTGGAGGTGTTCAAGAAAAGACTGGATGGAGCACTTATTGCCATTGGCTAGGGCTGGGTGATAGGTTGGNCAAGAGGACAAAATCCTAGCAGTACTGATAACATTATTACATAGTGCCAGAAGTGTGTGTGCTGTGTACATTGTCTGAAGGCAGGATTCTTTTCCTCTTACTACAGGAAGACCAAGGCACTGTAATGCCATGTCTTGTACATAATAAACAGAGTTTGCATTTCCAGTAGAAAACAGAGAAATAGAAGGCAGACAGAAAGTGTTTTAATTCTTTTCTTGGAGTCACCAAATGAAATGATAGCTGACCAGCCCCAGAGCGCACTAGAATTACGATCTAATTTCTTATGAAGCAGATTAATACCTTTTTTAGTGAAGTGCACTTCCTTTAATCAGCTGAGAGACCTCAGCACTGAATCAAAATGGAATGAGAGTCAAGAAAAATGTACCACAGGTGCCTTTTATTTAGCAACAGTGGTGAATAATTAATTGCAAAAACAACAAAAGCACATCACATTTTTTTCTTAAAAATTAATTGTTTCTAGTAGATATTTTAAGTGTTCATATTGAGTGCTCAAGACAATTACATCACCTGTACTGTCGTGACAGCAAGGAGGAAAGACAAAGGAATAACAACTCAACAGAAATAATGGAAGAATTCTAAATAAGGAAAAAAAACCCTAACAAAGTCATGTTGTATTATTAATAATCCTAATTTTATACCCCTATAAAGTGGCTTTAAAATGTATTATTCATTCTCAGGAAGTAAGCAAAAGAACATTCTGAACTTTTGTGCAAAGACTCCACTTTCGATGAAAAGCAAGCAGAGTAATTTGGAAAGGCTTCATTTAAATTTTTTTGCTTAATCTCTCCCATAACTTTCAATTCACTGGGGGCAACTTACATTAAAAGGCCCAAAGTTATGAAATCTGAGCTAGGCTTGGCATTATATGAAGCAATTAAATGTTGAAATGCTCCGGGGGCTGTCTGCAGTGCTATAACAGGGCTTTCCTGGAGTTTGGCTGTTGACTTTGCTGTGGTGTAACAGGTAGTCAGCAGCATTGAAAATTAAATTATTCTGGTGCCTCAGCAGGTGTAATTCATTTGCTCAAGAATGAGTATTTCAGCCATTCCAGTGTTATTAAAAGTGAATATATGTAGGCAATGTAATGTCTCTGCAAGTTCTGCACCTTCCCATTGCTTTCTTTGGCATCCCTGCCATAGGGACACAGTTTATGCCCTTCTCAGGGCCAGTTTTATGCTCTGAAACACTGGGAGTAGTAAGGAGACTTTTTTTGTTTGTTTTGTTTTGTTTGGTAGATTGCTTATTATTTATCTTTTTGGAGAGGACACTTTCTCTGCTTTCACTGGAGCCTCATTTTGGAAGACCCCTGTAAACAGTGTCAGGGAGAACGTCTGGATATGCTAGAGAAGACAGATAGAAATTGCATGTTCAGTTACTCTTTCTCCCTCAGTTCTGAAAATTTGCATAGATGTCTCCAATTGAAGGGTTATTTCAACAACCTGGTATTAAATTCATTACTGACAAATCAATTAACTAAGTTAGGCCATTGGGCCAAAAAAACACATTAGGTCTCTAGCACTACAGACTTTGGGGAAGCCAATGCCATGTTAAAGTCTGACTAAACTGGGCATTGACAGTTTCACATCCTAGTCATAGTTTTTCCCACTATGACCAGGATGTCATCCCACTATGACATCCTGGTCGTAGTGGGAAAAGCTAGAAACTACAAACAACAACTTAAATTAGTGTGCAGTTCTGGAGCCCCCAGCACAGGAAGGACATGGAACTGCTGGAGAGAGTCCAGAGGAGGGCCACGAAGATGATCAGAGGGCTGGAGCACCTCTGCTATGAGGACAGGCTGAGAGAGTTGGGGCTTTTCAGCCTGGAGAAGAGAAGGCTTTGGCGAGACGTTATAGCAGCCTACCAGTATCTGAGGGGGGCCTACAGGAAGGCTGGGGAGGGACTGTTCACAAGGTCTTGTAATGACAGGACAAGGGGGAATGGGTTCAAATTGGTGGAGGGGAGATTTGAACAGGACATTAGGAAGAAGTTCTTCACAGTGCAGGTGGTGAGGCACTGGCACAGGTTGCCCAGGGAGGTTGTGTCTGCTCCCTCCCTGGATGTGTTCAAGGCCAG
>VWZI01004095.1:176466-192957 GCA_013396835.1 Psilopogon haemacephalus
TTTTTTTTTTTTTTTTGTATGTGTGTGTTTTGTGAATCCCCTCAGAGTTAAGTACATGAATGCAACCTAAAATGAAATTGAAGTGCCACAATTCCTTTGTGAGCCTCCGCATAAGTTCTCCAAAATGAAACTCACCTCTTTCATTAGCAATGTCTGTCAGCATGAAAAAGATTTAAAGGTCATTGGTTTGCAAAGTGGTATGAGCAGAATCTCAAGGCTGGTAGAGTAAGTCTTGCTGAGGAAGCTGAAAGGAAAAGGATGAAACATCTTAATTCTCTCTGCGGGCTCCCTACATTCCTCCAGCGCTCTTCTGTTTTGGTCTGTGCAACCATCTTCTGATTAATCCTAGGATTAGAGCATTCCACCATGTGGTAGGATCCATAGAGCAAAAATCTATGAATGGAAAACAAAGTTCATATGTGGGAGATACTTTGTTTTTTTTAGTTCCTTGGGGCATTTAGTTACATTGTGTTATTTTGAGTACTTGTTTAATGAACCTTTATTCTCAAAAGTAGCTTTATATTTTATCCTAAAGCTTTTGGGAAGGAACATGCACACTGAGGATTACTACAATGTATGCCTAACTCACAATTCATTGAAAAGGTAGAGAGGAAGCTGGGGTGGCTGATTTTCTGTGGTTTATACAATGAAAAATCAATAGTAACCTTATTGTAGACAACAAAGAAAGATTTTTAAGACACAGATGTAGACACACATATCCCATTGTTAGTGTAATGCTTTCTGCAGTCAAGTTCTGTTTGGGGACATTATATAAAAAATGAGAAAGAAGTACATTAGTACCTTAGCATTGCTTTGTAGAAAGACCATGTTTAACTAACTTCACTCAGATACCACACTACAAGATTATTTTACCAATGAAGGTATTGTGCGTACCCTTTGTTTTGAAATTAGTAATTGGTTGCAAATGATGAATATTAATTTCAGTATGAACATTAATTTTTATTATTAATATTGAAAAATTTGGGAAAATTCCCTGAGATTCTTTGGATTTTCAGTCGACAGGAAGTAGTTGCACAAAGGATATTTATAAACACAGAATTAAACAGTTTAAACAATCAGAACTTGGAAAATAGGAACATGAAAGGAAAAATTCTAACTACGCTTATGGAGTCTTAGCATTAACTCTAGCATATGCGTTCAGGACATGCTAGGGCAAAAATATAAAGTATTCCAGGCAGAGGGAAGGAAAGAAGAACTAGGTTGCTGCTACGCTGATGGTGCAAAAGCCACAAACACGTGGCCGCTGTGACTCCCACTTAAATGAGGCACAAATGGAGTGCTGCTCCCAGTGGAGAGTCACAGGAAAGAGCATGGTTTCAAAATCAACCCCCATAAAATACATTATTTTGAAAATTAAACTGGCCACCTTCAGGGAAGGAGCAGCCACAACCTACCTGGGCAACCTGTGCCAGTGTTTTGCCACACTCACTGTGAAGAACTTCCTCCTAACATCCCATTTAAATCTCCCCTCTGCCAGTTTAAACCCATTACCCCTTATCCTGTCATTACAAGACCTTGTGACTAGTCCCTTCCTGAAAGTGCTGCCTGGAGCAAAATATTGTGGGGCTTGAAGTTCAGATTGTAAGAGGAAAGGCTTCCTCTTCCAGTCACTGCTTCCAGTTTCCAGTTTTAGGGTGTCAGTCTTTTCCACCACTGCTTCATGCTGAATACTTGGGTGGGGAAGAACCGTTTTATTGATGACTTCTGCTGCTTCTTCTGGTTTTGCTGATGTAACTGCATACCATACACTATCAGAAAGAGAGGAAATGGCCTCAGATTCTTCCAGGAGAGGTTTAGATTGGATATTAGAAACAATTATCACAGGAAGAGTGGTCAGGCGTTAGAGTAGGCTGCTCGTGTAGGTGGCAGAGTTGCCATCCCTGAAGGCAGTGTTAGGTTTATGTTTGGACCCGATGATCTTAGAAGTCTTTTCCCACTTAAACAATCCAGTGATTCTGTGATAGCAGCTGCCTCTGAACACACTAAGGGCATAGAGAAAAACAAAAGTCCTTAGAGAGAAAGAGTATGAATGGGAATATGGAAAACAGATGAAGAAATGCATGGTGAGGGAAGTACTTTGTCCTCTTCGTCTTTCAGACATAGACTGAGGAGATGAAATCCTTCAGCTGTTGTTACAGTACAAATATTTCACAGTTTACCCTAAGAGATCACTCTTTATAATGATACTATCCACCAACAGAATTATACAAGTAGGCCACTAAAGGACTCTTTCTCAGCTGTTAATGTCAATATAAAGAGCAGATGTGAGCATGAATCATGTTGCCTGTTGTACTGAGAACTCAATTACGATATAGATTACCATTCCAAAGCATAATTCCATATAGGGATATTTTAAGTGTTGCCTATATTGTGTTAAGAAAGTCCAATTGTATAGCTGTCAACACAAAAAGAAATGGCATTTTAGCCCTAAAATTTATGTACTGCTAAGCAGAAAAAAAAAAAAGTAAAAAAAAAAAAAAGAAAGGAAAAACATTCCCAAAAGAGCACTAAAGAGCACTGCATTTGTCTTAATCCTAAAATTATTAGTCTGCTACCTTCACGATAATATGGTTTCATTATTGGCTTTATTCACTCTCCCCCTGACTTTCCGTAAGCCCTCTTCATAAGCAGTTTTGTCACCTTAAAGGAGTCAGGCAAGAGAACTGTCGAATCCAGTGGGACTTTTATTCTTGTGTTGTTTTCGTGGGGAAGGTGCATCAAAATGGACTTTGTGTATGAAGGAGATACATTATTTATTACTACTGTGGAAGGGATTATGAATGCTCGGCTTGATTTTTCCTTCTGATTTACAACCAGTGGAAGAGGGAAAATTCTGTTGAGTGGTTTCTGCATACCGACTGCTTGTTTATGTCTTAAATTACCCCAGCGCCTGCACAATTTACTGTTCATTTTAATGATCTATTTATTCCATGCTTGCCTTTGAAAAGGGATCACCTAATCAGAAATACTGACTTTATTCTCACAGTGGGACCTGAAGGCCAAAATCACAGCTCTTCTTGTAATAAAAGGATGGAAAATTCAGACACATCACTTTGACCTTTTTTAACTGTGCCATCCCAGTGCCTAAAATTGCTGTGCTTGGCTCTTTTGGGGTGATTCAGAAAACTGTAATGAAGTAACTGGGCTCCCCACACAGCCAATAAGATCTTCTAAGAGTCTCCAAAGAGAAATTCACAGCGACTGGTAAGAAACAAGCACTTCTTAAAGATGACCCTGAAAAAATATAGAGAAATTAGAAATCTGCCTACAGCTTGTAGGAGACTGAAAACCTGCGAATGCAGAGTTGACTCCACAGACTGTATATTTATCTTATTTTATACTTATTTTATTCTTATTTTATCTTATTTTATACTAATTTATCACTCTTTCTTCTGTACAAAAAAAATGTGGCATCTAATGGACTAGAAGCATGAGAGACAAAGATCTGCAGATGAGATCAAGAATTAGATTGCAGATTTGTCAAGGTAGCTCTCCTTTCTCCCTGATGAAGTTCCTTCACACAACTCTGGAGGTATACAGAACCAATGAAGAGACAAACCTTGGATTCAACAAAAAAGGTGGGAGTTCAATATCTGCTCTTATGACTTTTCTACAAATTTTTTTTGTGACTTAGTGTGTCATTACCTGGGCTTGTTGGTTTGGGTCTTTTTTATTATTCTTTTGAGGCACTCACTAGATCCCGTGCATCATAGAATCAGAATCAGTCAGGGTTGGAAGGGACCACAAGGATCATCTAGTTCCCACCCCCCTGACATGCCCAGGGACACCCTACCCTAGATCAGGCTGGCCAGAGCCTCATCCAGCCTGGCTTTGAAAGCCTTTAGAGCTTAGACTCAGAGCCATTAGTAGCACACAGAGCACAGACTCCTGACTCTTACTCTTTGGATGACTTTATGGGAGCCAGATACTTAGTTTTTTTAGGCAGTCCAATACCTAAACTCACTGAATTGTGCCCTCAGGCTTATTCAGCAGCTGTTGAAATGGAGAACAAATATGAGCCCCTGTGCTTAAACCACTGTTTAGTTTTTTGTTGCTGTTGTTTCTGTTGCTAAAATAACCTTAATTGAGTTTTGACTTTGTTTTTTTTTTTAATAAGCTACTTAAATACTTCATTGTAGTGCATTGCTTTCAATATTCATCAAGCATATGGACTGGCTCCTTCTGTATACTTCTGTGCCATTGAATATAATGGTGAGAAGATCAGATCATATATGGGAGGTGAATGTCACCATGCAACAATACAAAATGTCTTCACTGCAAAAAAAGGTCTAGGTCTTTTATGAGTTCCATGAGAAACTGTCTTCACTGAAATAAGGCACCATCATAAGACAGCAAATGAAAGAAGCTGCTAGCTCCTAAGGCTCAGGCAGGCACAGACTCTGGAATGAATGATGCCTCTGGAGCAGCTCCTGGCCATAAAATGAGAGCAGACCTTGTGAACTGGAGGTTGAGGTTGGCATGAAGGCATTAGAAAAGGGGAGAAATGCCTTTGGCAAATGGCTCTATTGAGATTAAATAACACAGAAAGGTCGTAGGATGGGTTTATGGTTTTGTGTAGTGTGGTTTGGGATTGGGCTTGTTTTGTTTGTTTGGGGTTCTTTTTCTGTTTGGTTGCTTGGTTTTTGTTTTGGTTTTAGTGTTTGATTTTTTTTGCCAAGCATTAAATTCTAAGATTTCAAGCAGAGGAGAGGGAGGAAATTCCATGTGCTAATAATAACAGCTTAGCATAGCAAAGTTGGCTCATTGCAACAGTGAGGGGGAGGGAGAATTTGTTATGTGAACTTCAAGGTCATTCAAGCCAAGTCTGCCAGAAACCAAGGTCTGGACTCCAGCAGTCAGTCCCTAAAATCTACCTAGAATTGTAGAGGATGAAAAACTAGAAGTTACTTCACACTCTACACTTTATCCTTCCTTCTGACTATGACTGCTTCCTGATTAGCTTCCACTGAATGACATTCAGTAAAGGGTAACAACATGTGCTCAGCTTTAAAAACATACTTTACATCACTTACACCCTTGAGTCTCTTGACGGATTATGTCTAGTGTAAATTATTACCATATCACCATAAGGCAAAAAAATTTAAAATTATTTGGGCTAATAAAACTGCACGTTTGTAACAGGAAACAGAAAAATATACATACAACTGTATAATTTAGGCTTACACTCCTATATCAATTTTTATTGATTATTCATAGTAAAGAGTGGTGAAGCAGTGTCTGACAGATGATATATTCACAGAATCACAAAATTGTCAGGGTTGAAAGTGACCTCAAGGATTGTCTAGTTCCAACACCCCTGCCATGGGCATGGACACCTCACATGAGATCAGGATGCTCAAAGCTGTATCCAGCCTCCCTGGGCAACCCGCTCCATGGTCTCACCACCTTCATGGTGAAGAACTTCCAAACATCCAACCTGAATCTACTCACTTCTGGTTTTGCTCCATTCCCCCATAGTACTATCACTATCTGATATCCGAAAAAGTCCCTCATCAGCTTTCCTGTAGGCCCTTTCAGACACTGGAAGGCCACAATAAGGTCTTCTCGGAGCCTTCTCCTCTCCAGACTGAATATCCCAAATTCTCTCAGTCTGTCTTCACGGGAGAGGTGCTCCAGCCCTCTGATCACCCTTGTGACCCTTCTCTGGACATGCTCCAGCACATCCAGATCTTTTCTGTAATAGAGACTCTAGAGCTGGAGTCTCACCAGAGTGGAGTAGAGGGAGAGAATCACCTCCTTCCACCTGCTGGCCACACTTCTCTTGATTCAGCCCAGGATATGGTTGCCTTTCTGAGCTGTAATTCCACACTGGTGGCTCATCCACCAGCATCCCCAAGCCCTGCTCTTCAGGACTGCTCTCAAGTCAGTCACTTCCCAGCTATATTCTATAGCTATACTCTGTAATGACTATTTTGATCATGGGTAAGTGTCATCCCTGCATTGCTTGTCACTGTTAGGTAGAGTTCTCCTAGTGACCACCAGTTCCTGAGTGCCTCTAATAATGAAGATGAACACTGGGCTAAGGTCATGTTGTCCATGACGCTGTGGCAACTGATACTACCTTTGAGAACAAGGATTGAGGTTATTTGCTCCTTCACCAATTCCCTGACCCATCGGAGTCTGTGATCTTTTCTCTTGTGTTTGGTTGCATTTTGGCAGGTAGTTTCAGTGTTCTGCTGATTGCTAAGTGCCTTTCAGAGTTAAAACGTGCAGAAAGGAATGCAATAATGAGATGTTATTTTCAGAGTGTGTGTGGCAGGGACTGAAAGGTTCCAAGGTCTCTAGATTTAACAGTGTCTGAAGCCCGAATGACTCCTGCACAAAGCAGGTAATTTTGTCTAGAAATTATTCTATCAAGCTTCATCTCTGACAGCTGCAGTGAAAAACATCTCCTTGAAAAGACACATCCAATATGACCAACAGAATCACAGGATCACAGGTCACAGGATATTAGGGGTTGGAAGAGACCTCCAGAGATCATCGATTCCAACCCCTCTGCCAGAGCAGCACCATAGAATCTAGTTCAGGTCACACAGGAATGCATCCAGACAGGTCTTGAAAGTCTCCAGAGAAGGAGATTCCACAGCCCCTCTAGGGAGTCTGTTCCAGTGTTCAGAGACCCTTACAGTAAAGAAGTTCTTCCCCATGTTGCGTTGGAACTCCCTGTGCTGTGGTTTACACCCATTGCCCCTTGTCCTATCACAGAGCACAACTAAGAAGAGTTTGTCTCCTCTTTCTTGACTCCCAGCCCTCAGATATTTATAAACATTGATTATATTCTCCCTAAGTTTTCTCTTTGCCAGACCAAAAAGCCCCAAGTCCCTCAGCCTCTCCTCATAATGGAGTGCTCCAGGCCCATCTTTGTAGCCCTTTGTTGGTTTCTGTCTCTCCTGAACTGGGGAGCCCAAAACTGAACACAATATTCCAGGTGAGGTCTCACCAGGGCAGAGTAGAGAGGGAGGAGACCTCCCTCCATCTGCTGGCCGCACTCCTCATAATGTAGTCACTGACTGTTCCTGTGCTTTTGTTAAAGTAAATATTGGTGTTCTTTTGTAAAGTCTACATATTGATTGAATCAAAATCACATCTTGTACTTCTCTTTGAGAAACTATTTCATCCTGAGGTACATTTTCTGGGATAACTTTTGTCTCTCTTGTTCTGAAACTGCTACATTTGTAGTATTCTCTTTGAAGCACACACATCAGAAATCCATGCAGCTCACCAGTGGTGGTCTCTTCAGCCCTATATATGAGAGATTATATCCTCTCCCTCCTTTCTGCTAACATCCCTGTTACACATTCAAGGAGTGCTGGAGTCCTGTTTGCCACATCTTAACACCAAGAGCTTGTAAACAACTATTTATCTACAATTACTCCTGATCCCTTTCCAAAGTCTTTGTTTTTCAGGACAAAGTCCTACATGCTTTAACCGTGCTTTATGCAAACAATGTAATCTGCTTTGCTTCAGTTAAGTTTGCAAGCAGAAGTATCTTCTCCAGATCCTGGGCTGCATCAGGACAAGTGTGGCCGGCAGATCAAGGGAGATGATTCTCCCCCTCTACTCCGCTCTGGTCAGACCCCACCTGGAGTACTGCGTCCAGCTCTAGGGTCCCTATTACAGGAAAAAATTGGATGTGCTGGAACATGTCCGTATTTTGGAGCCCCTATTACAAGAGGGATGTGGACATGCTGCAACATGTCCAGACAAGGGCCACGAGGATGATCAGAGGGCTGCAGCACCTCTGCTATGAGGACAGACTGAAAGGATTGGGACTGTTCAGTCTGGAGAAGAGGAGGCTCACAGGTGACCTTATTGTGGCCTTCCAGTATCTGAAGGGGGCCTACAGAAAAGCTGGGGAGGGACTTTTTAGGCTATCAGGTAGTGACAGGACTAGGGGGAATGGAGCAAAGCTGGAGGTGGGGAGATTCATCCTGGACGTGAGGAGGAAGTTCTTCAGCATGAGAGTGGTGAGGCCCTAGAATGGTTTGGCCGGAGGAGTGGTTGGGGTCCCATCTCTGGAGGTGTTTGCAGCCAGGCTAGATGAGGCTGTGGGCAGCCTGATGTAGGGTAGGGTGTCCCTGCCCATGGTATGGGGTTTGGAACTAGATGATCCTTGTGGTCCCTTCCAACCCTGACTGATTCTATGATCTTTTATGAGATGAGTATATATACAGCAAAGGAAAAAAATAAATAAATAAAAGAGAAGCCCTGGGCATGTGAGCTCTGCATTTATGTGTGAAGAGTGATCAAAACCAGACAGTGATGCTCCCGAATGTCGAATAGTGCAGCCATTAAGGCACTCATCCATTTCAAACCAGGGGAAGATGCATGTCTCCTGTCCCTGATGACAGATCTAACTACTGGGATGTTGTCTATTCTATGGCAGCTTTCCTGTCTCTTTTTCGCTGCTGCCTTGCTTTTTTTTTTTTTTTTTTTTTTTTTTTTTTTTTTTTTATATTTTTCGGGCAGGATNTTTTTTTTTTTTTAATTAGTTAACTTTGTCGGTCAGCTTTATTTTAGCTGAGGAGGAGATTTGGGGTTGTCATGCAAAAGATTCAGTGTTTTTGGGTTTTTTTTCAGTTGAATCCATTGACCCTTTAGGCCAGTGCTCTTGTGGCCAGGAGAGCTAATGCCATTAGAAGGGTTGTGGTTAGTAGGTCGAGAGAGGTTCTCCTCCCCATATGCTCTGCCCTGGTGAGGCTTCATCTGGAGTACTGCCATCATGTGTGTGTGTGTCCCAGTTCAGGAAGGACATAGAACTGCTTGAGAGAGTCCAGTGCAAAACCACAAAGATGATTAAGGGAATGGAACATCTCTCTTACGAGGAGAGACTGAGGAAGCTGGGGTTCTTTAAGTTGGAGAAGAGGACACTGCTATGTGACCTCATTCATGTTTATAAATATTTAAAGGATGAGGTCCAAGAGGATGAACTCACACTCTGCTTGATGATGCCTGATGACAGGACAAGGGGCAATGGGTGGAAGCTGAGGCATAGGAAGTTCCATGGAAACACGAGGAAGACATTTTTCAGTGAGTGTGACAGAACACTGAACAGGCTGCCCAGAGGAAGTTGTGTAGTCTCCCTCTCTGGAGGTATTCTAAACCTACCTGGATGCATTCCTGTGTGATCTGGTATAGGTGATCCTGCTCTGGCAGGGTGGGGTTGGACTGAATGATCTCTTCAGGTCCCTTCCAGCCCCTGACATTGTGTGATTCTCTAATAAACCTCAGCATCTCTTTCTATAAACCTTGCCTCTCTTTTATGCCATTGAGCCCCTACAGCTGCAACAACATTGCTGCTTTTATCTGCATCAAATGCTTGTTTTTTCATTTGGAGCCAATTTGGCTAATGATTCAAATAGCTGTCTTTAGATCAGCTTTGTCCTCCATAAACCTTAGTAAAAAATTTTTAGGGCTTTCTTCAGAATTACATTTAATATTATCTTAACTCTATTAAACATTTCAATATATCAGTACTTATTTATTTCTCATTTCATCAAACAGAAAATGAAGATTGAGACCAGATAATCGTTTTCCAAATCTCAAGTAATTTATGGTTTCCCTAGTAGAAGCCATTCAAAAGCAATGAATCTTGTTAAAGAAATTAATCCAGTTTTGCAGGTCTGTCATATGCATTCCTACAGAGGAAGAGAGGAATATTCTTTCCTCCTACTCCAACTTTCTGACCACCTTGAATTTAAGAGTTCTTAGTCCTTCAGCACTCAGATAATAGCTGAAGAGATGACTTAATCCAATATCTGATAAATCATTTCAGCATTTGCTTAACTCTAGCTACCTAATGAGTCCTGTGAATGTGTGCTGACCTGCCTTGTTGAACCAGGCTTTCTGGCCACTACAGAACACATTTTACTGCAGTGTTTCTTATGGATTTAACTCAGACTCGTGAGCAAGTTGGTTAATGTGTCTAAGTGTAAGGTTAAACTAAACTCCTGCCAGCTACTTAAACCAAAATAAACATCATGAGCTGACAGAGAGAAAAAAACCCTAACATTTGTGATCATCAGTAGGTATTATCAAAGTCCAATAGCAATCAGCTCTCTGCCTTACTTATTGCTGTACTGAAACTGCTGAAGGATACACAAGTAATACTCATATGAGGAAGAATTCATTATCCAGAAGCCAATTCCATCTTTTCCTTCCAGTAACACCACATAAAGTATTTGTGTCAGCAGTGTTTTGTCCACTCTTTCTCTTGATCAAATGGTGCAACACCTCATGCAGAGATTTAACTGCATCTGATTACAACTGACCTATTCATCAGTCAAGAATAAACTGAGCGTGCAGATTCTTAGCACCTCTGATTCATACTCTGTATAATTGTAAGATCCATTTAAGAAGCAGCTGATTAGAATTGATACAGTTCTTTTCATGTGGAACAAAACTCCTTAAATTAGTGCCATAATTTTCTTTAGGATCGGGAATAAAGCATAAAGGGATGGTGGATATTAGTATTCCTGATAATAAAACAGGAATGATGCTGCCTTAGACAGAAAATCATTAAGTGCAATCATTAAAATATACACACATTGTAATAATAATCCAGTCTGGTCAACTTCTTTTATTTAAGGGTAGAGTGTGCTGGTGCCAAGACTATTAGTGTAAGTGGCCAATAATGCTGCTATCATTTAGTACTACCTGTGCTAACGCTGAAATAGAACAAACAAAAGACATAAAAAAACATGAATAATGGAAGTCAATATTAAAGGGGAAAAAAAAAAAACAACTAAACCACCATCTCTTCATTGTTAGCTGAAAATTTCCTGCTGCCTCCATGCTCTGAATCAATCCCTGTTCCTCAGTCACAGGGTGTTATGGTTGGTTTAGGCTGTTTCCAGCTTTGAAGTTCCATTTCCAAGAAGGGGAAGGGGAAGAGAAAAAGGCAAAAAAACTCTAAAAAAGAAAACAGAACTTTTAAGGACATACGTTCAAAGGCTACTTGTATGTTCACTTTAAAAAAAGAAAAAAAAAAAAAAATTAGACTTCAACTTAAAGGCAGACCAGAGATCAGCTGAAGAGATGGGAGCAAAGAAAACCAAAAGAAATTAATTTGTGGTCAGAGCAGAGATCACCTAAGAGAGGCTGATCAGACAAAAAAGTTGTGCCGTGAGGAAGATAACGGAAAGAAAAGGTTGTCAGGCACTGGAACAGGATGCCCAGGAAAGCCCTGCATAACATACTCATAAGTAAGCTTAGAAACTGTGAATTAGATGAGTGGATAGTCAGGTAGACTGGGAACTGGTTGAATGACAAAACTCAGAGGGTAATCAAGAATGGTGCAGGGTTTAGTTGGAGGCTTGTGGCTAGCAGTGTTCCTCAGGGATAGATAGTGGCTTCAGTCTTGTTCAACAACTTCATCAACAATCTGGATGAAGGAACAGAGTGTACTCCCAGCAAGTTTGCTGATGATATGAGACTGAAAGGAGTGTCTGCAATTCAGTGAGACCTGGGCAGGTTTTGAGAGTTGGTCAGAAGTGAACCTCATGAAAGGCAAGTGTAGAATGAGGCTGCACTTAGAGCATTGTGCCAGTACTGGGCTCCCTGTCCAGGAGGGACAGGAAACTACTGGAAAGAATCCAACAGAGAGCCATGAAGGTAAATAGGGGACTGGAGCATCTCTCTTACAAGCAGAGGCTGAGAGACCTGTGTCTCTTTAACATCAAAAAGAAAAGACTGAGAAGGGATATTACTGTTGCTTATAAATATGGAACGGGTTGCCCAGGGAGGCTGTGGCTGCTCCTTCCCTGGAGGTGTTCAAGGCCACGTTGGATGAGTTCTAGTAGGTGTTCCTGCCTAGGGCAGAGGGTTGGAACTGGATGATCTTTGTGGTCTCTTCCAACCTAAACCATTCTATGATTCTAGGATTCCATGAAATATCTAAAGGATGGAGGTCATAACGATGGGGCTGGGATCTTTTCAGAGGTGGCCAGTGACAAGACAAGAGGCAACGGAGGCAAACTAGAATGCAGGAGGTTTCACTTGATCTTAAGGGAAAACCTCTTTACTTTGAAGAGTTGGAGCACTGGAAGAGGCTGCCCAGAGAAGCTGTAGAGTTTCTTTCTGTGGAGACTTTAAAATCCCGCCTGGACAAGTTCCTGTGCAACTTGCTCCTGGTGGCAAACCTACTTTAGCAGTGGAATTGGACAATCTCATCTCCAGAGGTCCCTTCCTAGCCCTACCATTCTGTGATTTCATGATGTAGAGCTTCTTTCTCTCAGTGGAGCTCATCAGCCTCTAGTGAAGAAGGCTATGGGGTCTGTGAAACAACTCCAGATTTTCACTGGTTTAAAGGGTCTAGCTCTCTTTTACTATACTTTCTGTATCTGCTCTAAAAATCATAGAATCATAGAATGGTTTAGGTTGGAAGTGACATCAAAGATCATCCAATTTCAACCCCTTGCCATAGGCAGGGACTCCTCCCACTAGAACAGGTTGCTCAAGGCCTTATCCAACCTGGCCTTGAACACCTCCAGGGAGGGAGCAGCCACAACCTCCCTGGGCAACCTGTGCCAGTGTCTCAACACCCTCGCTGGAAAGAACTTCCTCCTAACACCCCATTTGAATCTCCCCTCTGCCAGTTTAAACCCATTCCCCCTCATCCTGTCATTACAAGACCTTGTGAATAGTCCCTCCCCAGCCTTCCTGTAGGCCCCCGTCAGATACTGGAAGGCTACTATAAGGTCTCCTTGAAGCCTTCTCTTCTCCAGGCTGAAAAGCCTCAACTCTCTTAGCCTGTGCATACAGAAAGTAAACAGCTCTAAGTTTCATGAGCTTGAACCTTCAACACGAGCCTGGGGAATAAAGAAAACACCAATATTGTTCATGTCCTCTACAACTACCTAAAAGGAGGTTGTGGTAAAGCTGGTGCTGGTCTCTTCTTCCGAATTACTAATGATAGGGCAAGAGGAAATGGCCTCAAGTTCCATCAAGGGAGGTTTAGATTGGATGTTCAGAGGAAGTTCTTTACTGTGTGGGTGGTCAGGCACTGAAACAGGCTGCCAAGGGAGGTGCTGGAGTCACCATCCCTGGAGGTGTTTAAAAAAAATGTGGATGTGGTGCTTGAGGCTATGGTCTAGTGATTAAAGATGCTGGGATGAAGGTTGGACTGGATAATCCTGGTGGTCCTTTCCAACTATAGCGATTCATAGTGATTAGATGTTGTGCCGAGGGATTTGATTTAGTCAAGGACTTGTCAGTGTGAAACTAATGATTGGACTAGATAATCATGAAGGTCTTTTCCAATCTAAGACATTCTGTGATTTTGTGATTCTGAGAGTGGCCTCGCAACAGCATCAGACAGCTCTCTTAACCCCCTTGGGTGGATATTGCCAGAGCCCACAGATTTGTAAGGGTCAAAGTCCCTTAATAGTTCACATGATAACTCTTCCTTCACTGATCACAGAATGGCAGGGGTTGGAAGAAGCCTCTAGATATCATCTAGTCTAACCCCCCTGCTACAGCAGGTTCTGATGGTGGGTCTGGTTTGCATTAACCTGGATCTTTTTACCCAAAGTCTGGGCCCTAACAGTGCTGCTAGAGACGGAGGTGAGGAAAATGAAGAAAGGATGGGTAGGAAATTAAGTAGTGAATGTACCTGTGTCATCACTGCCCAGAGATGGCCAAATATGAGGCCTTGAGTGACCTGTTCTAGTGGGAGGTGTCCCTGCCTATGGCAGGGCATTGGAACTGGATGGTCTTTGAGGTCCCTTCTAACCAATACCATTCTATGATTCTATGAAAAGAAGCAGGAGGGGAGGAAGAATGAGAGAAAGGCCTTTCATTTGATTGCATTCAGTACTGACCTCTGGAAGGATGCTACTTTTGCCAGTGAGAATTTTCTCAATGCTTATACACATATATTTGCTATCTCTATCCTGATAACTCAATAACCTTTCGATTTTATTATGCAAAGTAGTACCTTTTACAGTGCATCAGGGAGAAAATAAGGAACATTTGGACAATGAAATCTTGAGTCTACACTACTAAAGTCCATATGAGTTTTTCTATTGACCTCAGTGAGCATTAAACACGCAGTTATATATTTTCGTTATACATTTCTGTTCTTTGACTTGGAGATACAGTTCAGTTTTCCATATAATCAAGACTGTAATGAGCAACTGCATTCCCTTTGCACTAAAACCTGTCATAATATATGACTACATCAACAGCAGGCATTTGGCATAATGGAATCAAAGCCATCATGCTGCAAAACATTGTCGTAGATTGATATCTCTTGCCTTGGAATCAAATGTTCTAACTTTGCTTCAACATTTTTGTATAAGGTAAGAATGCTTTTGTCTTGGGACCTTTTGTAGAAGCTGACTGCTTGCTATGCTGTGAAAATGTCCATCTCATTAGAATGAATTACTTTGTGATAGGCTCAAATGCAGCTTTTAAAATGCAGAGTGAGGTTTCCTCTGTCTGTATGGTTCATATCTGAGGCCACAGAACTTGTTTATTTGATCAGCCTGCAAATGGGTCCTTCATAAAATACAATAACAACAGTAAAGGCATCAGAGAGGTGAAATAATTCATAAGCAAGCTTCCCTCCATTTTTTTCATGAAGAATAAAGAAAACTAAGAAACCTCTTGTTGAGGTTATTGAGTTACCATGACATAGATGAATAAGCCCTACCAGGAATTTATTGAGAAAACACAGATTCTCCCTATCAAAGGCAAACACATGTCTGAACCTTGTCATGGAGGATTCTACCTCCAAGGGACTGAGGCTGACAACGTATAACTATAGAGTCTCCATCATGTCACCTCACTGTGAGGGACAATTCCATTCAAATCATTTCTAATGCTAAGGCAAGAACGGTGTCATTGCACCTCCACACATGCAGGCTTTCAAAAAAGAATCAGTGGGGACTGGGAATATGGTGATCCTTTTTTTGTTGCTTTTGAACCCCACTAACCTCTCTCACACAATTATTTTCCCTTGTGTGGCTGAGCTGTGTCCCCGAGAGGCTTCAACTTCTGATAGATTCTGAAACACCAAAGGAATTTGAAAATATTTTCCTCCTTCAGTCCTCTGGATATGGGATAATGCTGCTGCCCTTACTACTCTCCTAGGAACACAGACCCCTACCACCTCAAGTCATTCATATGCTATAGACATCCTTGAGAGAGGAGGAAGGAATACCAGAGTGGTGGAAAGAGGCTGAGCCTGTAGCATTCTCTGTAACTATGCCCTGACTCTGCAAATGAGAAAGAGCAGCTCTGGTGGAAGCAGAGAGCTGTACAGCAGAGAAATGGACTGGAAATTATTGTGTATGCTGTGACAGGGTAGGACACAAAGCTAGTATTGTGTCTACATGGCAGTGTGGCTGCCTAATAATTTTTATGTTGCTTGGTATTACACATTTTAGATTATCATAAAATCACTGAAACTATCTGTCACTTGTTGTTACTGTCAATGATTCTAGGTACCCAGCCAGGGAAGGACATTTGCCATAGGAGGAGCTTACTTCTGATTCTGACAAGGCAGGTCCAAATAACTATAGTGAAGGAGGGTGTCTGGGGTGGTTGAGGCCACTTCCCTGGAGGTGTTTAAGGCAAGGCTGGATGAGGCTCTGTCCAGCCTAATCTAGGGTAGGGTGTCCCTGCCCATGGCAGGGGAGGGTTGGAACTTAACAATCCTTGTGGTCCCTTGCAAGCCTGACTGATTCTATGATTCTATGATCTGCAGCCCCATCTCTGACTATGTCCCAGCTGCCTCTGAGAAAATGAGCAGAGCTAAGACCATGTGTTGGTTGTTCTGATGGAATGGATGTGTGTTACAAGCTGTAAAAATAGCTGTTGGCAAAAGATAAGGTGAAAAAAATTGTAAAAAAGGTGAATACACTTGACATGGTAATATATGTGTTTCAAGTTCTACCCTCAAATATAAGCCAACTACCTATTTGGATAATTTCTTTTTCTACCAAGTTTTTTTTATTTCCCCTAGAATATCTTGAGTCAACCTGATGAAATTGTTCAGGATAGGTGATGGGATTTATGCTACTATGATTTCATGGTTGTAATAAACATAGTACAAAGCAATCCTGGAATGATTAAACTCCGTACTGCTAAGGACTCCATTTCATGGTCATATTATGTCCTTGCCACTGTATTTCTTGGCAGAGCCATGACCATGATATCACAGAAATAGAAATTATAGGAGGATGTGGTGCCCCCTTGGGCACTCTGCATGGGCTGTTATGATACAGAAATCTTTAGGGTAGGTCTCTCCAGATCTTCATCACACAACAAGAGATACAAAGGGAAACAGTGCTCATTGAAAGAGCAGAATTCCTACTAAGAACCCCCAAAACTTCTGTCAAACCTTTTATAAAAAGAAGAGAAAAGAAGAGAGGAAATAAGAGAAGAGAGAAACAAGGAGAAGTGGGAAGGGGAGGGGAGAGGAGGGAAGGGGAGGGGAGGGAATGG
>VWZI01004095.1:195493-215608 GCA_013396835.1 Psilopogon haemacephalus
CCCTTTTTCACAGCTAATCAGAGGTATCTGGAAAGAAGTAATTTGCATAACTTCAAGTCAAATTATGTCATGAGGACAGCTGAGCTAATCTAAACTGGCATTTACTGTAAAATTAGCATGTATTGCATTCAAACAGGCAAACAAAGAGGCAATGGAAACCTGCCGACTAGAAATGAGGAAGAGCAGCATTAATTGATGGAGTGCAGAAGCTGTGCTACATGAAGCATATCAATGCCATGAAGCACAAGGAATGTAAATATGCAAAGGCCAAAACATTTGCAGAAGGGGACTCGTTTGACAAAATTGTAAATACCACGGATGCTGCTGGCTGTCTAACTGTCACTTTGTCACTACATCTTGTCATGGTTTGTAGTTTAATATTCCAAAGGGGGAAAAAAAGAAAAAAATCCCTGTTTTGTCGTTTAGGGGAGAGTGTTTTTTCACTTAAAGCAAATCTGGTCTAAAATATCTTCTAATCAAGTATTACAGTAAGTCAGGGAAATATGACTATATGTGTTTTTGTTCTTCCTTCAAAGCCATGCAACACACTAGAATTTCTCTAAGATTGTAATTTTTAAGTACATTTTTTGTCTCTTGGGGGGTTGCAGGGTAATTTTGAAGTATGCTTTTATCTCTGGGGGTGTAGAATCACAGAATGTCAGAGGCTGGAAGGGACCCTGAAAGATCATCTAGTCCAACCCTCCTGCCAGAGGAGATCACACAGAAATGTGTCCAGGTGGGTTTTGAATATCTCCAGAAAGGGAGACTTCACAACTCCCCCGGGCAGCCTGTTTCAGTGTTCTGTCACCCTTACCGTGAAAAAATCCCTCCTCATGTTTACATGAAACTTCATAGGGCAGGCTTGGCTACCTCACTCAGGCTGCTAGACCTTTTTTTCCTGTCTGAAACTGTACATCTGGCAAATTTCCTATCTGGAAGCCCTGATTTGAGAATGAATTGTATATGGCAAAGCAGTAGAACATGGATCTGCACATGGAACCGGTCAACATGGTCCTTCACTCAATAGGAAGAGGATGTTCTTGTGAGCCATTCACAACCCATTTTGAGCAGAGGCCTGAAGTTAGAACTTGACTTCTAAGGACCTAACAGAGGACAGAGGTAGAGACATTTAAGTTTAACTGAACTAAACACATAAGACAAATACTCTCATGTGGAAGCTTTGAATACTAATACCCACTATCAGCTCTACGGAATAACAGCAGTTGTAAGACTAAATTAAACTGGAGATTGATGATAGCAGTTAGTCAGGATCAACCAGTGACTAATTAATCCTCGAAGTTAAGACAATGTCCCTCCACAGTATGTACTTTCTCACAGGTACAGATCCGTGTAGCATTTGTGTAATGAGGGTTACCCAGCTCATAAAGATTTAGTGCTTGGCATCTGGTATGGGTTTTGCTACAGATGGTATTTGGAAGATGTAGACTATCAGGTCCAGCCCTACACTGAGATCAAACAGTCTCAGTGGTGAGATTTTAGATCTCTGAAATGTTTTCTTTCCACCTTTAGTGAAACTAATTCACAAGCATTTATGTGATCAGTCGACTCCCATGTAGATTTGTTTACCAACATGGCTGTTTTGTAGTAACACTAAGGTTTCTCTGACAAAAGTTAGCCCTTTGAATTTTAAAAAGCTGGAGGTTTGTTGGTGTTTAAATGCATGGCATCCATGATGAAACACAATTTTAATAGGCCTATTAGATGCCCTGGCTTGCCCTACCCTTCTGCTGATGGGGGAAGCACGGGCTGGAGGAAAACAAAAGCTTGGGCCATTATGTCCCCTCCCGAATTGATTAACAGGTACCCACGGGTGTTTAGGTGCTTGTTAGTGTCATGCCCACATAAGGGTAAGCAAGCCCTGGGTTCACCTAATATGGGCAGCTTTGCAAATCTCTGTGGCAAAGGAGCCATTACACTCGAGCAAGTAATATAAATTGAGCCAAGTTGCAAGTAGTAGTGCTGCTCTGTGCTGCCTCTGCCTCAGTATATGCTGCTCTGCTCTACATTCTGCTCTACAGACTGCTCGGCTTGGACAATGTGGTCTACTCTGTCTTCTGCTTCAGACCAGCTTAGCCCTGATGTTTTGGGCTTGAACTACCTGGAAACAGAAGTGCCTCAAGTTTCCCAGGAGAAGGCATCAAGTGCCTCACAACATGGTGAGAAGTGCCACCCACATTATGCTCTCTGTACATCTGCAAGAGATCTTGCCTGCACCTCTGCAAACCTCCATGTCAAGAGGAACCAGGATCAGGTCAGACCTCGTTTGCCTCTTTCCCAGCACCCTGCTAAAGTCAGAGAAGATCTAGAAGCCTCTCAATTGTTATCAAAACACCAAGCAGCTCCAACACTGCCACAAAGGAGCCAGGGACTATCTCTGAATTCTACTCCACTTCTGTGAGTAAACCAGACTTTCCCTAGGGCTCCAGGCTGCCTACTTAGAGGTGGAGGAAAGCCGTTTTTGGCTAAACTTACCAATATTATGATTTTCCTAAATTACTAAATTGCCTGTAAGCATCCTTTTGATTATTTTCCCAACCAGATTAGGACCCAAATTTAACTAGTTTTACGTAGTTTGTGAGTGGGTCTTTTGGAAATAAAAATAGCTACATATTTTATAATTCCTGCCTTGTTAATTGCCCACAATCAATAAAATAATTTCTACTGTTTATGTAAATATGCATTTTGATTCTTGTGAGTCCATATATATATATATATATGTATATATATATATATATAAGCTTTTGTTACAAACCTCTTTTAAGATCTGGACTGACATGGAAATCAGTGAACCCAGAAAGAAAATAACTTTCTTCATACCATGACTACTGCTTAATCCCTAGATATGTCCAGATCCAGAAACTGTATTTCCTGCTTTTCTTTTTAATTTTATCTGTCCCCAAAAAGCACATTTTCTTACTGTGAGCTTGTATTTTATGTTTCACTTTCTTCCTTTGCCCTCAGCAGATTTCTTATAAGCACATAAGCATGTGTACCTAACATCACAAGGTCTAAGTTCTTTGGCATGAAATTTACTCTCTCATAGCATTTTTAAGAATGTATGAAGAAAGGCTATTCCTGCCTTCCTGTTTGGTCACTGGCTTATTTCCTTCTGTTGAAACAGTCTGAATTTGTATAAGGACCTCCAAATAGCCATTTCTGTTCAAGCTTCATAATAGAAAACCAATTGATAGTTCAAGTTTCTGCTTAAAACTGATGTCTTAAATTAGCTACTCTTTTCCAATTTTCATTAAAGCAAAAAAGGAGTAAGATGAAGAGGTCCCAGTTTCCACTCCATTGCACTGCTGTAGATAGTTGGTGTAGTGGTATAAGGCTTATTGGAATATTCTAGTAAGAGAAATTAGATCATTGGTTGTAAAAGAATAATATTGGTAAAATCCACATCACTCATTGGTTTGCTAAGAGGTATAAAAAGCCAAAGTACAAATAATTCTTTCTTCTTTGCTTTTGGACACTGGATCTCTTTGCTTCTCTCTCTAATCTCTTCCACTAGCCTTGGCTGTCCAAGATAACACATAAGCCTTGATGGTTATTTTCTGTCTGGGGAGAGAGAGGATGGTGTTGGCCCCTTCTGGATTTTCTTTGTCTGGGGTGGGGGGAAATTTGATATCTGTATTATTTCTAAAGTGTATATAATTGTAAATACATGTAAATATATTTTGTATATATGCCTGTAAATTTAGCTTTGTTGTAAATACAGCTTTATCTTGCTTCCAATCTGTCTGAGATGGTCTGGTAAATTTTAACTGAGGGGGAGGTTCCCAACCCACCACAGTTGGATAATATTATTTAAGTCAGCTGAGATGCTTTAATTTAAAATCACTTTCATAACCAAATACTAATGCAAACTACTCAGATCCTGGATATCAGACAAAAGGGTCAGTAAGGCTTCACATAAATCCAGTAGGACTAAAATTGCTGAATCCTAGATAATTGTACTAGGTTCAAGACCATGTTTTGCCTTCCTGTTTTTTGCACAGTTCTTTAAGGGTCTGCTGCTGGCCACTGAGAACAGCCACTGGTCTGTATCTGCTCTAATTCAACAGTGGTTGTGCTGTTATGACTCAATCTGGTGCCTCCTAGTAAAGGTAGTAAAAGAAGGGGAAAGGCTCAAAACAGTGCTACTGTGACTTGGAAAGATTTTTTTTCCCCCAGTCTCTGCATTTTTCTGTCCATTCTCTTCATGTAAGAAACCAGTTTTGATATTCAAAGACTTTTCTGTCTCTGTTGCAGTCCTGTTCAGAGAAACAACACCTTCTGCAGCATGTACAGTGCATACAGCCTTTTTAAAGACCTTAAGATACCTCCAAGCTGTGTTACACACAAACATGCAGAAAATCTTCAGATCCTAAGGCACAGTTTCTGGATTGCTATTTACCTCTTTTTACCTACCTTCTGTTTTTCTCTCGTTCCTTCCTATTTCAGCTGCAGCCAAACACTTTGACTCCCATCTGTGAGGGTGGCAATTCCAGCTGCCTCTGCAGCTGCTATCTTTGCTATTTCTTGGCCAGCCATCAAGGAATGACTCTTCCTTCCCTAAAGATGTCATACATTTCAGCCAGCTTCCACTTGAAAAGCAAAAGAAGCCATTTAAATACTGCATAAAGGCAGTTTCAAGCCCCTGAGTCTATAGAGGAAAAACATTACTTCAAGCAGAAAGCTAACCACACATTTCCTTTGAAGTCTAGTCAATATGTATTTATTTACTATTTTTTAAGTTTCAAGTCAGTGAATTTATTTTTTTTTTTCACTTTCAGAGCTGATAAGGATGTCCATGAAGGTCTTATCTAGGTGAAAGGTACTGGGAGGGCTTTGCAGGTTCCAGATCCAACTACCTACCATGACTGCATCATGACACCATGATCTCACCTCTGTGCTCTCCAGTTCTCATGAAATGAAAACCCATGCATGCAAGCTGGCAGCAAGCAGAAAGCATGCAGCTGAGTACAAGTAGTCTGTATTATGGATATGACTAAAGTTGAAGCAAAATATAGGCAAATGTAAAAAAAGAGAAAAAGTAAACGTCTTTTTTAGATTTATTTATTACTGCAGCAGAAAATGGACAAGATTTGTTATCTCAGTGGGACCCAAAATAAAATATGAGACCAAATCCTGGCCACAGCTGGCAACACAATGCTAAGTTATCTTGTTCCCACTAGGTTTGCCACTTACAATTGCTTTTACCCAACACAGTAGAAAATCAGAGGTAAGAACTGCATTCTAAATGTCTCATGGAAGAAAAAGCATTTTTTTCCCAAATTTATATGATGCTAATTCACTCATTACTTAAAATACACAGATAACCTAAGTTACTGTCTTTAAATATATCTACAATAACAAAAGGCAGCTGTGGACTTTCTAGGCTTGCACAATGTCTTAATCTGTATTTTTATAAGATGGTGATCAGGATTCCACAGGGGCTAAAGATATTTTGTCACCATTATTTCTTTGCTGAACTTACTAAAACATTTTAATGATCCCACAGTATCACTACTCTACTGCTGAAATAACCAGGGAACATTAGCTTAACATTATTTTCATCATGAACTTAATAGCTCTACCAAATTTAGAGGCTTCTTATATCAGTTTTTTTTTCTATGACAATAATAATAATAAAAAAATCATTAAAGTAGAGCATAAGTAAGGCACAGTTAGTGCCAATAGTTATGAAGCTCATACTGATATTTCTCTTTCCCGTTTCCTGCTAATTTGCCAGAACAGCTTTTAGCTTATGCATAAATAGGTCTATGATAAACCAGAAATTAAATTGGAACTAATTCCATAATTAGCACAGTTTCATCGTCCTACATTTATGAGACAGCCTTGGCTAACAACAACACCACCACAAACAAACAAAAAGAAAACCCACACCAAAAACAAGCAAACAGCAAAAAAAAAACCAAAAACCAAACCCAAACTCAAACCCTAACAACAAAAACACATTGAGTAACAGCTTGGGAAAAGATGAGGATGCATTCAAGAATCAAATATTAATAAAGCTATACGTTAGAAAATGAAACTCTAGAAAGCACTGTCATGGTAGAGGAAGATTATTGCCCCTGAGTTTAGTTGACAACCTGTTTAAATGTGTGTATTGGTCAAGCTGCCAAATGGGCAGCTGTATCACAGAGCAGCCACGTGAAAGCCATTGCAAGTCCGGCTGCACAGGCGGCTCTCTGGTTTCCCTCTCTGCTGCATGACAAGGGAAAAAAACAACCAGGCAGAGAGCTCTGCAGCTGACATCTGCAGCACCCACAGACAGTGAGCTACAGTTTCAAACTCTTGCACTTGGCAGGGCTGGAGAAGTTGCAAAAAAAAAAAAAAAATCTATTATAGTGTAAACCAAACGTATGTGATGCTATAAAGATATGGAGTATTCCTCCCCAATCCTGTGGTTGGAAGCTGTAAAATAGGAGATTTTTATTACAGATATCAAATTCTAGCTTTCTTAGAGATTTCATCAGTTACCACAACACACTCCAGCTTTTCTTTAAATTCTAGTGAGAGGATTTAATCTCAACTCAGACTTGTGACATGTTATTTTCACTTAGAAAAGAAGTGGAAGTTTTGTTTGTGTTGATCTTATGCATATTGCTCCACATTCACAAGTCTCTTTTGTGTGTAATTAAAATTCCAAGATAAGAAATGGTACTCAATTTTCATGTTTGTGGCCCTCAAATTAAGGCTGTACTCTTGAAAACAGATTTATGCAAATAAACCTCTGTGCTTATGCAGAGTGCCACAGTCTGAGGGGGCTTCCCACGAGGAAGTGATTGCTGGGTCAGGGCAAATTTACACGTCTGAATCAGATGTTTTTCACCAAAACACGATGAACATTTATGCTCTAGTCCAAAACACTATCGCAGTGCCATAGCTTGAAACTCATCCTGTCACAGTTTAACTTGTTTGGAGCTCAGTCATATTTATTCCATATATATCCAGAGTCTTGTCAAAAAGCCTACTGGTGCCAAGCAGAAGACTGAAGAGGATTTAGGGTCAAGTCCAATTGTGCAGACCATTTAGCTCATTAAACATTTAAAAAACCTAGAGTTTTAAGAAAGTGCAGCAAAATTTTAAATATATAATGCTGCCTATCATTTCTTTTTAGTGCAGTGCTTATAAGAAGGGTGAAAAAAGCACCACCATCACTTTTATATCCTCTCCCTCAATTGCTAGGGCTTAGGCTGTTCACTGAATCATCGAGCACATGTCTGTAGAAGCTATGTGGGCCCACTGACACTGGTGATTGAGAAACAGCACTGTGTTTATTCCTTCTGTTAGCTGCTGATTTCAGAGGGCATCTTGCCTTTGTTATTTATGCTGCTATAGATGCTTTCAGACCTTGTTTTTTGGCCACAGTGGACAGTTTTGAGAAGAAACAGGTGAAGATGAGAAGCTTAGGCATATTCAGCTCTAAAAAAGGCTTCAGAGCAGGCTGGAGGTCTGTCCATACTTAGTATATATAGAATATATAGGATATGTAGAATAAATAGAATAAATGGAATATATAGAGTATGTAGAATATAGAGAATATATAGAATGGCCCAGGTTGGAAGAGACTTCAAAGATCATCTAGTTCCAAGCCCCCACCACAGGCAGGGACACCTCCCACTAGAACAGGTAGCTCAGGACCTCATCCAACCTGACTTCGAACACCTCCAGGGAGGGAGCAGCCACAACCTCCCTGGGCAACCTGTTCCAGTATCTCACCACCCTCGTTGTAAAGAATTTCCTCCTAACTTCTAGTTTAAATCTCCCTTTTGCCAGTGTAAACCCATTACCTGTTGTCCTGCCCTGTGTTGGGGCCTTCAGAACTGTATGCTAAGCTTGTTGTCAGAGTATGCTTTTAGCCATGCTTTGGGCTAAAAAAACAACACTGTTGGCAGATGGAAAGGTTTTTTTTTGTGGTTTGTTCATGCTACAGTTAGTGTTGCTGCAGCTTTGAGACAAGGCAGTGTCACCTCTTCGGACTGTGGCTCTGACCCTGTCACTGCTGAAGAGTACTGACTTCAGGAAGAGCCAGCTGAATCTATTAGTCATCAAGAAGAGGGATGCAAGGCCGTGGTTTCCAAATTTCCACTTCAGAACAGAAAAGCATGAAAGTTTAATGGCTCTCTGTACGGTGTGGCTGCCTCTGCAGCACAACCAGGCAAGCATCAGAGCCTCTCCTGCTTGTCTTTTCTCCATGCTGCTGCTACTCTGAGAAGGATTGGGAAGAAAAAGGATTTAAAATATGTTCAGACTGCTTGTTAAGTATCTAAAATGAGTGAACCAGTAAAATAGAAAGGAAAGAAGAAGAAGAAGCAAAGTGAGTTCTATGGAAATAATGCAGCTTTTCCCTTTGGTGACTAAAATGCAGTTTAGCATTAGAATGAACTAATTGTGTTATTTTAGCTAATTTGCTTCATGCATGATTTGAACATGATTTCTTTTTTTCCTCATAGAAAACATGGAAAATACCCAGGAGACAGCTAGTTTTCATTTATAGCTTTTCCATATTTGTAAACAAAATCTATTAGGCTTTCTAACTAAAACAGACATAAGGCAGTTCCATGCCTAACTCACACATCAGTGCTTTCTTCCCATAAAAGCAGACATACAAAAATAGATATAAGAACAACTACCCTACATAGTGTTGTTGAAATACTTTGAAATTCAGAGTAGCTTAATGTAAACTTCATAGCACAAGACACGAACTCTGCCTTCTCTGAGAGCATCCTCTCATAGACCACTCCTTTGCACTCCAAAGTTGAGCCAAATTCAATTACAGAGGATCATATCTACCCAGCAAGGTCATCTCAAATAAAGTGAGGAAAAATCTACAAGAGGCTTATTCAGCAGTAAGCTCCTTAACAAATCTGGAGCAAAGAGTGGGAACCACCTTTGGGGAGATGTGGCAGTGAGAAGTAACTCTGGAACAAGAGCCACAGAAAAACAGGATTACTGACAGAAGGAAAAGTTTTGGGTTTTTTTTAAACAAGTAATTCTGGCTAAATGTCTTTGCATATAATCTGTAAAATAACTGTCAGGCTGCATCCTGATCTGAGAAAGATTCTACATCTTGTGAGGTTTCATTACTTAAAATAGCATTCATGCTTTCTTATTTACTGTATGTAAAATGTATGGTTAACTGTTAATCAAGGGGCTTTAACTGCTTTATATTCCTGTCTATGGAGCAAATGAGCAGAAGTCCCATTTCAAGGCTGAACAAAAAGGTTTGGGAATGCTTAAACTTTCAAACACTTTTTTTCTTTTTTTTTTTTTTTTTTTTTTTTTTTCAAGGGGTGGAAAAGNTTTTTTTTTTTCTTCTTCAAGAGGTGGTAGAAGTGTGCCAAGTGTCTGATCTTTCATCTGATCTTCAAATATGTGCCCAGGAATTTAGGGGTCATGCTGAATTAAGCTAGGCATGGCCTGTGTCCTGTGAGAAACCTGTGTTTTCTTCCTTCTAAAGAAGGGTGAAAAAGAAACCAAGGAAGGAACATACTGAATTTTTTTCAAGGGAAAAAAATAACCACAATGGAAGACCAGATGTGGCACATTCCTCAAGATGTTCACAGACTGATGCAGTTTTTGTACTCAACAAAAAGTAGCAACACCTGAAAGTGTCAGTGAGCGTGTAAGAGGCTAAGATGTGCTATAATTAAGGTTAACCATGCACCTGCATCTTAGCCCTTTTTACACCACTGCGCACTGATGAAGTTTTAATTACACCCCCCTTCTCCCCACCCCCTTTTTTCCTACTAGTGTCCTGGATCATTCAAAGCAGAGAGTGCCTAATCAATCTCTTTAATTTTATTTTTTTTTTTAACTTTCAATTTTCAATATGTCCTCCTGTCCCATTGCTTCAAATCAAAGTGCACTGAAAACATAATGATTCCTTTCTGTGGTGCTTATCACCATGCCTCCTAATTGTCTGGAAAGAAAAAAAAACCCAAAATATCAGTATTTGCACAAAACATGCATGAGGTTTGAATTTCTGCTTTGCATAGATGCACTGAGGTTAAGAACTCATACACTACTTCTAGATAAGCCACACTGTAGAAACTGATATTGCAGAATTGTTCATGTGGTATTTCAGCTTTTATTCAAAGAGTAGCACCCAGAGGCTTCACTTGTGTCTGGGAAGTCCAAGCACTTCTGCACTTTCAAGACATGTAAAATCAAGCATAATGATTAGTCCTCGTGAAACAATTTGTTGAGTGACTTGATCAGCATCAGAGAGGAGCTCTACGGCTGAGAAAGGGCTAGAAGACAGCTCTTCAGTTCAGCATTTGATTTCCTTCAGGATGACCTCTCCCCTCTTGAAATTCCCTTCTGTTTCAACAAACTTTTGCATGAAATAAAGCAGAATTATCATCTTGTCCACTTCATGGGTGCAGAACAGGAAAGAGATGTTAATAGGCATGGAAGATGAAACATGAAATGTGGCTTTCCTTAACTTTTGGGTGCTTGCATTTACACAGTCTAAGTTTGGCTTTCTGCATTGCTTTAAAAAGAAATCTTGGGGAGGGGTGGGAAAAATCTCTATAGCATAGCTGATGCTGAGGCATCTGAAAGACTGCTGTCTTTGGGACCACTGTGCCAAATGGACACGGTAACTCACAGCAGCACTGAGTTATCCTCCTCTGCCTGCACGCAGGCAGTGAAAGGACTAAACCAGTTTCCTAATACTCCCTGTAGGTGTTTCCTGGCAGGGAAGGGTGTGGTGAAATAGCTGAAATGAGCAACACGCTCCAGATTCTGGAAGGCATCTGCCCTCTGCTCTCCTCACTAGGAACACAGTCATTTTTGTTTTATCCATTCCATCTTAGTGTTCACCTTGCTTCTGTCCTTCTATCTGTCTCTTTCCTTTCCATGTTCTCCCTTCCACTCTTGATGCAGCTCATCAACTTTAATCCCCAGACATTGGAGATGGGCATAGTGTAATTACTTTGAATAAGCTATGTGGATTTCTGTGCTCAAACTAACTACCCTTCAAACTCAGACATCTGCATTTCTGGAGTGAGATTTTTCTTATCTCAACAGAGATAACTAGCTCAGACACTGCATAACTGACCTAGGTATCAGATCTTTGATTTCATTCCCAGTCTTACTGTTTGCCCTCATCCTCTGGCAAAAGTTTCTTGACCAGCTGTTACTTCTACAGCCCTTTGTCCAGATGCCTATGCAGTAACTTCCACATCCTGGCTGAGCCTACTGATTCCCCTTCTCCTCTTGCCTTTGCTGTGACACTTCATCTTACTGTCTCTTAATTGTTTCACCAAGTTGATTTCTCTCACACCTCAGAATGAACAGGATGCAGCAAGGACTGGCTATGGGGCAGTCCAGGTGGGGAGCAGTGAGGCAAGGCAAGGCAGGCACTTTCCCCAGGGGCCCTCTCTCAACATGCCTGGAGATGGTGAGCAGAGCCAGGCTGGGAACAGTGACTGAGTCCTCATTAGTACTGCTCCCCAGGATGGGGCAGAGGTTGCTTTTATGGAGGCATGAAATGAGACTCTTTATGGTTTAGATGATTTTACAGAAGTCAGTTCCATGTCAGAGGAGACCATGAGCTTGGCCAGACAGGCTACTTTTTGGGATGACAGATGTTGCAAAAGAGAACTACTTTGATGACCCTATTTTATGATATGTTCTCCAACCTTCTGACTTAATTTCTCCTTGGTTCTCTGTTCATCTCTCCTTTTCTGTTAAGATCAATGTCTACCAGTTAACATGCCTTTTCAGTTTAAAATCTCTGAAGTGACAAACTCTTCCTTCTCTTTGTCCCATTCTTTCCTTTCTGCTCAGACTTAGCTCCTTGTATCTGTTCCAGGCACAATATTCTCCCCTACTCTGCTCAAGTCAGTCTGGTGGATTCAAGTCTCAATCTCTCACTCCCATTTTCCACCTCCATTTCATTTATTTACTTCTATCTGTTCTCTCCTTTGCAACTAAATTTTACAACTGTTCACTTTCCTTGAGCCCTATCAGGCACTGGGGCTGCAGGCAAACTCATTCTTATGCCCTACCATACTGGTGTGCCAATCAGACAGGTCAAGGCTCTAAGTCAGAGTACGTCAAAGAACCTGTTTGTTCCACATACAACAGTTTCCTTCATGTGAAATGTAGGAAATAGGCTCTAATTCCCACTCTTGCACCTGTTTCATCTTAGGACACGGCTGAGGCATGCACTAGGACCTGGGGAGCAACTACAGGTCCTGCAGTTGGCACTGATTTTGAGGGAATGGAAAAAGGCTGCCTTCCTCTTCCCAGTTCTGTTGCCTGCTTGGACTCACACTTTAAGAAAGAGTTCCACTTCAGTACGTCAAAGCTCCAGGCTGAAGATACCTCAGTCCAGGAAACCTGTTAAGAGATTTTAGCTGTCAGGTGTCTACACAGGCATATGGTATCTGATAATCTGGCATATTTGGAAGAACTTTCATATTGATAGTATAAACCTAGGCCTTTGTGGAGGCACCCAGTCATTTCAAACTGCAAAATAAAGTTTTCCTTAGCCTTGTTCTCAGAAATAACTGCATTTGTGCTAGCTAAAACTTTCCAACAAAAAGGAAATGAAAGATGGGACAGATAAGGCAATTTTAGTCCAAATGACCAGGCAAAGTCTTGAAGTTTTCAACTAAAAGCACCAGGTAAAACAAAGTACCAATAAAAAGAGCTAAAAGACAGTTACTAGACTACCTTTTAGTGAACCCTGTGAACAGAGTGTGGTTAGTATATTACTGTATCTACTATTATTAGCAGCATTAGTAACATTAGCGGCAGTATGTGCTGCTATTTAAACATTGCAATATGTAGGAAATATTCCTGTCTTCCCCAGGGAAGTGTACCTCAGACAGCTTCAGCATAGCACACTATCAGAGTGCTGGTAGACACAACATTTTTAAAGCTGTCAGGACTGCTCTGCAGCTCTCTGTGTCAGCCTCTTTAGTTCCTGGCTCCTTCTCTTCTGTGAAGTGGATGCACAGTGCTGCTCTTCTCACTTAACAACCTTGTATACCCTGTTGGTATTTACCATGAAAACCCGTAAATAACTAGGTGACAGTGATGGAGAGACAAGATGCTACTTGATACAAGTAAAGTGTCCCTTTATTGCATGCAAAGCATCAGCTTATATATTCTAAAAACCCAAACTTTTACATCGTGTCTAATAATAATTGGTTAGTGCAACTGTGTACAGCAAGCAATTGGTTAGTAACCTGTTATCAGGACACAACTCCTTATTTGGACAAAGCTTACATTCCTTTTACTTGACACTTGAGTAGCTATATCTCTAACACAAAAACATCTGCCAAAGTTCTGCTCTTTACATCTCTTCAGACCTTCACATTATCTATCCATGCTCTACCAGTACTTTTCCACCCACTCAGCTGCATCCTGTACCCAGGGCTTTCACCCCATTAAAGTCAGAACATCCCTGTGCATCAGTGTCTCAGTACTCTGAGCAAAGTCTAACAAAGCATTTCCTTCAACTAGGTACTAAACATGGGAAAATCATGGTTTCTGTAGTGGTTTAAGGCTTAGTGGAATATTCTAGTACGAGAAACTAGATTGTTGGTTGTAGAAGAATCATAATGATAAAGTCTGTATCATTTGTTTGCTAAGAGGTATTTAAAAAACACCAAAGTATAAACAATTCTCTTTGATTTTGGGCACTAGATCTCTACTGTTCCTTTACTTCTCTAATCTCTTCCACTAACCTTGGCTGAATAGATAACATGTAAGCCTTGCTGGATTTTTTTTCTATCTGGGAGAGAGAGAGGGTGGCTTGGAGCCCCACTTGGGCTTCTTTTCTTTGACTGGGATGGGAGTTTGGATTTCTGTATTATTTCTAAATTGTATATGATTGTAAATGCATGTAAATGCATTGTGTATGTGTGCTTGTAAATTTAGTTTTGCTGTAAATATAGCTTTAATCTTACTTCTAAGCCACCTGAGCTGGTCTGGTAATTTTAAATTGAGGAAGTTCCTCAACCCATTACATAAGCATGGAAAAATCACGGGGCCTGTCCTGTGCTCAGATTTACTTCAGGCAGGTGATGCTGAAATTACAATACTGAGGAGGTGTAACACAAGGCACTTCAGCCTCATGGCAAGTTATATCAAGATACATATTGATACATACAAACTGATCAATTACAAACCGATCAAAGCTTTTCACATGTTGACAAGCTATGCCTTCTTTGCTCAGTTGTCAAAGACAGCATCCTGAGCACAGTGCCTTCCCATCAGGCAGGCAGGAGTCTACCATCAGTTTGTACCCACTGAAAAAAGCTAAGCCACTGCATGCAGAGCATCATTTTAGATTTATCGAAGTATATTATCAGCTAAGAATCCTGCTTAGTAGTTTAAAAGACTTATCCTGTGAATATCCTGAGACACTGAAAGGGGTTGCCCAGGGAGGTTGTGGCTGCTCCCTCCCTGGAGGCATTCAAGGCCTGGTCGGATGAGGCCTTGGGCGACCTGTTCTAGTGGGAGGTGTCCCTGCCTATGGTGGTGAGTTGGAACTGGATGATTTTGAGGTCCTTTCCAGCCTAAACCATTCTATGATCCTATGATTTTAAAAAAACAAGATAGCAAAGTGATGCATATGCTTTCTTTTTTCAGAGCAGAAAACTGTATGGGGATAGAAATGATCATAAAAATATTTTCAAACTTCTAATTCTAATGTCATTGGAAGATTTAATAACTATTCTTATTGAAGGGAGAACTAAATTATTGACTGAAATATTCTTATTTTATAGAAACGTCCTTTTAAAAATTAAAGCAATACTAAATTACAAAAGGGGGTAAAAAGACATTTCTTATTTTCATGCCCATTCAGCTCCAGCCAAGAGGTAGTACATGTTAATTGCATTGCTGTTTCAAACTATAAGTGTGATTTTCAGATTTGTGAGTGAAAACAGGTCATGTTTTTTTCAATATGATTTTGAAAATCATACAAAACGGAAGAGAATAGTGATGTTGCACCTTGTACACACATTTTCACTATGATGTAACAAAAACACAATAAAATTACTCATGAAATCTGTCAATAGCTAAGGTATTGTCTTTGGGATCTTTAGTATCCTTATATAGCCCATTGGAACTGTTTTACTTTCATAATCGCCGTTCCAGGATTGTAGCGCACACACTGAAAGCAATGCAGAATGTAAATGCAGTGTCAAAGACTACCAAAAACCACAAGGGAAATTAAGAACTGTTTCTTATATGGTGTTACAGGCCTTCAGCTATTTTGTTCTGGGCATCTTGTAATTATTGTTCCATATTTAAGCTTTTGGTGGTGGTAACTGATACATTCTGAGCGTAAGAATCTCTCTCGTGAAATCCCAGAGGGATTATAATGAAAATTATTGTCTTTTCAAGAGAGTTTTCCTGGAGATCTGGAGGATTACAGAGACAAAACTGAGAGGAGGTTGTTGGCATTTTAAGTTTGCACGTGTCTGCACTACTTTAGAAGCACGAGGCAAACTCATTGCCAGTGGCAAAATTTCTGTTCATTTTGTTAGGTGTAGGCTATTACATTTTGGGTTGCCCACACCTGTATGCAAATTTGTGACCACTACAGGTGAGAGTTTGCCAGAGTCATGCTGTTTCTGTCCAGGTCGGTGGTTGAGTCACCCACCCTGGATGTGTTTAAGGGTCGTTTGGATGTGGTGCTTATGCATATGGTTTAAGGTGAATCTTGTAGAGTAGGGTTCTAGGTTGGACTTGGTGATCCTGAGGGTCTTTTCCAACCTGGATGTTTCTGTGGGTCTGTGTTCCTGGCAAAAATATGTCTCGGATGGTTTCCTCGCAAATTTTATTGTTGTTGGTTTGTTGTTTTTGGGGTTTTTTTTTTCCCCTAACCAAACTGTCATAGCAATGTTTACACATTTCACAACCGTTTCTTTGTTGTTTTCTACACCGTGATTGCCTCTTTATTGTTTCTTTGCTTTATGAGAGTGGACTTGCATTTTTTTATTCCCTGTAAAACTAGGAACAAGAGCCACTTCATGCTTCTAGTGGGAATGGGAAAATAAAATGTACAGTTTTTTTTCTTTGTCTGTCCATTAGCCATTTTAAAGCAAAGTTTAGTTTCAAGATTGCTAGCACTTGAGTTGAATGACTTTTAAGGGGACATAAGACCTATGTGACCTTACCATACTGAAATTACTGTTCATGTTTTCCAGCTGAGGTAGCTGATTCTCTTTCTGATCATAAATTGTTACCAGACTTGGCATCCTGACTGTGCTGAATGCCTTCATAATTACAAAGAGCAGTGATGACTAATACCTATTTGTGTGTGAAGGATATTTAAATGGATCTTGGGAATACCACCTACATTCACAAAATTGCTGTGACAAAGCTTATCAGGGCTACTGTAGTCATCTACCTACTGCTGGGAGTGTGTCATGTCACTTCCAGGTTATTGCAAGGGAAGGCTGCAAATCTTCATGTTTTCTGTCCAAGCAGCAACAGGTTGACACAAAAAGATGGCAGTGCTGAGATAGCAGTGTGCTGGGCTGAGAGAAATTGGAACTGGGCAGGGGGGAATTCCCCAAAAAGCAGAATGAGGAGGTTAGATATTGACACTGGATTTGGAAAACACAGACACTTGCAGAAAAGAAATATGAGCATGGAGAAAAAGAAAGCATTGTGCATTCATAGCAAAGGAGTATAGTTTAAGTGCAGATAAAGTTAGAAAGAAGTACTCTTGAAAGATCATTCAGTCCAGCTCTGCTGCAGAGCAGAATCACCCATAACAGATCACACAGAAAGGTGTCCAGGCAGGTCTTGAATATCTCCACAACTCCCTGGGCAGCCTTTTCCAGTGTTCTGCCACCCTCACATTGAAATAAAATTCTTTCTCTTGTTTATATGAAACTTCCTATGCCTCAACTTCCACCCAGTGCTCATTGTCCTGTCATTGGGTGTCACTGAGCAGAGCCTGGCTCCATCCTCCTGGCACTGACTCCTTACATAATTATAAACATGAATGAGGTCATTCCACAGTCTCCTCCATGCTAAAGAGCCCCAGCTCCCTCAGTCTCTCCTCATAAGAGAGATGTTCCATTTCCTTAATCATCTTTGTGGCTCTCAGGCAGAGAGAGTTCCCACATCCTTAAATGTGAACCAGGTACTGTGCGCTCTCCCCAGCTCTATGGTGACTGTATTTCAGTATTTGCTTTAATGGTAATTATTTCTTATCCTTCTCCACCTGCCTTCTGAAAGAAGTTGGCCTCTGACATCACTTAAGCAGAAAGAGTTTATAAATCTGCTTCCCAAGTGCTTCGTGATTTCTCTTGATGCCAGGCGCTGTTGATGCAAATTGCTGTTATTATCATCAGCGACTCATTAATCCATTGGTTATCGAACTATTAAACGTTTGCATTCTAAATGGCAAGAATAAAGATTGTGTTGAAACCTGCGTTTCAAAACCTCCATTAAAAGTTCAATGAAATGTGTACAATTTTGCAAGGAAATCAAAGATGAATGAGATGAGCGCACTACAGGTTTGGTTTCTAACTCCCTGCTTCTTGAAGTTCCTTGTTCAAGTGTTGATGATTTCTTTTAATCTTGGCTACTTCTATCACCAGTGGAAGTGTACTGGGTTAGAGTGGATTCCCGCCCCCCCACACCAGTAGAATAAACTCACTACAACACAGACCCTTTTGGAAAGTCAGGAAAAATTAAATTGTATTTTCTTATAGTTTAAACTAAATATAACAGTTCGAAAAGAATATACTACTACAAGAGAGGAAGGGAAAAAAAACCAAAATAATACATATAACCTTAAGGAGGATGGGGAAAGGGGTCAAGCAGCGGCCAAAGCAGCAGCAGCAGCCAAAACAGTGGTGGGGGAAGATAGCAGCAGGCACAGCAGTAAGCAGCAAAAAGGGGCAAACAAGCTGTGCTTCCAGACATGATGCTCCAATGAGTATTAATGTCATTAATGAGTTAATTACATTAACTCATCCATTGTTGCTGTTATATAACCTATCCCTAGAATGTTCACCTCTTCACTACTTTTTCCTATGCCTGAGCTAGAAATCTAGCTCAAACAGCCAAAGGAAGAAAAGGCAGCAAGTTCCAAAAGGCAATTGCTATTTTCTCCACTAACTGGAGGGTTTGTATGTGAATAACTTAGACGAAACAAGTAGCTCACAGATGTCAACAATTAGGCAAGATGAATTTAGTTCTAAATACTTGACTTTGAAAAGTATACTCAGGTCAATTCCAAAGGCAACTTTTCTTATAAACTAATTAAACGTTGCCTTAGTTAGCAAAATATTAGCCCAGGGGGAAAAAAAAAAAAAAAAAAAAAAAAAAAAAAAAAGCAAAAAAAAAAAGCAACTTTCAATCATTCTTATATTACCACCTGTAAAAACAGGGACAGCTTATAATAGGAATGCTGACACAAAACCCTAGTAGAAACTAGTGAGGGAGGCTGAAACTAAGGTCTGCAGAAACTGGAAGCAATACAGAAAACTCTGAAAAGGACACAAGTGAGGCTCCTCTGACCTGGAACATAACCCACTGGGGCCCATGCAGAGTGAGCAAGACTGTCCCTTGTTAGAGATCTACCCTCTCATGAAACACAAGCATGACAAGTTCAAGTCGGGATAAAGGCATAATATTCTTGGAAGGGGTTAGGAAAAGTGGCTGGATAAGCACAGCTTCTGTGGAATATCCATTGTTTGCTGCAAATATGCTTTAATAATAGGGTAATTTGTTTCTTCCACTGCATTCACCAATAGATGGTAAAAACAGTTCCATAAAAGTCATCCAGGCAAAATAACAAATGGGAACAATTATTCTTCCTGAGTGGATTTTCTACATTAAGATTCCCTGCAAAAAGGCTGAGAATGCTTGCTTTAGCTAATGCTCTTTTCTTGTTTGTTTTTCATCTGTACAGCACACAGACTTTTGCAGTGCCACAGCTGCTAATTTGTGTATTTCTAATCTGTTTAAATCTCTCAGTCTCACTCTCCCCCATATATAGGCAAATATAAACTGGCAGACAGATTGATTGATTGACTGAATTGTTTGTGAAAGCCTAAGTGTAGTGAGGAAAAATCACTGCTGCCATTTTCTTTAAATCAGACATTTGCATGCACATAGGCATGCAAATGATTTTTTATATATATATATAAATATATGTCTTCGACTTCACAGATGTCTTTCTGTACTTGAGGTCAGTGTGTTGGGCTTACAAAGGCTTCCCATATGCTGCCATGACAGTAGATACTTTCAAATAAATTAGAATTTGCCTGATCTGATTTGTATCTAGACTAAGGCATATAGGAAAAAGTGTCAAGGAACTGATGGCAATAAGCCTTCGATTTCATCACAGAATCACAGAATGTCAGGGGCTGGAAGGGACCTTGAAAGGTCATCCAGTCCAATCCCCTTGCCAGAACAGGATCACCTAGAGCAGATCACGCAGGAATGCATCCAGGTGGGTTTTTAATATCTCCAGGGAGCGAGACTCCACAACCCCCTTGGGAAGCCTGTTCCAGTGTTCTGGCACCCTCTCAGAGAAAAAATTCCTCCTCATGTTTACATGAAAGTTCCTATGCCTCAACTTCCACCCATTGCCCTTTGTCCTGTCATTGGGCATCACCGAGCAGAGCCTGGCTCCATCCTCCTGGCACTCACTCTTTACATATTTATAAACATTGATGAGGTCACCTCTTAGTCTACTCTCCTCCAAGCTAAAGAGTTCCAGCTCCCTCAGTCTCTCCTTGTAAGAGAGATGCTCCATTCCCTCAATCATCTTTGTGCACTCTCTCCAGCAGTTCTGTGTCCCTCTTGAACTGGGGAGCCCGGAACTGGACACAATACTCCAGATGCAGCCTCACCAGGGCAGAATAGAGAGAAAGGAAAACCTCTCTTGACCTACTAATCACAGCCCTTCTAATCCACCCCATAATGGCATTGGCCACAAGAGCACATTGCTGGCTCATGGTCAATCTCTCATCAACTAGGACCCCCAGGTCCTTCTCCCCTTCACAGCCAATAGGTCAGTCCCCAATCTATACTGATCCCTGTGGTTGTTCTCTCCCAGGTGCAAGACTCTACACTTGCCCTTGTTGA
>VWZI01004097.1:0-10371 GCA_013396835.1 Psilopogon haemacephalus
ACCACACAGCGTGGTGTCATCAGCAAACTTGCTGAGGGTGCACTCTATGCCTTTGTTCATGTTGCCCATGAAGATTTTGAACAAGACTGGTCCCAGGACTGATCCCTGAGGGACTCTGCTTGTCACTGGTCTCCACTTGGACATGGACCCATTGACTGCCACTCTTTGGATGCAGCCATCAAGCCAGTTCTTTATCCATCTGGTGGTCCACCCATCAAACCCATGTTTCACCAGCTTGGAGACCAGGATGTGGTGCAGGACAGTGTCAGAGGCTTTGCTCAGGTCCAGATAAATTACATCAGCTGCTCGCCCCTCATCCATTAATGCTGTGGCCTGTTCATAGAGGGCCATGAGGTTTGTCAGGCAGGATCTGCCCTTGGTGAAGCCATGCTGATTGGACCAAATCACCTCTTCACTATTCTTCTGTCTCAGTAGTGCTGCCAGGAGGATCTGCTCCATGATCTTACCAGGCACAGAGGTGAGACCGACTGGTCTGTAGTTCTCCTGCCCTTCCCTGTTGGTGAGAACAAGGTCCAGCATAGCACATTTTCTTGTTGGTTCCTCTACCATTTCGAGAAGGATGTTGTCATCTATGCAATCCAGGAACATCCTGGATTGCTGAGGCCTTGCTCTGTTGTCCCTTCAGCAAATGTCAGGGTGGTTGAAATGCCCCATGAGGACGAGAGCTTGTGACCTGGAAGCCACTTCTATTTGCCTGTGAAGGGCCTCATCTGCTTGGTTCTGCTGGTCAGGTGGCCTGTAGCAGATCCCTATAGTAATATCACCCTCTCCTGTCTTCCCTTTAATTTGAACCAATACACTCTCAACCATCCTTATCCAGGTAGAGCTCCACTGATTCTAGCTGGTCACTGATAGCTATATATTCTATAGATCAGCTATATATTCCATAAATACACTCCATCTTTGGTACGTGCCAAGAAGTGGCTGACACATTTTGGACAGTTCTTCAGATATTCTTATTTTCTTTCCTGCTTCTTTGAATCATAGAATCATGGAACGGTTTAGGTTGAAAAAGATTGTCTAATTCCAATCCTCCACCATAGGCAGGGACACCTGCCATTAGAACTGGTTACTCAAGGCCTCATCCAACCTCAGTTGAACACCTCCAGGGAAGGAGCATCCACAACCTCACTGGGCAACATATGCCAATGTCTCACCATTCTCACTGTACCATGAGAGACCATAGAGAAATCCACATAGCTAGAATAAAACACATTATAGTTGCATGTATTCTTACTGGTCCAAAGGAGAGACATGAAAATGATCAGGGCGCTGGAACACGTCTCTCACAAAGAAGAATGAGGGAGTGGGGGTTGTTCAGCATGGAGACGACTGTGGGGAGACCTAATAGTAACCTTATGGTACCTGAAAAGGGTCTTCAAGACAGCCAGCCAGGGACTGTTTCCAAAGGATAGGACGAGGGACAATGGTTTGAAATTAGAATCACAGAATCATAGAATGGTTTAGGTTAGAAGGGATCTCAAAGATCATCCAGTTCCAAACCCCTGCCATAGGCAGGGCACCTCCCACTAGGTCTCTCAAAGCCTTATCCAAACTGGTCTTGAACACCTCCAGGGAGGGTGCAGCCACAATGTCCTGAGGCAACCTGTTTCAATGTCTCACCAACCCTCACCCTAAAGAACTTCCTCCTAACATCCTGTTTAAATCTCCCCTCTGCCAGTTTAAACCCATTACTCCTTGTTCTGTCATTAGAAGACCTTGTAAATTGTCCCTTCTCAGCCATTCTGTAGGACCCTTTCAGATACTGGAAGGCCACTACAAGGTGTCCTTGAAGCCTGCTCTTCTGCAGGCTGAAGAGCCCCAATTCATGTAGCCTGTCCTCATAGTAGAGCTGCTCCAGCCCGTTGATCATCTTCGTGGTCCTCCTCTGGACTCACTTCAACAGTTCCCTGTCCTTTTTTTGGGAGAAAAAAATTACATATTGCTTCTGAGTATTGTTTTACTTTAGCTTGGAAACCAAGTGTCTCTCTTTCTTTCTTTTTTTTTTTTTTTTAATTATTTACATTTCATAGGAGCTTACCAGAATTACCACAATCATGGGAAGACAGATAACTGGGGTAAGCTTCTAGGCTAAGCACAAGTCTGGTTTTGCACCTGAAGATTGTGCACTGTATGTACTAATGTATCTGAGATGCAATTAGCTGTAAGGCATGAGTCTGGACACAATTTGCATGCACACAACATCCTCTTTGTATGGCTGCGTGGAAATCAATCACCATATTTAGAGAGACGTCCTTTTCAACAGGATAAAGGATACTTTCACACTGCTTCCTATTTATGCATCAGTATGAATACATTAAGCCAATCCTGGAACTCAGTTGACAGAGTTTTATTGTTTCATTTCCAAAGAAAGAACAAAATTACAATGTAGTTAAAAAAATAAAATCTTCTGTGTAGTATTAGCTAGTCACAAAGAAAAAAAAAATCAATGTGGAGAAACAATTTGAACTTAAGTAATAGGTGGATGTAACTTTGAGTAACCTGAAAAGAAATTATATCAGCCACCACAGTTAAATTCAGACTCTAAGACTGAAGGCTTCAGAAATTCTTTTTGCCTCATTTTACAGGATGCTCTTTTGAAGACTGTCCCCTTCAAAAGAATCAGACAGACCTATTGATAAAACTGGTGTTATCAGTCATGTTGTTTGTAACAGGCGTGTAATATAAGAGGGGAGATTAAGAAGAGAGAATATTTATAACAGAGGAGAAATAAATCCAGTGCTATTGCTATTTCAGCAGTTAAAGTTTGACCTTAAATACTATCTAAGCATGTGGAGAGACAGGGAATAGTAAGATGTAAGAATTGGACTAGAATTGAAGCAATGTGGAAGAAAAAAATGCAGACACAAGTATCAGAGGACACCCATCCTTGTCTGATAACAAAAAGCTGTATTTTAATGTTTTTACAAGTTTAATTTATGCAATGGATTACCCTATGGAATATGTTGGTAAATTTAGGTTAGACATAAGGAAGTTCTTCACAGTGAGAGTGGTGAAATACCGCAACAGGTTATCCAGAGATGTAGTTGAGATGCCGTCCCTGGAGACATTTAAGGTTGAATTTGATGGGGCCCTGAACAATCTCATCCAATTAGAGATATCACTGCTCACTGCAGGCGAGTCGTACAAGATGATCTTCAAGGGTCCCTGCTAACCTGGTTCATTCTGTGACTTTGTTTTTTAAAGGAAAGGAAAGAAAGGTATGAAGATTATAAAAATCTATATACAAATATAAGAACTGTGGATGTAAACGAAAGTATAAAGTTTGTGTGATATCTATAGAGAAGGAAATGAGCTAACAGCTAGAGAAACAGAAACAGACTGTTATTGAATATAGTGGGAGCTCCTACAAACAGAAACATTTCAGCTTGGGGAACAAACAAAGCAATTAATAATAACTTTTATCCCTCAATATATAACACAGAGAATATCAATATTCAATTCTAGTTCTGCAGTCACTGAACTGTGTACTTTGTGTGTGTGCACGCATACATATTTGGGAGTATCAGTTCATGTATTTATGAAAGATGCAGCACCATGCTGGGAGAGAAGATTTCCAGACTAACACAAAGAAATCTACCTATGATATCAGGGCTTAATTATAATGCTTTCAGCCTGGCTGTTGCCCTTCTCACCACATCACTGGTGAAAACATGGGATTTATACAGGAATCAACAAAGGAGTAGGTAGGTAAGGATTACTAGTGGCCAAAGTTATGCACAGTTACATTTTGTCAAGTAATGAACCCACTGTACCTCTGAAAATAAAGTTATTTGTTGGTTGTTTTTTTCCTTTTTTCCTTCAACCAGTGCCCTCAAGGCTGCAGGGGTGACTACACAGAATCACAGAATGGTTTGGATTGGAAGGGTCCTCTAAAGGTCATATAGTCCAACCTCCCTGCAGTCAGCAGGGGCATCCTCCGTTAGATCAGGCGTCTCAGAACACTGTTGAGCCTCACCTTGAGTATCTCCAAGAATGGAGGCCTTATCTACGTCCCTGGACAACTCGTTCCAGAGTTCCAATGACCTGGAAGAGATAGTTCTTAACATCCAACCTAAATCTACTCTTTGCTATAAGGAACAGATACCATTCAGAGGGACCTGGACAGGCTAGAGAGGTGGGCCCAGGCCAATGTGATGAAATTCAAGAAGGCTGTGTAAGGTCCTACACCTGGGTTGGTGAGGTGATTCTCTGCTTTTACTTTGCTCTCGTCAGACCCCATCTGGAGTACTCTGGACAGTTCTGAAGCCCCTCTCACACAAAAGATATCAGAATGTTGGAGCAAGACCAGAAGGAGCACCATGAAGATGATCAGAGGGCTGGAGCAGCTCTGCTATGAGGACGGACTATGAGAGTAGGGGCTCTTCAGCCTGCAGAAAAGGCTTCAAGGAGACCTTAGAGTGGCCTTCCAGATGAAGGGAACCTACAGGAAGGCTGGAGAGGGACTATTTACAATATCTTGTAATGACAGGATGAGGAGTAATGGGTTTAAACTGGCAGAGGGGATATTTAAACTAGATATTAGGAGGAAGTTCTTTACAGTGAGGGTGGTGAGAAACTTAAACAGGTTGCCCTGGGAGGTTGTGGCTGCTCCATCCATGCAGGTCTTAAAGACTAGGTTGGATGAGGCCTTGAGCAACCTGTTCTAGTGGGAGGTGTCCCTGCCTAGAGTGGGGGGTTGGAACTAGATGATCTTTGAGATCCCTTCCAACTTAAACCATTATATGATTCTAATTTCAAACCGTTGTCCCTTGTCCTACCACCACAAGCCTCTGGAAATAGTCCTTTTCTGGCTTTCTTGAAGGCCGTTTTCAGGTATCGTAAGGTCACTATTAGGTTTCCCCACAGTCTTCTCCATGCTTCCTCCATGGGAGAAGTGTTCCAGCCCCCTGATCATTTTCATATCCCTCCTCTGAACCAGTAAGAATATATCCAAATATAAAGTGTTTTATTCTAGCTATGTGGATTTCTCTATGGTCTCCTGTGGTACACGACACTGCCTCATCCAGTTGCTGTGAGTGAACTGAGAGATGGCAGTCTGCAGGATTAACTGCTGCACTCAAATTCTGCTATCTTGCTGGACTAGCATCATATTAAACTCACTGACATCATTATGCAAATAAAGTCAGCACAATCCAAGAGGTGGAGAGTAATTCACAGAAGCTCAATGAAAAGAACTATTCAGAAGAAAAAGCTACATACGGTTCTTGATCTTACAAGGTATAAACCTTAACTCTATAAAGTATCATGAAATAAATTACAGCAAATATTTAATAAACTAAGCAAACATAAATGCATAAATTCAATTACAAGGTTCATATGTCAAGGGTTGTCCAACAAAAGAAAAGCCAGATAATTCTGCACTCTTCTATCCGGACCATTCTACATTCTTCTATGTGGACCAAAATTAATAATCTAGCGACTACGCAGTATGTCCAAGTGATAGCTGTAGCTTGTTAATTAATGAGTATGTCATTACAAAAATATCCTTAAATAGTCTAAAATATGAAATAGAAAGGGGTGCAATGTCAGCCATGAAAAAGATAAAAAAAAGAATAGCTGAAACTGAGCATGACCAGGTGGTGGGTATGGGAGAGAGGATTAAGAAGAGTATCTGTAACTGAATTTCTGATTTCTCTTGCAAGAGTCAGCTGCTTGCTAGCTGCAGCCAGGACAGACTAGCTGTAAATCTTGGCAGCACCTGGACTAAATATAAGTGTCATAACATAGGTACTCTAGTTAATAAAAGAGACATGAGACAAAACCAGTCATTGAGAGTCTGCTCATGTGCAGTGCTGCTGCAGGTTCAGTACATAGATTGGGAAAAGCAGCACTTGAATTTCTGGATAGAAAAGGAGTTCATAAGAAGAGTTCCAAAAACCCTTTTTGTGGCACTGTAACAAATAACACACTTTTTGCACGTCAACATCACGGTTTTCTTACTCCAAATATACAATTTCTACTGAAATATCTCACCTGAAGATGAATTGCTGAGATGTGAGGATGATAAAAACATTTCCAGACTCCATTTAAGATCCATATAATTATAATTTTTAAACATTTTTAGGCACTCCACAGATACATACAGATCATATATTTCTGGCAAAATGATTTAATATCACAGAAAAATCCCATGGATGGATTTTTCAGGATCTAGGGGGTATGTATCAGAAAGCCCTACCTCAGGCAATGTTTCCTATGCTTGGGCTGTACAGACATTTTCCAGAGCATGTGTACCTGCAGGCAGCAAGCATAAAAATAACATATTCCAAATGTATTTGACAGAATCTGATGATAAAATGCAACAGCATGAAAAAAGTCTGAAGCTGCAGAATTTTACTCCTATTTACAAAGCAAAGGGAAGAAAAAAACAAGGTTTAAAAAAATCTGTATTCTTCCCCAAAAAAACCCACTTACAGGATTATAGTCTTAGATTGTAACAGCAACATTCAAAGCACACACATTTCTCATTCATTGAAAGCACTTTGGTCAGGACAAAACACAGGCACAACATAGAAAGTAAATGCCTAAGATATTTTCATGAAAAAAATATTTCAATTTTTAAAGAATTTAGCCACCAGAGAAAATGAACAAACAAACAAAAAAGATAAATAAATTTCTCCTCTAATNAGCACCAAGGGAAAATGCTATCTAATTTTATATTCCAGGACCCATGATGGATTTGACTAAGTGTTTTTTGTTGGGTTTTTTTTGTTTTGTTTTGTTTTTTTAATACATGATGTAAAAGGACTCTGTACAAGCAGTGGAAAACAGGAAATTCTTTCACTAGTACCCATCACCAGGCAGATATTCCTCTACCTCCATGAAATCAAGGCTCTGCCTCATATGACGGTTACTTGGGGAGACAAAAGCAAGAGCAATCACTAAAAACAGACCCTTCTCCTTCTTCTTCCCCCAGGTCTATATGTTGAACATGACATCATATGATATTCCTTTGGTCAGTTAGGGTGAGCTGTCTCAGCTGTGTGCCCTCTCAATTTCTTGTGCACCCCAAGTCTACTCACTGATGTGATGTAAAACATAAAAGGCCTTGACTGTGTGCAAGCACTGTTCAGCAGGAACTAAAACATCTCTGAACTATCAACAGCGTTTCCAGCCCAAATCCAAACACAGCCCCATACCAGCTGCTGTGAAGGATATTAACTCTATCCAGCCCAAGCCTGCACAATATTTGTCTATTATGAAATGTGAAAAAGCCATCAATATCTAAGTATCAAACAGTGAGGATTCAAATTCTGCCCTCCTCTTTTGTCCAACAAATATCTCACACTGAGGGCTTTTCTGAAGGCATGTTTACCACTGTGAGAAGGAAAACTTCTGTTTTCTTTAGACATCAGGATTTTTCCTTTGTCTATTCATTGCTTGATTATAGCATTGGAGAAAACTCCCAGAGAACCAAATAACAAATCTTATAAAATGAATGTGCACACTCTGTGTACAACAATTAAAATGTGAACAGGTATAACAAATGAAATTTCAAGGTGGAAAGGATCTGGAGTGTCACTACAAGGAAGACTGTATTTTTTCAAATGCTTGGTCATTTTGCCTTTCCAGCATCATACATATGTAAGATGGAAAAGTAACAATACAGCATTTATTAAAATGACAAAAATCAACTTCAGAAGACCTCTATATTTCCTTAAAGATATATGTAGATGTTTACTCTGCAAAATGTCTTAGACCCATGCCCTGGTTTGAGTTAGAATAGTACTAATACCATTCAGTATTTTGACTTCTTAGCTCAGTCTCTGCTCACTGACAGCAGCTTCCAAAATTCAGGACATGTTTTCAGAGAGTGGCTGCTTCTATCACTGAGGAGGCTGATGGTTAGAGTTACTGTCAGGGAGTGGAGTGTAGATCCATCTCCTGTTCACCATGTTGATGAGTGAGAAGCAACTGTTAACACCTGCAGGAAGGAGAAAACCCTAAACTGACCAACAAGGGCTTCCATAACATCTACATTATATACAATATAAAGCTGAGGGCTCACAAATGTAAAAATCTCTTTGAAGGATTTTGAAGAGCACTTGGTCCACTCTTCCTATGATGCCAATCCATGAGTTTCTGAATACAGCTCCTGAATGTAACCCCTGAATTCAATTCCCATCTGCCTGACACTGAATCCTGTCTTGGACTTTCCCAGAGCCTGCCATAGTACTGATGGTGACACTGGTGCATTTGTCATGAGGGGATTTGGATTGATATTGAGTATGCATATGTTTACATTTATTTCATTTTATTGCTAGTATTTTCATTAAAGTAGTTTTAGCCTTTACTTTCCTTTTCCTTTGGGAAAGGAGAGGGTTTCACAGAGAGTCTCTGTCACTCCTTTAGTGGCCAGTCCAGTCTTAACACTTGACAACCCAACCCTTAGGTGCAGCTCCTTGTAATTCACATTTCTATTTCCTTGATCATCCTCTTGGGATGAAGAAAATCCTTTGCAATGAATCCAAACTATGAACAGTACTTGTACTAGTACTAGAATGTGTTTTGTGACTTCCATCTGAAGGGGAAAAATAAAAAGATGTTGATATATAAGACTGAAAACAAGGAGCAACCATTGTTCTCTTACTTTCCTATTTTATAGGTATTAGAAAACAGAATTTGAGGTGTGAAGACCTTTTAATTTTCACTGGAGATTATCAGCTGCATTGTCGATATTTTCTTCTTCTTGTTGAGATTTTTCGCTTTATTCAGAAATTTTATCCTGAGAGAAAATTCAGGGGGAAAAAAGTCACAGACTAGGTAATTTCTTTGAGCAAGAGCTCTCATAACACTACAATAAAAAACTCTTACAAATTTAATGAATGAAATAGAAGAGAATCTTACATGGCTGGAAAATATTTAGGTCATCTTAATAGGCCTCCAAATTAAATGAAAGGTAATTTAATGGAAACTTAAGGGGAATTCATATAATCCCTCATATATCTTGCAGAACTTGTTAAATCTGTTTTTCAATCTGATTCATTTATGCTCATTCACTTCCAGTGCCCCAGCACTGTTTATCCACATTTAAATGAATTTATCTTGTACTAGATGCAGTACAAAAATAGCTAAATCAAGCATACAAAGGTATGGTAATGCTAACACTTGTCCCACATCTCAAAATCCCCTGTTCTCCTGATTTATCAGGGCACCTTTTCACAGCCTGTTACAAAAACTGACCAAAGTTTCCACAAAACATATTTGAAGCAGTGCCTGGCTTTAAGGGCTCCCTATGAAAAAATCCATATCTAATGTTCAAATCAAGTTACAGACATCCTCAGTGCTCTTGTCTGCTGATGCAACCAGACACAGTCTCACCAAGATACATATGGCTATTTTGTGTTTTGGAGAGGTAATAACTCACTTTTGAAAAACAGCTTTAAATAATGAGGATATAGAGGTCTCAAGAGCTACAAGACTATCTTAACCACTTTCACTGAGAGAAAAAAAAAAAAGTTTCAGTCCACAAATCAAGCACAGTTTCACAATGGCTCTGCAACAGAATTCTAGATTATATTCATTATCCTATATTTCTCATACTGAAAGAAGACATAGCTGCTGTTATGGCCAAACAGGAAAGGAAAATTCTTATTTCAAGAAACTTATAGGTCAAATGGAGAGAAGTAAGCTAACCTGATTTTCCTTACAGAATATTTGATGTTACCAGAACCAGGATGGAATAAAGAGTTATAGACATAAAGATCTTTATAGACAGAATTAGAGATTTTTCCAAGTGACAATTGGAACTGCACAAAGAATTCAGAGACTGAGAAATAGTTCAGTGAAAGGAGTTGCATACTCAAAAGTATCAAGGCCATGTAAGCTGAGAGGTGGCGGGGGGAAGCCTTAAAACCAATGTGAAGAATGGATGCACAAATAGCTTTTGGGGTTGTCCCTACAGTCACTTTGTTATCTGATGCTTCATGTCAAACCCTATCAAAAGGTTTGACTCTTCATTGAATTTACTGAAAGGAGGTATGACCTCCCTAGCGAGGTGGTTAAATTCCCATCCCTAGAGGGTTTTTTAAAAATGCAGAGGTGTGGTGCTAATCAAAGTGATTTAGCAGTAGACTTGGTAGGTAGATAAAAATTGGACTTGACAATCTTAAAGGTCTTTCTCAACCAAAATGATTTTATGATTATTTAAAATATCTTGGCTATCATTTTTTTTTCTAGGAAAATAATTATTCCAAAGAACACTAGCAGAAGACTAGAGTGTGTCCTTCACTCGTGATAGAATTTAATTATTTTTTTCTAAAAGCCAAAGAAAGAAACAGATTTCCTTGAATTAATTGCCACTCACTTTAGATAGGACAAATATAT
>VWZI01004098.1:18380-39921 GCA_013396835.1 Psilopogon haemacephalus
CTGAGAAGTGTGCACATATACATGTATATGTATATATACATATATATGTGTATATATATATGTATATGTGTGTGTGTATATATATATATATGTATATATGCATATATATGTATATATATATGTACATATACATATACATATATATATATGTGGCGTATTTCAAGGGAGCCTCAGCAGCAGCAACTGCGGGATGCAAATTCGACTAAAACCTACAGTTTAATCCTCATTAAGGGGCTCATTGGTGTCCACTTTATCAGGATAATGAGATAGAAAACAGGAGTCCTGAGGGAGGCCTTAATTAGGGGGGTTTGGCAGGTCTGTTAAAATGAGTATATGATGACTGATTCAGGCGGTTTGCTGTCACTGCACTTTGTTGCTAATACGCATTTGCAAGTATCTCTTGTTCTCCTAAGCTTTAAAGTGCATTTGGGGTCTAGTTCAAGTGGCTGGGCTCATTCTATTATTTTGTTAAATCCTCACACCCTGTTCCTGCAGACCTTCATTCCCTCTACCCGGTCAGACTTTAGAGGGGAAGCTTTACCTGCAGGTCTCCTTACAAATTGTTGTGTCAGTGGTCAATGCGTGAAGCAGTCTGAATCTTAGACATCTGATTAAGGATAATCTTAAGGCAAAAGCAGAGGGGAGAAAGTGCAGGTCAGGCCAAACATCCTCACTTCAAGCCGGGGGTAAATCATTCAATCTCTCTGTGCCTCCGATTCCTGCTTGTAGAATAGAAAACAATATTATTTGCTTACTTGGGGGATTTTCCCCTAGTATTATTGTTATCTATTGGAAGCTTCCTTGGGGAAAAAAAAAAAAAAAATTTATGGTGTACATAGACAATCTCTCATGCTTATTGTGGATATTAACTGCTCCTGCAAAACAAATATCTCCTTGTTGTATCACAACCCTTTTGGACCGCAGTACACCTCCCTTCTCTGTTTTCTCTCCAGCTTAAGTACTGTTTGACTATCACCATAACCCTGTTGAAGTCCTTCTTCCCCTGTATTCAGCACTGGTTAGACCACACCTTGAATACTGTGTCCAGTTCTGGGCCCCCCAGTTTAAGAAAGATGTTAAGGTTCTTGAACGTGTCCAGAGAAGGGCACCAAGACTTGGGTCCTTGAGGGTTCTGGAGGGTCCTGGAGGGTCCTGGAGCACAGCCCTACAAGGAGAGGCTGAGGGAGCTGGGGATGTGCAGCCTGGAGAAGAGGAGGTTCAGGTCATATCTCATTGCTCTCTACAACTACCTGAAAGGAGGTTGTAGCCAGGTGGGGTTGGTCTCTTCTCCCAGGCACTTAGGGACAGAGTAAGAGGACACAGCCTCAAGCTGTGCCAGGACAGGTTTAGGCTGGATGTTGGCAAGCAATTCTACACAGAAAAAGTGACTGGCACCATCGGGGGGGGATGGTGGATTCCCCATTCCTGGAAGTGTTTAAAAAGAGGCTGGATGAGGCACTTAGTGCCATGGTTTAGTTAATTGGAAGGTGTTAGGTGATAAGTTGGAGTCGATGATCTCAAAGGTCTTTTCCAACACGTTTGATTCTGTGACTGCAGCACACCTCCCTTCTCTGCTTGCTCTGCAACTTAAGAAGTTTGACTACCATATAATACTTAGCTGCTAACACAGCCAACTAAATGCTATTTTATGGTAAGTGAATTTCCAAAAGCTCTACAGTGCCCTGACCCAGAAGTAAGGAAGGATTTTCACAACATCAGCACAGGCAGTGGTTGAAGAATGCCCCAGGCCACAGTCTATGGGGGATCTGGAACATGTGCTGGAGAAATTCTTGCCTGTACCCTCCTGTTTTGTTCTTTCTCACAAGTCTTTTGCAAGTCACTACCACAGACAGGCTTCCAAATTATAGGGACATTTGGTCTGACTGTTAAGAGTAACAAAGTAGAGCTTGACCTTTAATTACTTGGAAGAATTTCTTTACAGTGAAGGTTGTGAAGCACTGGCACAGATTGCCCATCAAGGTTGTGGCTGCTCCCTCCTTGGAGGTGTTCAATGCCAGGTTGGATGAGGCCTTAAGCAACCTCTTCTAGTGGGAACAGCCCTTGGATAGGGCTGGGTGATAAGTTGGGCTGGATGATCTTGGAAGTCTCTTCCAAACTGGTTGATTCTATGATTCTATGATTACTGGAACAGGTTCCCCAGGGAGGTTGTGGCTGCTCCCTCCCTGGATGTGTTCAAGGCCAGGCTGGATGAGGTCTTGAGCGACCTGTTCTAGTGGGAGCTGTCCCTGCCTATGGCGGGGGGTTGGAACTGGATGATCTTTAAGGTCTCTTCCAACATAAACCATTCTATAATTCTATGATTCTAAGTGGGTTGGGCTGGGTGACCTTGGAGGTCTCTTCCAACCTGACTGATTCTATGATTCTATAATTCTAAGTATCCCTGCCTATGGCGAAGGGTTGGAACTGGATGGGCTTTGAAGTCCCTTCCAACCTAAACCATTCTATGATTCTATGATGATATTAATTTAATTAAAAAATTATTACAATAACAGTATTTTATTACTATAAATACTCAGCCGCTTTTTTCTGATCCAAGACTAAAGAGTTCATATCTGCACAGGTCAGTTCTCTCATCCTTCACAACCAAAGACTACAGAAGAATTTTCAACTAGGCATAATCCTTATGTGCAAATCACCACAGGCTATGTGGTCCTTACTGGTTGGCCTGGGCTGAAACCAAGACATAAGTCCTGGAACCATCATAGAAATCAGCAGTAGTTTCCCACAGGACACTGCCTGAATACAGATACTTCCTCTATGGCAGAATGAATCATAGAATCATGGAATGGTTTAGGTTGGAAGAGACCTCAAACATCATCCAGTTCCAACCCCCCTGTGCCATAGGCAGGGACACCTCCCACTAGAACAGGTTGCTCAAGGCCTCATCCAGCCTGACCTTGAACATCTCCAGGGAAGGAGCAGCCACAACCTCTCTAGGCAACCTGTGCCAGTGTCTCCCCACCCTCACTGTGAAGAACTTTCTCCTAACATCCCATTTAAATCTCCCCTCTGCCAGTTTGAACACATTCCCCCTCATCCTGTCATTACAAGATTGTGTGAACAGTTCCTCCCCAGCTTTCCTGTAGCCCCCTTCAGATACTATACTTTCTATAAGGTCTCCTGGAAGCCTTCTCTTCTCCAGGCTGAAAAGCCCCAACTGTTTCAGCCTGTCCTCATAGCAGAGGTGCTGCAGCCATCTGATCATTTTTGTGGCCTTCCTCTGGACTCTTTCCAGCAGTTCCATGTCCTTCTTGTGCTGGGGGCTCCAGAACTGCACACAGTACTGCAGGTGGGGTCTGACAAGAGCAGAGTAAAGGGGGAGAATCCCCTCCCTTGCCCTGATGGTAATGCCTCTCTTAATGCAGCCCAGCACACAGTTGCTGTCTGGGCTGTGTGTGCACACTGTTGGCTCATGTTGAGCTTCTCATCCACCCAGACCCCCAGGTCCTTTTCCTTAGGTCTGCTCTCCAGCCACTCCCAGCCTGTATCTGTGCTTGGGATATGAACGTTCATAACACCAACAAAGTGAGAGATGTAAAACTCCATTTATCCTGCAGAGACTCCAGCTACTGATCTGTAGGTTGATCAAGACCCACAGGGTTGGCATATCCGGAAGGGAGAAAAGTCATCCCAGAGGGATACCTTGATTGGCAGTGCTGACTTGCATGAGAAAGCACAGCTTCTCTCTTCTTTTCCATGTAAAACCTAAGAGAAGAGCAATGTTGATAGAGGCTCATTTTCAAATGTCACCTAGAAGTGTCCTGCAAGATAGACAAAACCTGGGTTCTGTGCTCCTCTCAACGTGGAGAGTAGGATAAACCAATAGATCCTCCAGTCACAGATAGGGATAGGATGCTCTACCTCCTCTGTGTAGGTAAGATCCCATCCAACAACTCAGTTGTCCATAGTAAAAATCTAGAAAAAAACATTCCAGCAATGAATACTAAGCTTGCAGCAATATTTATTGTTGAGCTGTAAAAAAACTGATTATGTAGGACAGGTGTTTTTTTGTTGGCTTTTCCAGTTAGTTGGCTAAAATAAACCAAGTCAAAATATCTTTTGTTTAGGTACACAGATTATCTTGTTCTCTGCACAGATGTGGGCTGGGCCATAGAATCATAGAATCATAGAATGGCTTAGGTTGGAAGTGACCTCAAAGATCACCCAGTTCCAACTCCCCACCACAGGCAGGGACACCTCCCACTAGAACAGGTCACTACTGCATAGCTACTGCAAAGCTGAAAATAGCTGAATTTAGGTTTTTGTTGTTACTAGAATCACAGAATCAGTCAGGATTCGAAGGGACAAAAAGGATCAGCCAGTTCCAACCCCCCTGCCATGCCCAGGGACACCCTACCCTACATCAGGCTGCCCACAGCCTCTGCCAGCCTGCCCTTAAACACCTCCAGGGAAGTGGCCCCAATCACCTCCCTGGGCAACCCATTCCAGGCTTTCACCACCCTCATGCTGAAAAAATTCCTCCTCACATCCAATCTGCATCTCCCCACCTCCAGCTTTGCTCCACTCCCCTTGTCCTGTCACTCCCTGAGAGCCTAAAATGTCCCTCCCAAGCTTTTTTGTAAGCCCCCTTCAGATACTGGAAGGCCACAATAAGATTGGTGCTGGTTGGTTGTGTTTTTTTGGCTGTGAGGTATTAGTTTTTAAATCAGCAGTCCTGAACATACAAATTTGCAAAGCAGTCACTTGGATGAGGATGGTGGATAAGGCCTCTGAAGGGACATTCTGGGTTGTTATTTTTTCTAGAATAGAGGTTTGAGATACCAAACAGACAACAAGGCTGTCCCCACTTTCCTGGCAAGGGTCCAATTTGATAATTACTATTTAACCTATCCATATTCCCTGTACAATTTTAATTGCAAAATAGTACATATTTGTCCCCCTTGAATTCATGGGGTGTCGTTCAATCATGTTTCATATTTGCCAAAATATAAAGTGAATTTTGTCAAACCTGGCAGAGCAGAGGAATGTGTACTGAGATGCTTTACCTCTGTAACTCCATTCACAAGAGAAACACCATGGTCCCAGAGGCCACCTACAGAACAGGTCTTCGGTACAGCTCAACATATTTGTGGGCGACATGGACAGAGGCATTGAGTGCAGCCTCAGCAAGTTTGATGATGACACCAAGCTGTGTGGTGCAGCAGACAGGCTGGAGGGCAGGGATGGCATCCAGAGGGACCTGGACAGGCTGCAGAGGTGGGCACAAGCCAACCTCAGGAGGTTCAACAAGGCCAAGTGCAAGGTCCTGCGGCTGGGTCGAGGCAATGCCAAGCACAAATCCAGGCTGGGCAGTGAGTGGCTGGAGAGCAGCCCTGAGGAGAGGGACTTGGGGGTGCTGGTGGAGGAGAAGATCAAGATGAGGCAGCAGTGTGCACTTGCAGCCCAGAAAGCCAAGCAGAGCCTGGGCTGCATCAGGAGAAGTGTGGCCAGCAGGGCCAGGGGAGGTGATTCTCCCCCTCTACTCTGCCCTGCTGAGACCCCACCTGGAGTACTGCATCCAATTCCGCAGTCCCTGGGACAAGAGGGATGTGGAGATGCNAGGAAGTTGTTCAGCATGAAAGTAGTGAGGCCTTGGAACAGGTTGCTGAGGGTGGTGGTTGGGGCCACATCCCTGGAGGTGTTTGCAGCCAGGCTGGATGAGGCTGTGGGCAGCCTGATCCAGGGTAGTGTCCCTGGGCATGGCAGTGGGGTTGGAACTTCATGATCCTTGTGGTTCCTTCCAACCCTGACTGATTCTATGATTCTGTGATTCTATGGTACAGAGATCAGCTGAATCAGAGAATGACCTGATGTCTTCTAGACATCTGTATCTGCTTAGTCCTATCAACTGGAGATCTAATATTTATACTAACACCTTTTTGCTGTGATGCTTAAAGTTTTATGATACTTCATCACCCTGAATGAAAAAAAAAAAAAAAAAGTGATTTTTTTTTCCTTGATGTTGATTTCCAGCCAGTAAATCATGAGCTTTAATCTACTTGACAGCAGAGTCTCATCACTCCTGATATGTTGTGTGTGTGAAGTACAATCTCAGGGATGTTACTGGTTAGTATTGGAGATCCAGGAAAAGAGGAGAAAATCCTTAAGCTTTCCAGAGTAAGATTTTAATTCCTGACAGTATCTTCCTGTACCTTTTGCAGTTTTCCAGCATCCTTTTTTGAATGTCTGGAGATCTGAACTGAGTAAAGTGATGTGCTTGGAGAGAGAAAAATCGCTGCTATTCATTACCAACCCTGTGTTACACAAGTCAAAAAGTTATTAATGCTATAAAACCACTGCTATTCATTACTAACCTCGTGTTATACAAGTAAGAATGTCATGAATGGGAGAAAATCACTGCTAATCATAACCCACCCTATGTTACACAAGTCAAAAAGTTATTAATGATATAAAACCACTGCTATTCATTACTAACCTCGTGTTATACAAGTAAGAATGTCATGAATGGGAGAAAATAACTGCTATTCATAACCAACCCTATGTTACACAAGAATGTTATTATTGAGGGAATAATCACTGCTATTCATTAACAACCCTATATTACACAAGTAACAATGTTATTATTGAGAGAAAATCACTACCATTAATTGCCAACCCTGTGTTACACATGTAAGAACGTTGTTATTGAGAGAAAATTACTGCCATTAATTACCAACCCTGTGTCACGGAAGTAAGAACGTTATTAATGAGAGAAAAATCACTGCTATTCATTATTTACCCTATGCTACACAAATAAGAATGATATAAATCCCAGCTAGGACTCAGAACACTGGAAGCTGATAAAGGAAGCTTTATATTCACAGCAATGCACAATGTACAAGCAGGTATTTACAATGTATAACAGATATTTACAAATATATACAGTGAAAAGGCAATACAGAAACACCACAGCCCTCTCAGAGATCAAAATCCCCAAGAGGGGTAACCAACCACCCCCTACCACCTTTCCCCCCTTCCCCAATCTTATCTCACCACCTGTTGATGCTGCAGATAAGCTGAGGTAGATCAGCCACAGGAATTAGTAGTAGGAAAGAAGTTAGTAGAATTATTGGAAACCAGCTACCAAGGCAGAGACAAAGAATCATGCAAAAAGCAGACACAGCCAAGTGAGGCCTGAAACTGTCTGTACTATCTATGTTTGGGTTTACAATTCATTAAAAAACTTTTTTTTTCTTTCTCAGTAAAGCCCTGGATGAAGTGACATACTGTGTTTTCCTCTCTCAGCCAATAGTCTAATTTCTCACTCAAATTCTCCAATTAGTTCAAACCAGCACACCTATGTTACACAAGTAAGAGTGCTATTAATGAGAGAAAATCACTGCTATTCATTGCCAAGCCTATGTTACACAAGTAACAATGTTATTATTGAGGGGAAATCACTGCTATTCATTACCAACCCTATATTACATATGTAAGAATGTTACTAATGAGAGAAAATCACTGCTATTCATTACCAACCCTATGTTACACAAGCAAAAATGCTCTTATTGAGAGAAAATCACTGCCATTAATTACCAACCCTATGCTACCCAAGTAAGAATGTTATTAATGAGAAAAAAAAAATCACTTCTATTCATTACTAACCCTATGTTACACAAGGAAGAATGCTATTAAGGAGAGATGAATCACTTCTATACATTACCAGCCCTACGCTACACAAGCAAGAATGTTATTAATGAGAACCAAAAAATCACTGCTATTCATTACCAACCCTATGTTACACAAGCAAAAATGCTCTTATTGAGAGAAAATCACTGCCATTAATTACCAACCCTATGCTACCCTAGTAAGAATGTTATTAATGAGGAAAAAAAAAAATCACTGCTATTCATTATTAACCCTATGCTACCCAAGTAAGGATGTTATTAATGAGAGAAGAATCACTTCTATTCATTGCCAAGCCTATGTTGCACAAGTAAGAATGTTACTAATGTGAAAAAAAACCCACTGCTATTCATTACCAACCCTATGTTACACAAGTAAGAATGCTATTAATGAGAGAAAAATCACTGNTACGCACCACAAGTAAGAATGTTATTAATGAGAAAAAAACCCCACTGCTATTCATTACTAAACCTATGTTGCACAAGTAAGAATGCTATTAATGAGAGAAGAATCACTTCTATTCATTACCAACCCTACATTACACAAGTAAGAATGTTATTATTCGGAGAAAAATCACTGCTATTCATTAGTAACCCTATATTACACAAGTAAGGATGTTATTAAGGGGAGGAAAATCACTGCTATTCATTGCCAAGCCTATGTTGCACAAGTAAGAATGTTATTAATGAGAAAAAAAACCCACTGCTATTCATTACCAACCCTATGTTACACAAGTAAGAATGCTATTAATGAGAGAAAAATCACTGCTATCCATTACCAACCCTATGCTACACAAGCAAAAATGTTATTATTGAGAGAAAATCACTGCCATTAATTACCAACCCTATGCTACCCAAGTAAGAATGTTATTAATGAGGAAAAAAAANAGGCTGAGAGAGTTGGGACTTTTCAGCCTGGAGAAGAGAAGGCTTCCAGGAGACCTTATAGCAAAATTCAAGTATCTGAAGGGGGCTAAAGGAGGGCTGGGGGAGGGACTATTCACAAGGTCATGTAATGACAGGATGAGGGGGAATGGGTTCAAACTGGCAGAGGGGAGATTTAAACAGGATGTTAGGAGAAAGTTCTTCACAGTGAGGGTGACAAGACACTGGAACAGGTTGCCTGGGGAGGTTGTGGCTTCTCCGTGCCTGGAGGNGGCTTCTCCCTCCCTGGAGGTGTTCAAGGCCAGGCTGGATGAGGTCTTGAGCTTCCTGATCTAGTGGGAGGTTTCCTTGCCAATGGCACAGGGGGGTTGGAACTGAATGATCTTTGAGGTCTCTTCCAACCTAAACCATTCTATGATTCTATGATTAATTCTTGACCCATCCAAACCCTTTTGCTTGCTGATGATGAACCCATTCTCTAACAGAGCCTTTACATCTACAGGTATGACTTTACACTTTCTCGCTTTGAAGATATTACTGAAACTTAGACTAAACATATCAAGTCATACATGGCAATGGCCAAGGTTGTTTTTTTTTTAATCTCTGAATAATTTGTAGTGTTCTTTATGGTGTATCTTTGCTTCCCATCCAGGAGTCTCCTGGGATAATGGCTTGCTTGGGTCACAGAATGTAGGAATTTTTGGCCTGTTTGGTACTTTGGTACATCGTTGTGATCTGAGCTAGATTGTATCATCCTGCTGTGGCACTGAGGTTGGACTTGATGTCCAACCTCTTTGGGTCCCTTCCAATCCCTGGCATCCTATGATCAGGTAGTTAGCCAGCTGTAACAGCCTGTGAATCCCAGCTGTGCCTACTAAGCACATAGAAAGTGGAGAACATCAGATCTGATTCAGAGCCAGGGCTGCATCAGAAGCAGTGTGGCCAGCAGGTCGAGAGAGGTGATTTTCCCCCTCTACTCCACCCTGCTGAGACTGCATCTGGAGTACTGCATCCCCTATTACAAGAGGGATGTTGTAGTGTGCTGGAGTGTGTCCAGAGAAGTGCCGTGAGAATGCTCAGAGGGCTGCAGCACCTCTGCTATGAGGAGAGACTGAAAGAGTTGGGGCTGTTCAGTTTGGAGAAGAGGAGGCTCCCAAGAGAACTTCTTGTTGCCTTCCAGGATCTGAAGGGGGCCTACGGAAAAGCTGAGGAAGGACTTTTTAGGCTATGAGGTAGTGCCAGGACTGGAGGGAATGGAGCAAAGCTGGAGGTGGGGAGATTCAGATTGGATGTGAGGAGGAAGTTCTTCACCGTGAAAGTGGTGAGACTCTGGAAGGGGTTGCCCAGGGAGGTGGTTGGGGCCACTTCCCTGGAGGTGTTTGCAGCCAGGCTGGATGAGGCTCTGTCCAGCCTGATCTAGGGTAGGGTGTCCCTGGCCATGGCAGGGGGGTTGGAACTAGATGATCCTTGTGTCCCTTGCAACCCCTGACTGAATCTATGATTCTGATGTTTAACCCTAAAAATCCCTTATCAAAAATCCTTGCACTACATTGCTCCTCTGAAAACTCTGTAACAGAAGAGCTTTATGCAGAGCAAACCAGTTTGCCTCTGCACTACAAGCCTCCCCTTCACACAAACAATTTCTCTCCATCCTTAAACACCCCTGTTTGAGGAATGGTATTGATAAGGTTATGGAAAATCAGGTGTGGAGTTTTGTTTTTCCTGGAGGGTTTCCTGCAACCCTTTGCTTGTCTGCCCCACATTTGACTCCACAGTATCTGAACACTGAGCTGAGTCAGAGCGACTGCAGTCGCTGATGTTTTTTATCTCTGAGAAAATATACTGTAGATGATTTCAGAGTTGCCTCAGGGCCTTATTCTTGAGGCTTTAGTGTGCATCGGTTACAAGGGGGAAACAATATTAACAAGAAACCAAACAAAATATCTAAACTGGGTCATTCCACAGCCACTTATTATAAGGGCTTTCCAACCTCTCAAAGGCTTTCCTATTTCTGTCCAGACACTGATTTTCACAAAGTGCCCCTTTGGAGAGACAACTTGTATCTTCATTTTCCAGTCCTGTCTTTCACACTTGTCTGGAATCCTTCACAGCCATTAATCAGCAGCTTGCAGCAAAATAAGCAGAACCTCTGAACCTCTCTCACACCAGAGTACCATTAAGAGAAACAACTTCTCATCTAACTCAATGTTGTTTGCATGTGAAGTTTATCTCTCCTAATGAGATGTTGTGCTCCGTGGCTATTTTTTTTCTCCCCCTGTTTCATCATTACAGCTCCCTTTAGGCAAGTTTCCCTTGAGTTTTAATTAGGAGAACAACACCTGTTTTCAGTGCCACTCTCAGGGTTCTCATCCATGCCAGGAAAGGTTTGTGCTCCTCTGTTATAGAATCACAGAACGGTTTAGGTTGGCAGGGACCTCAAAGATCATCCAGTTCCAACCCCCTGCCATAGGCAGGGACACCTTCTACTAGAAAAGGTTGCTCAAGGCCTCATCCAGCATGGCCATGAACACCTGCACGGAAGGAACAACCACAACCTCCCTGGTTAACCCATTCCAGTGTATAGAATCACAGAATCATAGAATGATTTAGGTTGGAAGGAACCTCAAAGATCATCCAGTTCCAACCCCCCTGTGCCATAGGCAGGGACACCTCCCACTAGATCAGGTCGCTCAAGAACTCATCCAGCCTGGCCTTGAACACCTCCATGGAGGGAACAACCACAACCTCCCTGGGCAACCCGTTCCAGTGTCTTACCACCCTCACTGTGAAGAACTTTCTCCTAACATCCTGTCTAAATCTCCTCTCTGCCAGTTTGAACCCATTACCTCTTGAACATCTTCCACACTGCATTGATTGCTCAGAAAATGCTGCATCAGCTTTATCTTGACATTTCAGTGAATGCCTCATCTTCCTCAGTCTTCCTCCTTCTGAATTTTGGAAGACTACATTCACCCTTGATCTCACCAGTCTCCCACTTACGGGGCACTTGAGATTACAGAATCATAGAATCAGTTAGGGTTGGAAGGGACCACAAGGATCATCTAGTTCCAACCCCCCTGCCATGCCCAGGGACACCCTACCCTAGATCAGGCTGCCCACAGCCTCATCCAGCCTGGCTGCAAACACCTCCGGGGATGGGGCTTCTACCACCTCCCTGGGCAACACATTCCAGGCTCTCACCATCCTCATGGTGAAGAACTTCTTCTTAACATCCAGGCTGAATCTACCCATTTCTAGCTTGGTTCCATTCCCCCCAGACACAGAATCATAGAATGGTTTAGGTAGTCCTGTCACTACCTGATAGCCTAAGAAGTCCCTCCCCAGCTATTTTGTAGGTCCCTTTCAGATACTGGAAGGCCACAAGAAGGTCACCTGGAAGCCTCCTCTTCTCCAGACTCAACAGCCTCAACTCTTACAGTTTCTCCTCAGATTCTTCTTTTCTCTTTTAACCCCCTGTGTGATCAGACTCTACTGCTGTGCCCTACGCATTGTGATCCAAAGCTGGTGAGGGGCCTGGAGCACAGCCCTATGAGGAGAGGCTGAGGCAGCTGGGGGTGTGCAGCCTGGAGAAGAGAAGGTCCAGGGCAGACCTCCTTGCTCTCTACAGCTACCTGAAAGGAGGTTGGAGTGAGGCTGGTGTTGGTCTCTTCTCCCAGGCAACCAGCAACAGAATGAAGGGACACAGTCTCAAGTTGTGCCAGGGGAGGTATAGGCTGGATGTTAGGAGGAAGTTCTTCCCAGAGAGAGTGATTGGCATTGGAATGGGCTGCTTAGGGTGGTGGTGGAGTCACCATCCCTGGAGGTGTTCAAGCAAAGCCTGGATGGGGCACTTAGTGCCATTGGCAAAGGCTGGGTGCTTGGTTGGACTGGATGATCTTGGAGGTCTCTTCCAACCTGGCTGATTCTGTGATTCTCTGATCCTGCTCTTCAGGATGCCAGGGAGGTTGGAGGATTTTTTTCTTTCTTAGTCTTTAGTCAACCCTTAAGACCTGCTGCAATACTTCTACACAAAGATTGCTCTGCTTTTAAACTCTTAATAGTTATTTCCATCTGTCATGTTTGTGTTGGTTTGGGCTGAAGAGTCTGGTGTTTTCTCCTGTTCAGTACATCCATCATATCATCTAATATTAAATTATGCTTGTGTTTGCTTCAAGACCATGGGCAAAATGCTTCTCCTAATATATTCTGGCTATATTTGGAGTCTGTGTTATTGTTATGTTATTGTTTTATTGCCCTGGAAATAATAGTGGTGAATAATAAAGTAGTTCATACCTTCAGTATCTTCTGCTTTCGTGTCATATACAATTTTGGTTTTTCTTCACTGCTGTGGGGAAAAAAATAAGTCATCAAACAGCCAAAAAGAATAATTTTCACTATATAATAATAAAGCAGCAGTTCATATCTAGCTGCTTGTATTGAAACAACAAAGAGAAGTTAGGCTTCAAATACTGGTAAGCTTATAATATTGCTCCTAGAGTCATAGAATCAGTCGGGCTTGGAAAGGACCACAAGGATCATCCAGTTCCAACCCCTCTGCCATGGGCAGGGACACTCTACCTCAGAGCAGGCTGCCCACAGCCTCATCCAGCCTGGCTGCAAACACCTCCAGGGATATGACCCCAACCACCCTCCTAGGCAACCCATTCCAGGCTCTCACCACTCTCATGCTCAACAACTTCCTCCTCACATCCAATCTGAATCTCCCCACCTCCAGCTTTGCTCCATTCCCCCTACTCCTGTTACTCCCTGAGAGCCTAAAAAGTCCTTCCTCAGCTTTTCTGTAGGCCCTCTTCAGATCCTGGAAGGCCACAAGGTCACCTGGGAGCCTCCTCTTCTCCAGACTGAACAGCCCCAACTCTTTCAGTCTGTCCTCATAGCAGAGGTGCTGCAGCCCTCTGAGCATCCTCGTGGCCCTTCTCTGCACACCTCCAGCATATCCACATCCCTCTTGTCCCAGAGGCTCCAGCACTGGGTGCACTACTCCAGGTGGGGGCTCACCAGAGCAGAGTAGAGGGGAGAATCACCTCCCTTGACCTTCTGGCCACACTTCTGATGCAGCCCAGGCTGCGCTTGGCTTTCTGGGCTGCAAGTGCACACTACTGTCTCATCTTCAGCTTCTCCACCAGCATCCTCAAGTCCATCTCCTCAAGGCTGCTCTCCAGCCACTCACTGCCCAGTCTGGATTTGTGCTTGGGATTTCCTTGACCCAGCTGCAGGACCTTGCACTTGGCCTTGTTGAACCTCCTGAGGTTGGCTTGTGCCCACCTCTGCAGCCTGTCCAAATCCCTCTGGATGCCATCCCTGCCCTCCAGCCTGTCTGCTGCACCACACAGCTTGGTGTCATCAGCAAACTTGCTGAGGCTGCACTCAATGCCTCTGTCCATGGCACCCACAAAGATGTTGAAGAAGATTGGTCCCAGAACTGATCCCTGAGGGACTCCACTTGTCACTGCTCTCCACTTGGACATGGACCCATTGACAGCAAAATGTTGGGACAGGCTGCCCAGGTAAGTGTTGATGTCCCCACCCCTGGAGAGATTCAAAAGACATGTAGCTGTAGTGCTGAGGGACATGGTCTAGTTGTGGCCCGACTGTGCTAGGTTAATAGATATGATGACCTTAAAGCTCTCTCCTAACCAAAGAGCTTCTATGATTCTAAGATAAAACCATATTTTTGCTCAGTTAGATTTCCATGCCATTAAAATATCTGTCATTAGAAATGACTGTGGGTTGTTCTATTTTGTTTTTCATTTCATTGCAACTATTTTTAAGACCTAGAGGAATAAAGGTGAATGTAAATAACAGCAGTTCATGAACATCTACTGGGTCGAGTTAACAGATACTCTTTTGAGATAAATGCATGGAACCACAAATTTAATGAGGGAAAAGTCTACTTAAATCATCTGGAAGACAGAGAAGTAGCAGATTTTCACTTTATTTGGAAATATTTTGCCCTAATTTCTCCCTGCCATTTCCAGTGGCAGATGGTCTCAATTTAAAGACAACCACAAACAGAATCTTTGTACATTTGCTACTACTGCTTGTAAGACACATGGAAAGTTCCTGTCAATGTCTGTGGATACGAATTGAAGCCTACATCCTGATTTTTCACACTGAAGTGTCCTCCCAAGAGTTTCAATTCATAGAATCACAGAATCATAGAATGGTTTAGGTTAAAAGAGACCTCAAAGATCAACCATTTCCAACTCCCTGCCGTAGGCAGGGACACGTCCCACTAGAACAGGTCTCCAGGAAGGAAGCAGACACAACCTCCCTGGGCAACCTGTGCCAGTCTCTCACCACCCTCACGGCAAACAACTTCCTCCTAAAGTCCAGTTTAAATCTCCCTTCTGTCACTTTAAACCTGGTCTTGTCATTACAAGACCTTGTGAATAGTCCCTCCCCAGCCCTCCTGTAGGCCCCTTTAGATATTGGAAGACTACTATAAGGTCTCCCTGAAGCCTTCTCCTCTCCAGGCTGCAGAGCCCCAACTCTCTCAGCCTGTCCTCAGAGCAGAGCTGCTGCAGACCTCTCAGCATCTTTGTGGCCCTCCTCTGGACCCTCTCCAGCAGTTCCATGTCCTTCTTGTGCTGGGGGCTCCAGAACTGCAGACAGTGCTGCAGGTGGGGTCTGAGGAGAGCAGAGCAAAGGGGCACAATCCCCTCCCTTGCCCTGCTGCCCACAGCTGCTCTTGCTGTAGCCCAGCACACAGTTGCTGTCTGGGCTGTGTGTGCACACTGCAGCCTCATCTTGAGCTTTGCATCAGCCCAGAACCTCAGGTCCTGTTCCTCAGGGCTGCTCTCAGCCATTCCCCACCCAGCCTGGAGTTGTGCTTGGGATTGCACCCATCCAGGTGCAAGACCTTACACTTGGCCTTGTTGAATGTCCTGAGGTTGGCCTGGGCACACCTCTCCAGCCTGTGCAGCTCCCTCTGGATGGATCCCTGCCCTCTAGCAAGTCGACTGTGCCACACAGCTTGGTGCCATCTGCCAATTTGCTGAGGCTGCACTGATTCCTCTGTCCATAGCACTGACAAAATGTTAAACAGCACTGGGCCCAGTGCTGACCCCTGAGGGATGTCACTTAGCACTGGTCTCCAGGTGGACATTTTATCCTTCATCACTACTCTCTGTGTGCCACCATCCAGCCAATTCCTTACCCAGCAGTGTTCCACCCATCCAGTCTGTGTTTTTCCAGTTTGGTGACCAGGATGTCATGTGGGACAGAGTCAAATTCCTTATTCAGGTCCAGGCAGGTAAAAGTATCATGGAATTTTCCTCAGCCACACAGGGCTTCCAGGACACTACAGCACAATTCCTAACTAATGGTTTTTTTGGAGTTGTACCAGTTTTCCATGTTCCATCCCAGATCTGAACGTTTGCTATTCAAGGAATTTGGCTGTCAGCATTTACTCAGCACTAAAGTTTTGTGCTTTGCCTTGCATCTAGACTTTCAGTGCCTGCCAACAATAATATTTTGGGGCTAAATCTGTGGTGTGCCAGGAATGTCACTGAGTATTACTGCTGGAAATAAAAGGCTGAGACCAAAGGTTTTAGGACAAAAGAGAGGTCATAAGGACAGTAAAAAAAAAAATAAAATCCAGATGCCATGGAAAGAATCTTAAGAGACTTTTGTTGGGGTAGAAGTGATAATAGATTACATGGAAGAGTTGGAGGTATAGTTGGACAACAACAAAAAGAACAATAAAAGAGACTATGGACTGTGCAATGGAGACTTAATTTTTGGGAGGATCTACAAACTGTGAGATTAGAAGCCAGTGTTTTCCTCCTGGAGATTCATAATATGTCCTGCAGAAAATGTTTAAAGCCATTACCCTTTGTTGTCTTACTACATTTCTTGATAAAGAGGCCCCCTTTCTGTACTGGGAGGCTGCAAAAAGTTCTCTCTGGATCTTTCTCATCTCCAGGCTGAACAACCTCAACTCTTTGTGTGCAGTTCTGGAGCCCCCAGCACAGGAAGGACATGGAACTGCTGGAGAGAGTCCAGAGGAGGGCCACAAAGATGATCAGAGGGCTGCAGCAGCTCTGCTACGAGGACAGGCTGAAAGAGTTGGGGCTTTTCAGCCTGGAGAAGAGAAGGCTTCCAGGAGACCTTAGAGTAGCCTTCCAGTATCTGAAGGGGGCCTACAGGAAGGCTGGGGAGGGACTATTCACAAGGTCTTATAATGACAGGATGAGGGGGAATGGGTTCAAACTGGCAGAGGGGAGATTTGAACGGGATGGAAGTTCTTCACAGTGAGGGTGGGGAGACACTGGCACAGGTTGCCCAGGGAGGTTGTGGCTACTCTCTCCCTGGATGTATTGAAGGCCAGGCTGGTTGAGGTCTTGAGCGACCTGATCTAGTGGGAGGTGTCCCTGCCTATGGCACAGGGGGCTTGGAACTGGATGATCTTTGATGTCTCTTCCAACCTAGACCATTCTGTGATTCTATGATTCTATGATTCTTTGGTCATAGGAGAGGGGTTCCAATCCAATCTGATAATTTTTCTGGCCCTACTCTGAACTCACTCTAAGAGGCTCATGTCCTTATGTTGGGGGACCCAGATCTGAACTCAGTACTGCAGGTGGGGTCTTATGAGAGCAGAGTAAAGGGAGAGAGAATCACCTGCCTCAAAATATTTATTGAGCTTCTTTTAATTCAGCCCAAGTGGCTGTCAGGGCTGTAAGGAACATTGCCAGGGCATGTCCAGCTTTTCATCCACCAGTACTCCCAAGCCCATCTCCTCAGGGCTAATATCAATCCAGTCAACGCCCATTTTGTATTTATGCTTGGGGTTGCCTCTACCCAGGTTCAGGACTTTGCACTTGGCCTTATTGAACTTTCTGTGGTCCAGCTTCCAAGCCTGTCAAGGTCCCTCTGGTTGGTAACTCTTCCCTCCAGCATGTCACCTACAATACAGAGCTTGATGTCATTATCTTTCCCCTTTACCAGTCAGTGGGAAATTCATTGGGCTCTTATCTACCAATGCTGCCACCCTGTTGTAGAAGGCTACCAGATTTGTCAGGCATGATTTCCCCTTAGTCAAGCCATGGTGGCTGTCTCAAACCACTTCTTTATTTTCCATGATCCTTAGTATAGTTTCCAGAAAAATCTGCTTCATGATCTTGCCAGGCATAGAGGTGAGGCTGACTGGCCTGTAGTTCCCCAGGTCTTCCCCTTTTTTTTTTGCTTTTGGAAGAAGGGATTATCTTTCCCCTTCACCAGTCAGTGGGAAATTCACTGGGCTCTGCAAGTTCCAAATGTGATGGACAATGGCTTAGGAACTTCATCTGCCAGTTCTGTTGGGACCTGCAGATGCATCTCATCAGCTCCCATGGACCTGATGGTTAGGAGGACCTCCTATGGACCTGATGGGATGTTAGGTGGAAGTTCTTCACAGTGAGGTTGGTGAGACACTGGCAGAGGTTGCCCAGGGAGGTTGTGGCTGCTCCCTCCCTGGAGGTGTTCAAGGCCAGGCTGGATGAGGTCTTGAGCGTCCTGATCTAGTGGGAGGTGTCCCTGCCTATGGCACAAGGGGTTTGGAACTGGCTGATCTTTGAGGTCTCTTCCAACCTAAACCATTCTATGATTCTATGATTCTATGACCTGGGCACCTTCAGGTGGTCTCAAACCTGGTCTTCTACAATGGGTAGTTCTTCATTCTCCCAATCCCTGCCTTCACATTCTGCACCTTGGCTGGTGAGCCTGCGGCACCTACCAGTAAAGACCAAGGCAAAAATATCTTTGAGTACCTCCACCTTCTCCATGTCCCAGGCAGCCTGTTTCCTTATGGAAAGTGCCCATATTTTCCTTAGTCTTCATTTTACTATGACCATTACCTACAGAAGCTTCTTTGTGGCCCTTGATGTCCCTGACAAGATTTAACTCTTTTAGGGCTTTCATTTTCCTAGCTTGATCCACAGCTGCTAGGACAACGTCTCCATGTTCCTTCCAGGCTACCCGTCCTTGTTGTAGGCTTCAGTTTTATGTTTGAACCTTACCAGGAACTCCTTAACAGCCACAAATTAGTATGCAAAAATTTTGGCACAACCTCACCTTTAACATACAATGAATTTTGGGTTGGGTTTGTCATATTGCAGCAGGGGAATAAAAAAAAGAGAAACATTTTCAGCCGTGAATGCTCCCAACGCTTTGGATGACTTACAACCACAAAAAATCATATTCCTAGAAGCATTGGTTTACAGGAGCCTTTGCTGAAACAGACCAACCATTCATCAGGAGAAAAAAAAAAATTGCCAGCAGTAGGAAAAACTTGCAAGAACCCGAGGAAAGCTGAGGGACTTTTTATGTTGGTGAAGTCTATTACTCATCAGATGGCAGTTTCAGCTTTGGAACTGCAATCGCTGCTGTGCTTTTGTTAGATTTGGGATTCATTTAAAAAAAAAAAAAAAAAAAGAAAAGTAAGAAAAAAAAAACAAACCTCACAAACACCACAAAAGTGAAACAAAAGCTCTGCTAATGTTTAAATTTTATAGTGAGATACAGCCACAAGGCACGAGCACGGGAGACTAGTTCTGATTGGCTACCAGCTGTTGGAGCTGAACAGATGAGCTGGAAAAGCAGCAATTTGCAAGCTATTTCATATTTAAAACTGTTGGGTCTTGTGCAAAACAATCTTGGTCCTGTGCAAAACAATCTTTTTTCTCTGGGAAAAACAACAGGAAAAAAAAAAATATATATATATATATGAGAGTTGGGGCTTTTCAGCCTGGAGAAGAGGCGGCTTCCAGAAGACCTTACAGTAGCCTTCCAGTATCTGAAGGGGGCCTACAGGAAAGCTGGGGAGGGACTGTTCACAAGGTCTTGTTATGACAGGGTGAAGGGTACTGGGTTTAAACTGGCAAAGGGGAGATTTAAACTGGATGTTAAGAGGAAGTTCTTTCCAGTGAGGATGGTGAGACACTGGCACAGGTTGTCCAGAGAAGTTGTGGCTACTCCCTCCCTGGAGGTGTTGAAGGCCAGGTTGGGTGAGGCCTCAAGTGACCTGTTCTAGTGGGAGGTGTCCCTGCCTATGGGACATACGAAAACCATTTTATGATTCTATGTATTATCGTGGTCCTCTGCTTGGAGTACTGCATCACACGGTCCAAGCCCCTATGAATCAGGATCCCATTTCTGAGTGCCTTCTTATATTGGAGAAAGTTGCTTCACACAGATTGTTCCTAGGATTGCTACCAAGAGGTTGTGGAGTCTCCTTCTCTGCAGACTTTCAAGGATTGTCTGGATGTGTTCCTGTGTGACCTGAGCTAGATTTATTTGAGCATTTATAAGGTCAATTGAACATAAGTTGTGGCTGCTTCCTCCCTGGAGATGTCCAAGGCCAGGTTGGATGAGGCCTTGAGCAACCTGTTCTAGTGGGAGGGGGATTGGAACTGGATGATCTTTGAGGTCCTTTCCAACCCTTCCAACCTAACCATTCTATATATATATTGAAAAAGAAAAAAAAAAGAGATCCCCAAAAGAAAGGAAACATCCACTGAGGAGAGATCCTCTCGGCACAATGAGAAATTTCAGGTTGCTCTCTATTCTTGCAAATAGTTCCTCTCTTTCAAATGCTTGATTTGTTTCAACCAAACGCTTTGTCCTTTCAAACTAATCAGTGGCATTTAATTGTGTTAACCATCAGGATGTGAGGAGGAAGTTCTTCAGCATGAGAGTGGTGATAGCCGGGAATGGGTTGCCCAGGGGGTAGTTGGAGCCACTTCCCTGGAGGTGTTTAGAGCCAGGCTGGATGAGGCTGTGGCCAGTCTGATCTAGGGTAGGGTGTCCCTGGGTATGGCAGAGGTGTTGGAACTAGATGAACCTTGTGGTCCCTTCCAACCCTGCCTGATTCTATGATTCTATGATTTTATTATTCTATGATTCTATAATTCTCTGATTCTATGATTCCATTATTGTATGATTTTATGATTCTATGATTTTATTATTCTATGATTCTATAATTCTCTGATTCTATGATTCTACAATTCTATGACTCTATGATTCTATGATTTTTTAATTCTATGATTCTATAATTCTATGATTCTATGATTTTATTATTCTATGATTCTATAATTCTCTGATTCTATGATTCCATTATTGTATGATTTTATGATTCTATGATTTTATTATTCTATGATTCTATAATTCTCTGATTCTATGATTCTACAATTCTATGACTCTATGATTCTATGATTTTTTAATTCTATGATTCTATAATTCTATGATTCTATGATTCTATGATTCTATGACTCTACGATCAGGCTTTTGAGACATTAATTGCTAACTGCCTTCACCTCTGCTGCCTGGTAAAGCCTCACATTTCCACTTTGCAGCTCACTTTTTCAATCACCGCTGTAAGCCGGAGAGCTCTTTTCATACAAAGCCTGCTGGAATTTCCGCGCGTGGCTCCAAATCGGCGGCGATTAATCGAGAAAAGGTTCTTGTGCTTAAAGCAGAAGGGAAATAATAAAATGTTTATTTCGGGCAAACGTTAAGAGATTTGTGCAAAAAAAAAAAAAATTAAAAAAAAGCAAAGCCACAAAAAAACCAAAAAAAACCCAAACCCAAAGCACCAAACCCCAATCGCCTTCTATATATAGTCCTTCACTTAGCAGCTCTGCGAACCCGCGGAAAAAAGTTGGTTCTTGTTGCAAACTGCCAGGCTCCATACAATGAAATCTGGAGTAGCAGTACCAGAGAGCTGTCAGTCAGCCATCCATCCATCTAATTGGCTTCTTACCATCTTTCCATCATGTTTTTTTTATAACTGGTCGCCTCTGGCTAAAATGCAAATGAGCGAGGAAGAGCCGTCTAGAAAAAGCTGCTGCTTTCTTAATTATCTGTCAGAGTATGGACCAGTGGACCCTGGGCCGTGGAGTGGAGTTATGCTAAGCAGCAAGGCATCACGGGAATTGGAGTGACAGCTCATTTTCCTCGGGTGGCTTGTGGGCTTTTTTTGTGGTTATTTTATTTTTTTTTCTTCCCCC
>VWZI01004099.1:1194-28296 GCA_013396835.1 Psilopogon haemacephalus
GAAATGAACTCCAAAACTCAGAGAGAGTTCTGCAGTAGGTATGTTTTATTACAGCGCTGGGTACAGGCGGGATCACTCCATCAATCCTGCACACCGTGAACAAAGTTACACCCATTTTTATACCAATTCTTAAGGTCTTCTATCTTCCCCCCTGGTGATTTTTCAATTAAAATGTCTTATCAGTGAATCCGGTGTCAGTCTTCACCTTTTGCTGCCATCTCGGGAAGGGCCTTAATTTGTGTATTGGCAGAATGCTCTGCCTATTGTCTATTATCTTCTCTTTGGATTGTTTTGGTCAGAACACATTCCAGCAGCGCGCCACAAATACCCTTTCTTTCTGGCTTTTTCATTAACATAGGTATTTTCTCATTCTTCATCCCAGTTCCAGCACCTCTCAAGCTGGCATATCTCCATCTCTCGCCCTCTCCCCGCCTTGAGCCACCCGCAGGCCTGTGCTCTTATCACAAGTCTGGCTCCTACTGACATTCTCAGAAATGTGTAACTCTAATTTTCTTGTATCAATAAGAACTTTGGAAAGCTTGAAAAATTGAGTGAAGAGGCTCCCGCACAGTCTGAACTTGTGCATGTATTACATTCTTTCTGCTAGATCTGTGCCTTGTATGAACTGCAGTATAAAGTCTTGCCTGGTGCAAAACCTCATTTGTGACTACATGCATATTTGGAGTTCAGTTTAGAGCACTCCCTGGTTCTGATTTTTCTGGTTGAATGCAGGATTCTGGATGCAGTATTCTGAGGTACTCTGAGTGGCAAATAGTTTGATATTGTGAAGATATTTTCAACTATATAAGGTATTTGGCATTTCCCAGTTAATGGCGGTTTCTCTCAATTCTATTAAATGTTACCTGCTGTAGGAAATAGACAAATGAGCATCTGAAAGCAAGTTTTATTCCTTGTGACTAAGTAGAAGCATTTTATAATTATTTTGTCTTATAAAACTCAAGACTTTTCTTAAGACAATAGCTCTTTCCTCTTTAATTATGTTCTTCTGGTTGTTAAGGAAAATGTATTTATGCTGTACCAAGCTCAGAAGTGACAACAGGGTACTTGAGGCTCTGTGCAAATACACTTCCTCACTGAATCCAGCCTCTTCTGCCTTGTCTGCATGCGTAAGTAGAACTGCAGTGAAATCCTTCCATGTGGGACCCAGGAGTTCCTGTAATGAAAACCAAATCTTAAATAGTAATTTTCTCTTGTTCCTTTTCTCCACTCCCACTTCAGACTTGCGTATTAACAGACCACTTTTTTTTTTTTTTTTTTTTTTNTTTGAGTTGATGAAATTTCTGGAGTTACTCACCCTCTCAAGACACTGACACCACTTTCAGTGGATATATATGGTTGTGTGGTGCTAGCAGTTCTCTGTTCATACAGATGTTAATAGAATTTTTCGGTTAAAAAAGTCTATTTATATAAGCAATAAAACGGTAATTTAGTTGTGTCACATTAGTTTACATCAGTCATTTCCACATATCTGTATTTCTACACTTTTTACAGCTCTTTGAAGATACTATTTTAGGAAATCACCTTGTGTTGAAAAATTAAATTATGAATCTCTGCATATCACCAACTGCAGTTACACCTGTATCACGTGCAGCTGAACTGTGTTCAGCAAGGCAGGTAAACCAAATTGAATGTATCAGCCTAAATGCTGGATCAGAGACTTCATCATTAACTGTCATGGCTCTTCTGATGGAGGGTGATAGAGAAAAGAAACTGCTTTCTTTGTCAGTACCGAAAATGTTATTGGAATAAGACTGATTTTCTGTGACAGATGTAAATGAAATGGCTGTTGTAGTGCATTCATGCTAACTTGTGTGTGACAGGAAGCCTGCAGTTAACTCTGTGACCTAAATAACAGGGTGCATAAAACAGCTTTAAAGGATATCCTAATTTCAAGACAAGCAAGGAGCTAGGAGAAAACTTGGGATATTGATAGTGATTAAACTGTTTTGGAACCTAGGGATGGAAAGTTATTAAACATATTTCTTCAATGACTATCTAAGGAAGTGTTGAGTTACCAGTTTGGGGAGAGGATAGCACCTTGATTTGGTAAGGACTCTGTTCTGAAATTACTGTCTGACACACTCTCAAATCATTAGGCTAAGTTGCTGAAATCCAGAGAGATTTGAATTCTGGTCATCCCCTGGCATGCAATCTTCAATGGCATGCCATCTCTTATTTGCAAATGATCACTGTGGAAACTCCTCATTTCCAAAGGTAGCATTCATGCTAATATCTTCTTGGAATGACACATTGAAATATAACTGTTGCTATTCATATTCCTAGCACTGGGGCTGCTGTCCTGCCAAGTTTGTTTGTGGCTCATGAAATCACAACATCTGTTCTTTCAAGAAGAAAATAAAGCCAACCAACCATTATGTAAACCTGTAATCATGGAACATAAATAGGTGTTGCTTTCTCATGATTTTTAAATGTGCTGTAATTCCTCTCCAGTAGGGTCCAGGCTTGGTGGCATCTTACACATTTAATGTCCACATGCGCTTGATCCAAAGCAGTCACAAATTAGAGGCATAATATTTTTTTATTGGCTTAATAATATTTTGAGTAGATACTACCTTGTCTAAAATACTACAAAGTAGAGAGAGGTAGAGAACTGTGTAAGCAAAAAGATTAACACTGAAAACAACTGGATATAAACAATGAGTAAGTGTATGTTTAAATTAGAACCAGCTTTCAAGCTACCAGAAAGGTGAGAAGCAACTTACCAATACAGAGCTCTCAGGAAACCAAAATCAAACCTACTTTATATCTATGTCGATATGTTTACATGTGCATTCTCTATATTTAGATAATGCCAGTTAAAGCAGGTGAAAAGACTTGATGGACCAGGAAGTCCATTCCAGTCCTAAAGAATTTTAGTTCATCAGTGTTAGACAAACATTGGCAGTAACTGAAACGCTGATAAACTGAGCAATCCCTGTTTGCATGGTGGGAGAGAAATCTCCCACCAAAACGAAAGCTATTCCTGTTTGGTGTCTTTCCCCACTTCTCTTATCTACTTCAAAAAATAACTTTTCCTCTAGGAGCTTCCAAGTTGGTTGTTGGGTTTTTTTCCAAGTCAGTTACGCTAGAACTTTAACTAGAACAAATTTATAGAAACTTTCTAGCAATTTTCTCTTGAACAGATAACAGCAGTAGTGACTGTGCAGACAAAGCTGAACAACATTCTCCCTGGTCAGATTTTTTTTGGTGTGATGTTTGGACCTTGCACTTTCTGCTTTGGTCCCGTTCAGAGCACATGAGAGTGATGCAACCTGTCTTCTGCTTGCTTTAAATAGTACCTCTCCTCAGTGAGGTAGATCTGTAATTATAAAGTATTAACTAATTTCTTAGACAGAAGGTTACATTGACAGATAAACTTGCCTCCTAAATTCGTGCATAACAGAGCAGTTCTTGCCTTTCTTGTCTTAGGCTTAGTATGGTAAGTGTAGCTATGGTGTATAGTGTTGGATTTGTGAATGCTCTGTTTCAACTGCTGACTGGGAAGTGTTCCGGTTTTCAGCTGCAATTCTTCACTTTCACAGTCAATTTTTCCATAGCTGTTGTCACCTCAGTAAAAAAGACTTGCTGTTAGTTCAGAGATTTCTGTTTGTTGGTTACCTGGATGAACTGAATAGTGTGATCACTTTCATCCGGACACAGAGGCAAGTCAGCTCTAAGAACCAGGAGAGCCAGATGCAAACCTTTCTTCCCGAAGTGGTGGGCCAGTGCAGATCTCACTGTGTCTTTTACCTGCTCTTCGCTCAGAGCAGTGTGAGGATAAGCAGGAGTGTCAAGTACTTGAACACGGAGAGCCATCTCACAGCCATTTCTCCGTATAATCCCTGAGATGCGGCAGCTGCGTCCTAGGCTGCAGCGTGTAGTCACAGAGCTTGGGGAGCAACGACTTTCAAAGTCTGAGCTGCCCAGCAGGCTGTTCCCAACAGTACTTTTGCCAGTCTGTGTTCTTCCAAAGACAACAAGGTTGATGGTCATCTCGTTGCTCCCTGCCATTGTCTGCTGTGATCCACGCTTCTCACTAAGTGAAGGAACAAATAACATGAGCTGTTTCAGATATGAAAGAAATATCAAAATTCAGTATCTTTTGAGTGTTCTTCACTGCCTGGGAGAATTTAAGGACTGTGTAGTGTAGGTAGACACTCAGCACAGTGCATATGACTCTGATCCAAGGATAGGTCTTGCTCTGAAATAATAAGACCTTGTGGGAGGTATCATAGGTACGAGAGCAACCTAACATGCTTCTTATGCTGACAGATACAGAATAGCTGGGAAAGAATCAGATATGGAGAAGAGTTTTGAGAACAAGTAAAGCAGATAAAGCTAAGGAGAGCTAACAGAAGAGAGGAGTTTGAAAACATCTGTGGAAAACATCACTTTCAGGCAGGGAGAGTAAAGGAAATCTAGGAGAAGATGAAAAGAACAGTGACAAAATATGGTGCTAAATGGGCATGTTTCACAGGGTAAATCTTAGGGAAAAAAACAGGGAGAAGTAGTTTTTAAAGAAGCACTTTTTCATAGCAGAGAAGAGTCTAGAATGTATCTTTTGTCAGCTAGCACTAAAGTTGAAATAGTAACCCAAAATGACTTTCTGATAGACATAAATATGAGAAGTAGGTCTTAAAGAAGAGTTAAAATGGCCACTGCTGAAGGTTCTAACCACATCATTTTGAGGCTTTTGAAATGTATGCTCTATAGATTTCTAGTCTTATGGCACAGGAACAGAAAAGCACACTCTGGTGAGTGGACAGATGGGCAAATATTGGAATTGTTCATCAACAAACCCTTCCATTCACTATATAGTTTTTTGTAGTCCACTCTCTGAAGGGGTTTTCATGTATGTTAACCACCTAACAGGAATACTTGGCTGATTAAATCAGTTTACAGGTGTTTCGTATAGAATATAATTAGCAAATAAATAATTGAATTTAAATTGTCAGTGACATCTGAACTTCAGGAAGACTTTTTTTTTTTAAGATCCCATGTTTACATATTCATAGAGAGATTGTGGATAATTTTAGCAATGGGATGTGCTGTAATTAATTTATTTATATCCTTGCATGTGCAGCTCAAGCTTTCTCCCCCTTATTAATTCCATGCCCAAATCAATCTTTCAAAATAACTTCAGTACAAAGCCAAACATACAAGAGCTGTTAGCATACTGATCTTGTTATGGACAGCACTAAGTATTGTACATGATGATCTTCCATACTGAACTCACAATGAGGTTTTTATGGGTTTTGCTATGACCAGTTTTTTTCTTTTTGCAAGAATATCTTTTAAAAAGGATACCTTATGAAATTATTGTCAGCAGTTACCCAATTATCTAGATGTGCTATATTCATTTCTGTGTAGCTTAGTAATATGACATAGTAGAAATGCATTTGTGCTTTCATTTTAAAAATAATGATAAAGAATTTGCTCTTTTTTTGTAGGCAACCTACACTTATATACTTAGATAAATTTCATATTGTCACTTACCTTATTTTCCTTTAAATTCCATTTTCATTCAGACTTCATTCATAAAGAATATGTGCAGTGCAAATATAATATGTGGACTTTGAAACTAACAGTGGCAACGTACCATGCTGAGACTGTTACGTACACATTAATCTGGTTAATCTATTACTGATAGATCCCTGTTCACCTGGATATGTTTGATCAGCAGCTGACACTGCTGATTTTTTTTAGCATAACTGCAGAGAACAGTTTTTGAAGTAACAGCAGTAATTGTACAAAGTTGATGTTTTTGAAAGGAGCAAACTCGAGTTCTACCAGCAGTTAAACATGAGAGTGCTAATGGAGGTGCTGTGATTATTTTGTGTTCATAGAATCATGGGATAGTTTAGGTTGGAAGGGGCCTCAAAGATCACATAGTTCCAACACCCTGTCATAGGCAGGGACACCTCCCACTAGAACAGGTCACTCAAGGCCTCATCCAACCTGGTCTTGAACACCTTCAGGAAGGGAGCCTCCAGAACCTCCCTGGGCATCCTCTTACAGTGTTGCCTGTTCTTGAATATGTGTTCGTATGTCCATGCAAAGAGCATATTCACTTTCTCTTATTACTGCAATGAATTAATAATTGCAGTATTTTCAAAGCACAGTGTAAACCATTAGCAGATGTAGACCCTAATAAAGATGGATTAAAATTTAAAGATGTATTAGAATACAGAAATTATCTTCGAAGTGCACTATTGTCAGTCCTATGCTTTAGCTGTTGGCTCAAGAGCTTGATGCGTCTGTCTTGCAAGTGTCATTCTTTGCCATAATGTGTTAGCCATTAAGACCAGGGATCAGAGAATTAGCCAATCTGGAAGAGACCTCCAGGATCATCCAGTCCAACCTGTCACCTAGCCCTATCCAATCAACTAGACCATGGCACCAAGTGTCCAATTGCCCCATCCAGTCTATTCTTGAACTCCAGGGTTGGCAATTCCACCACCTCTCTGGTCAGCCTATTCCACTGGCAAATCACTCTCAGTGAAGAACTGCCTCTTAATATCCAGCCTATACCTCCCCCAGAACTGCTAGAGACTGTGTCCCTTCATTCTGTTGCTGGTTGTATAGGAGAAGAGGCCAACCCTTGTCTGGCTACAACCTCTCTTTAGGTAGTTGTAGACAGCAATGAGGTCACCCCTGAGCCTCCTCCAGGCTAAACAACCCCAGCTCCCTCAGTATCTCCTCATAGGGCTTGTGCTCCAGGTCCCTCACCAGCTTTGGCACCCTTCTCTGAACATATTCCAGTACCTCAACATCTGTCTTGAATTGAGAGTCCCGGAACTGGACACACTGGATAAAAGGGTTGTCCAGAGAACACCTTTCACTTGCTCTTCAGACTATTTCCCACAAGTGGGAAAATAAGTGGAAAATAAATACAAACTTGTGCTTTAAGAACTAGCTTTTGATAATACAATGAAAGTTTGGTGGGAGCCAAACTTCTTTTCACAAGGTATGGTTTAGATAAGCCATGTCTCTGACTGTAATGTGACTCAAGGCACATGTTTTCTCCGTGGTACTAAGATACATGTCATTATAGTGAGAACAAGAATCTGGTGTGTCTGCAGTTGGAGAAAATCAAGAATGTTCTTTCTATAGCCCACTTCTGCTGGGGATGTTATCCAGTAAGTAGCTCTATGTGGCAGCCTGAAATTACTGTTTTGCTGTGGTTCCAGGGCTACTCCTGTCTGCCACAGCAGTGGAGTGGGACTTCAGTCCCTGTAGAACCGTGTTGACTGTCACTGTAGTGCCACAAACACAACCAGTGTTTTGGCAGAAGGCAGGAGCTCTAATAGTGCCTTCACAGCCTCCTGACATAAGTTCACGTAATTATCATTAATTTAGTTCATAGTTTGTGTCACTTGACACTAGATGGTTGCATAATAATTTTGTTGCATTATGTTTTTAAGAGTACATAAACAGGTTAGTTCCTTTCAGAGAGTTCCATGCTCTTGAGCCTGCCTATTCTGGTGAGAGGCAAGGTATGAAATCTTTTAATGCATTGTGCACTGTGTAGGTTTTCTCAGCAGAAAGCCTTGTCTCAGGGCATGTTTATATGTGTTGGTTTGAACTAATTGGAGGACTTGAATGAGAAATTATAGGCTGAGAAAGGAAAACACTGATGATGCTACTTCACTCATAGCTCTACTGAGAAAGAAAGAAAAAAAAAAAGTTTTAAGAGTTGTGACCCAAATATAGATAAGTCAGACGGTTCCAGACCGCTTCAGGCTGTGACTGCTCCTGCATGGCTCTTTCTCCCTTCCTAGCTGGATCTGAATAATTTCACTAACTTCTTTCCTGCTGCTAATCCACCTGGCTGATCTGCCTTTGCCTATCTGCTGCATAAGACAGATGGTGAGATAAGATTGGGGAAAGGGGGGAAGGTGGTAGGGGTGGTTGGTTACCCCTCTTAGGGATTTTGATCTCTGGGAGGGGTGTGGTGTTGCTGTATTACCTTTTTACTCTATATATCTGTAAATATCTGTTATATGTTTTAAATATCTGCTTGTATATTATGCATTGCTGTAAATATAAACCTTCATTCCTTAACTTCCAACTGACTGAGTCCTAGCCTAGGTTATTTCAAAATGCGAGGGTCAGATAACTGTCAAACTACCACAATAGCGTATAGCAAGAGTCTGTCATTTCCTGGCAGATACAAACTCAAGACTGGATAGGGGAGTGACTCATTTGAAACCAGAAGGGTAGGTCAGGCTCATAAAGCTATGGATCCTGTGAAGATAAAATCCAGATGCTTCCTTCAATTTGCCTGCAAACCTTGACTTCAGTTACATTGTCATCCTCTAGCTCTGTACTCTTCATTGGACTGTTGCTATATATGACATCTGAGGCAATCTGTGTCCTAGGAGTGGCATCCAACTGAGTCAGTAGCTTGCCAAGGAGGTAATTTAAGGTGTGCATAGACTAGGATTTAGACATCTAGGAAAGCTAGAATCCCAGAAGCAAAGGAGTGTTGTACACAAAAGACAGCTTGCCCAGCTGGATGCAGAACAATGTTTTTTTTTGCTGGCAGGATGGCTGTAAAATTAAGAGCAGTGTAAATGAGGCACTGCTTAAATGATACCTAAAACTTGGTTAAACTGTCTTCCCCACCAAAAAAAGGCATTTCTTTCCAGTATTATTATGATTATAATACAGTCCAAGCTAGGACTCATCTGGAAGACCTTATAACAGCACAGGCAGAGGATATTAAGAAGTTGTCCTCCTAGGAGCATATGACAGAAAAACAGCCCAAACTGATTTATATGGCACTTTCTTCATGTTCTCCTCTAAGTTCTTTTTAAAGAGTCCTCCCCAAGGTGGCAGTATCAGCCTGTTCCACAGGTACTGTGAAACTCAGATAGGGTCCCCTTGGAATCCTATGCTGAAATAAAACACCAGGTCAGAAATGAGTTAAGCTGAGCTTTATTTTTTTTCTTTTTTTTTTTTAATAAGAAACAATTTATGTATGAAATGTACAGCACTTTAATGAATTTGAACAGCAGTAATGGAAAGGTAGCTGTTAAGAAACTGAAAGTGTTATTTACTGTCCCTCATATGATTATTTTTATAATCAAGTTTAAGTTAAATTATGGGGCTTTGGATATGAGATCTTAAAGTCTACTGTCAGAGTATGAATTTGCAAAGAACAAGTGCAGAGTACAGCAGAACTGCCTTGGATGCATTTTAGCACTGCTCACTGCCAGTGTGCTATCTTTTTGTTTGGTTTTACGTAATTTGAGAAACAGCAAAGAGGAAACCCAGACTGAGCCTGTTACAGATTGGCAGGCAGGAGGCTTCCTGTAACTGATAAAGGAAGCTTTGTACTACTTCCACTCCAATGAGGAATTGTGAAGAGTGTAAGGCAGGGAGGTCCTTAATGTAATTAAAAATGAGATATTTGTGTACTCGGCTTCTTTAATCGTCCTTGGAAAAACAAGGGTAAAATACTTAGCAAGTAAACTATTGGATTTGTATATATCTACAGAGTCCACCAGAGTTGCAATGCATCATAGTCACATTGCTGTGTCAGCTGCTGTTCTGTTGTAGTCCCTGCGATCACACTGGTGGTTTGCACGCACCCTAAGCAAGCTGTCCATGGTGTTCATTAGGGTATACAAAGTAGGCTAGATCCTGTAGACTGAAATAGCACAGTTTGTTTTCAGGCACATGGTGTATCTTACCATGTTTCATTCAGTTCCCATGTCTTCCCATCTCTTACAGCTTCTTTCCTGATGTGGGCTCTCATTTTAGCCCAAGATAATGGCATAATAAGTAACTTAAGATGTGCTTTGATAAGTTTCTCTTGCTTAGAGAAAACTCGTTGAGGCCATTTTCTGGATTGCCACACACAGAGGTGGTCTCTTACCCTTCACAAACAACATGAGAAATCCAGGAGGGTATGTAGTCCATGCTGTCAGTGTGGCTTAGTTCTGTTAGATGTGTCATTTCTAAGACACAGCAGGCATACCACTGCTGAGAGAGAGGACAGATCAAGTGATGCTCTACTTTTGGACTGTCTTCACAAGGCAAGCTTCTGATTCTGAAGGAGCACATGCGTAGAATGGCTTAAAGTTTTCTTAAAACAGGTCATAATTGTTTCCTTTGCTTAATCCAATGCCTTGTATCCTTAGTATTTCTAAGAAAAGTAATTATGAGCAGACTGCAAGGTCGTGTTTCTCTGCAATGCAGATGGCCGTGTAGGTTGTGTTCTACTGCATTGACATTGCTAAAGGGAAAAGAGGTGAGGTATAGCTGCAGACCAATGCTGCAGTTGCACCACCTTTCAGTAGTATTAGCTTCACAGGTTCCCACTGTTAATTCTTACACTGTACTACAGGATCAGGGCAAATACTGCTAGCAGAAAGGCAGATCAAAGCCCCACCTTGTACTTAAAAGGAGATTGAGCAGAACTATCAGCACAGTAAAAACATCAGCCAGACTTTCTTACTGCCAAGACTCACGAGGTATCCTTTTCCTTCACCCGCTGCAAATAATAGACATCTTCAAATTAGAAACCACCATCCTTGACTTGCTGATCTGTTAAGTATCTGCTGTGGAAGTATCATGTCTCCTAAGTTGGCAGGAATTAGACTCTTCCAAGAACTCTGCTTCTTGGTGCACTCCGAACAGTGCGCTGTAAGAAGCCACAGGAGCACAGGCTCTTGTTTACTGTTAGTATGGTTTGCTGTAATGTGGCTTTCTGAAATGCTGGGGGATAGGTAGTGCAGTTGGATGTGTCACACTGTCACAAGTTACCACTTTCTTAATTCTCTTCCTTATCCACTCTTCCTCTAATCTCACTAGTGATTTTCCCCATGGGACCACATCAATTTGTTTTTAATATGTAAGGAATGTGTTTACTATAATAACTGTCATGTTTTCACACGTGTTGCCAGGTTGTTTTCTCTAACATAATGCTAGAACATAAACCACTAGTGCACAAGCTTAGCCATAGGTCTATGACACAAGGTTGATGTGTTTCTGTTCACTGAGTCATCTGAAATACACAATATAGCCAAAGAAACAAATATGATATTGCAAGTAAGACTGTACATACAATACTGTGATAGTTTAGAGTTAACTAAACTAGTATAAAGTCTGCCACATAAACTGTTCTGTTTCCTCCTCTTTTTCCTGTGCTGGCTGATCTTTCATGGCTACACTAAGCTAGACTGAATAAGTAAGCAGGGCCTGATTTTCTCTCTGTGGAGAGAGAAGGTGGCTGTTAGCTCTTTCTGGGTTTGTCCAGTGGGAGATCTTTCTGTTATGTGTAAATAACTGTGAATATGTAAATGTATTTTGTACATATGCACTGTAGCATATGCTTTCAAATTTTAGTTTTGCTGTAAATATAGCTTTATCTTGCTTCCAAACTTTATGATCTAGTCTGGTGATTTCATTTTGGGGGGTAATTTTAACTCTAGCACAGATACATATATGCATAGAAAAATATTATTTGTGTTATAAATAATACTTTAAAAATCATAAACTGGTGACTTCAAAGGCATGTATTTTGGAAAGAATAATAATCAGGAAATAATCTGACTATGAAGGTAGAGACTTCAGGAAGAATTATTTTTCCTTACATATACTTAGTTGGATGAGCTCTGTGACTGGCCCCATATGTATTGTGACAAATCAGGGTACCATACTAATTTACCTTCTTGTCTTTATCCTCACAGTTGATCCATGTGCGTTTAAAAAGGAAAGAAAAAAAAATGTACTCCTGGGGCAAAATTCAAGTCCTGTGAATGGAGAATGTATCTGGAGGCTCAGGAAACCCATATCTGGCTGCTATTTCTGTAATATTCCTATATTGTGAGAAGCTGCACAAATGCTCAGTTTCGTCATCTAAATATTATGTTCACTTGTTCTGAAGATGCGTAGTGGAACTTACGTAAAATAGGTTTCTGTGAGGCAATAGCAGCATCAGCTGCATTAAAAAACCCTCAAAAAATAAAACAACAAACAAAAAACCCAAACAAATTGTAAAATGCTCCATAGGGACCCAAATAGCTTAATACATACTTCCCAAAGACATTTCTGTCATGTCTGGAGAGGATATAACCATTATGACACTAATAACCACAGAAAGCTGCACTGGTGCACAGGATTGGACTAGTCATGCTGCTACTCCTATGGGCTCTAATAATTCAGAGATGTTTTGCAGAATGTCAGGAACATAAAGCATATGAAATTTCAAGGATGTATAAAAATTACTGTCTTTTGCTCAGTAACATGGATATTCATGTATTTTCCAAACATATTTAGTACTCAGTTCCTTCATCATCCTCTCTTCCAGGTGTTGCAGGGTGTATTTCCATGGATACAACATGTTGAGGACTTCTTTTCAAATACCCAATAACTAAGCCTTGTTTTTTCAAAACAAATAATTCTAATTATGAATCTGTCCCGTTTCCTGTCCATATACCTAGAGTTTAGAGGCAACATGCTCCCTTGTAAAGAGCATTTCTTAAAAGTTTGAGATACTGGAAAAGTAATTGAAATACTTCACTTTCTTATTTTAATAATCATGATAGTTTGTCGACAGTAAGCCTGAACAGATGCTTTTTGTACCTGAAAACTTTCTGAGTAAAGCTGAATCTGAGGACATCTTCTAGTATGTTTTATTTTGATATGAATATAATATTCTCTAAGATGTTCCATTGAACATGTAAGGTCAGAATTATGGTGTAAAATTTCTTACAAGCCAATGTGGCTTGGTAATGCAGTTGTGTAGAAAAGTAGAATTGCTTGAGATGGTTCTGAATAGTCCGTATAAGGAAAGGATGCAAAGTATGCATTTACAAAACTGGTTTGTGGTTTGGGACTGTGAGCCACAGGCTCTGTAATTAACTCCAGTGCTTGTAACTCTACAATATCAACTGTGACAAAATACTGTGAAGTTGGAGCTTTATACATCAGTGTCCTTTATGCATGAAGGGACAAAAGGAGTGAAATTTTCCTACATGTCTTTCACAGTGGAAAGGAATTAAGGAGAAGGGATGCTTCCTCTCTTTGATGCTGTCTGTGTTATAGCATGTCTGATGTGCTATGTTAAGGAATGTGGTACCTCTATAAATTGTTGAATGTGTCTAGGACCTTTCAGGGTCTGAACTGTGGTAGGCTGTTATCTTACTCTGGCTGGAAATCTGCCTTTTATTGGTGCAAAATGCAGAGCTTCATCACCCCTTGCTTCCCTGAAATTAAAGATTTATAGGCATAAATCAGAAAAACTACAATCTGTGCCAACACTGTGGATCCAGAGCCTAGTTCCAGTGAGAACTGGTAGTCAACACTTGACCTTCAGACACAGCAGGAGGCTGAGAAGTTGCAAGGAGATGTGTTTGGGTTTTTTTTTTTTCCCACTGTATTTGTCCATTATTGTTACACCACTGCTTGATAGACTTTGCTCTCTGTGCACAGTGGAAGCCTTCTTCTGATCTTCAGATGAAATGTCTCATGGTGCAGCACTCCACATGGCACATAGAAAATGTGTCCAGTTCCTACTAATGTCATATGCCTTATCTGGTTAAGTCACCACAATTTGAAGGCTGGAAATATTAAAGGTATTAATGATACACAATGAAACAAGGTTCAGAAATCAGTTGACATTATTTTGTTGGGTGTTTTGTTTTTCTTGAGGTCTGCAAACGAATTTGCTACTAAAAAGTCAATGGTTATGCTCTGCTTTAGTCTACATCTGGACTTTGCTTGTTTGCTTTTCCCTCATGACTGCTTTTCCAGCCAGAAAGAGCTGAGTACTACTTCCACTGCTTGGATTCCTCAGTTGACAGCAGCCTCTGCACCCCAAGAAAAGCTTTGTCGATTTTTGGGCCTTTTTTCGCTCATGTTACAAACATATGGCATCCTGGAAAAAGTTGTTTCTTGCCAATTCTGATGCAAGCTCAGGCTCCTTGTATGGAGAGGATTAATAAGTGAGAGAAGACTGATGTTTATGTGGCCTCACAAACCCACTACCAAGTTCATGGACTCTGATAAAGTAAGTTATTGTCTCTCCTTCACATAGCCAAGCGTAAGTTTTATCCAAATAGTTAAGTCCCTGACATATTTTACAATATATTGTACTAAACCGTGAGATTAATTAAAGTGTGGTATCATGCTGTGAATAACTTCTATGGGAGAGATGAGAGTATTGCATCTGTAGCACAACGCAAATGCAGTACTGCTGGTGGAAATTCAGCTCTAAGTTACTGTGATGCAGTGCTCCACACGCCTTTTCTCAGGATAGAGGTGTAGAGGGGGCGGCCATACAGCAGAGACTAATTGGTGACTTCCAGTAAGTTAACAAAGTTTTCTGTCTCCCAGTTAAGTGAACCAGCAGGAATAACTCAGGGCTTGAATGAAGTATAGTTTTGAACTGGAAAAAGTAATTTATGTAGTGAGTTTATGCTTTTACATTAGCTTCCCTGGAGCTCAGACAACTCTTTCCTGTTGTAATCAGCTAAAGATTTCAGAAACTTAAAAAAAATTTTTTTAGAATCAGCACAAAATCATCAATGAGCCATAGAGAACAAAAATGTACTATTTTTTTCAATCTACACCTACAACTCTTTCTTTAGAAATGCTTTTTGTCTCAAATGAGAGAACAGATTTTTTTTTTTTTNTGCAGGAACAAAAACTGTCAGCTGTCTGCATTTCCATAACATCGTAAGATCTATTTTTCATGTCTTCATTTATCATTGTGTTGTAAAGAGAAACATGTTTTTATTTGTCCTGTTTCAGATGTGAATAACTAGAAGATTTTACATATGACTATGCTGTATTTGTGCTGAAGATTTGCTGCTTTTTACATCTGTCAGAAAGTTCTATCTTTTATACCTTCCTGTAATTGTCTTCTGGGTCTTATTTTCTTGCAAGTTGGGGACTTCAAACTGATTTTTAGAATTCTGATTCTAGCAAAAGGCTATATCCATCCTGATTCAAGAATGTACTCTCTTCAGTGTGTATGCAACTAGGATTCAGTGTCTAAATTCCTTAGAAAAGAAAAAACAGTGACAAAATTCAACAGTTAGTTGTGTTTTGGTGCTTCCTGAGGCAGCTCTGAAGACTTATGAAGCCTTTTGAGATGAGTATTAACTAAGTTGCTGAATAGAGACAACCTTAAACAGATAGTAGTGGAAAAATGTTTTTCATTAGAAGTTTGTGCATAGTTATTTGCTATGTCTCTGATACCATCACTTAGACTTTTGGCTATGGATCACTTTGTCTTCTGATAAATGTGAGAGTTTACTAAAGGGTCACTCATTCATCTGTGGGAGCTCAAAGCACAGGTTTTTAGCTATATTTTCTCTACCTTTTGAACATACAAAAATAGCATACAAAAGGGGCATCCACTGGCTACTAAACTATGACCCTATTCAGCTCTTTCCTGTGTTTGTCGGTCTCTTTAGGGTTCACCTCAAATCTTTCAGACCCTTTGGGCTCTAGCTTTTCAGATTCACCAACTAAAGAGAACATAGAAAGAGTTTCTAGCCTAAAATTGTGACTGTGGCAGCCGCTGAAGCATAATGAGCATGCTTTAATTCCTGGAAGTATTGAACACAAGCAGGAAGAAGACTTGTGTATAGACACTCTCAAGCTTATTGAGAATAAAGGTGTTGCTCTTGCACTGAGGTGGTAGAACATGATCATGGTAAAACATCACTAAGATCAGTTCAGCTTCCGTGCATAACATTACCTCACGACTCTTGCAAGTAGAGCAGATGTAATTCCTCTCTGCTGTACCCTAGAATAACTGTTGAGTTCATTCACTGTAAATACAACAGTGCTCTTTTGGCTGGGTATGCCTATAAATCATTTGAGTAATGATGGTTAAAACTGAAATAACATTGATGTAAGCAAGAACTTTCATTTCAAATTGAGATGGCAAAATATGTTCAGCCTCTTGAGAGGAAATGACAATGAGCTATGGCATACTAAAGGAAAGCTGAGCATTGTAGCTCTTGGGAGCATATTGAGAGTCTTTTTAAGCCCATGGTCTCTCACTTCATATTTTCAAGTGTCCAAACTGACTTCAATTCTGTTCAAAAGAAGGACAGTCAGGCTTCTATTTTTCCTGCAAGTTTGTGTTCTCATTTCTCTCACTTTCAAAAAGAATGTTACCTCAGAAACGCTAAATGGGAAACATGTGCTTCAGGGCTAGTAGTATTGCTGCTTTGTAAGGTCAGCTCCAAAGTCTCAACATAAAGGCTTCATTAATTTAAAGTGAAATAAAAGCAGCTGTCATAAAGCATGTGATATATAAACTCTCATTTAAAGTTGTATTATATTGCTCTTATTATTTTTAATAGTCTTCAATTGAGAGAGAGAAAAATATTTATTGAAAAGATAAAAAGCAGCACTTTTCTAAACTTCTCAAGACAGGACAGAAATATTTTGTTGCTTATAAAAAGACACTGTCTTTTAAGTGCCTTTTGCCCTGACCCTAGTATTTATTTCTCTTAGGTCATATATTCTGTCTACAAAAGAACAAGGAGCATTGGTATTCTGTAATGGAGAATAGGAGAAAAGATAGATACATTTCACAGCTTTTATGAGCTGATGGAAGGTACTTTTTTCTCTTACTAAGTTCTCATTCTATGATTCTAAGTCAAGCATTTCATTTTGCTTTGTAATCCCAAGGAAGGAAATTCTCCCATGTTCCTACTTTATTTATCTGAGAGTTGCACTCAACACTAAACAAAATTAGTCACTGCTGTTCAGGTCATGAAACCTCTATGTATTAATTAACACTGCAAATTTAAGTTGCTTCTGTCTTTCATTGACCCCCCTGGAGTCCTTAGCTCTCATAAAGGCTAATGCAATTTTTAAGGTTTAATTACTCCTTACTACAAGTGATCATTTGGTCTTCCCTGGAGTACATTTAGATGTTGAACCTTGAGGCCCAAAGGAAATGGTTCACGTTACAAAGGCTTTGTGTTGGATGTGCTGGGTTTCTTGACAGACAGTTTCAGCTATGAAATCCGTGGATTCTTACCTGCCAGGAGAGGGAGTCAGCAATTACTACATATGAATACTACTTCTGATGGGTTCTCATTTTGGAGTTGTATATATACACCTTTTAATATGTACACTGGTTTTGTTTTATGTAGACATCAAGAAAGAAGTTGCTGCTTTTGTAAAAATGGTGGATCATTGTGTCTGATTCTTGTCTCTAACGTGTCTTATGCGAAGAAAAGTATTAAAAGCAGATCTCTCAGACATCACATGGAGGCCCAACTGTTTCATCAAGAAACTAAAAATGTCTTGACAAAGGTAAACTTTCAAACTGAAAACTAAAAATGTATGCAAGTGTTGGGCCTGAACTTTTCCTGAGACTATAATGATCATTTGACTGCATCAACTTACATCATGGAAAAGTGTGTAAATGTGGGAGCAGTTTCTACAATGTTGGTGAGGATATATGCCTTTTCATGTGTCTCATCGAGAAAAGAGATAACTGAAGAAACCTTAATCTACATTTTCTTCACTGACTGGAGGGCCTTTATCAAAGCTACTACCCTAGCAATGAGAAAAATTGGAATATATGTAGAGAAATTTTGAATTTTAAAAATGTGTACATTTTCCATATGGATATTTAGTTTTCACATCTGGTTTTTTTTTTTTTTTTCTTTCTAGACAGAATTTATTGCTGTTAGGCTTATAAAAGTACTCTACAGAGCGCCAAATCAGGAAAAATACTTTATTAGCAGAAAACCAAATGTGATGTAAAAGCAGCATAGTGCTTTTCCTCTTGTTTCATCTGTCTTTCCATTTTCTTGACTTCAAAAGTAATTTCTGGGTTTATCTTATTCAATATCTGTTCATCGTATTTCATAATTTTCCTCCTCACCTTCAGCAAATCTTTCTGCATTCATCATAGATCTTTTTATCTGAGTGTAATTTTATGACAGTATAAAAAGCCTTTGTTTTCAGTGTTCAATTATAGCTATTTTTATAGTGCCTATATCCATTTCATAACATACATCTTGAGACACTTATTTTGGTGAACTTTAACTGGAATACCCTCAAATCTCTTCTGGATATCTCTCTTATATTTTTTTCTTTTTACTTCCCACACACACACACACAAAGGGAGAAAAAAAAAAAAAAAAAAAGTCCCCCTTTTATAGTTCTTCCAGAAATCAGAAACCTTATTTAAAACTGTCAAAATGGAAAAAACATGTTCAGTGAAGCCAAAATATTCTTTCTAAGTGTTTTTATGAGCCATTCTTCCTTTTGCACAAGATCAAAGCATCAAGGGACAAGAAAATGGGGTGAGAAAAGTCAATCCAAGCTTGCAGAAATCATGGTCAGGCCAAATATTTATACAGTGATTCATCAAAAATGTTGCAAAATGTAGTACTGGATTTTTAATAATCACAGGTTTCACTGCCAGTTCTTCTAGGACAGCCTGTTCTGGTGCAGTGCTATTTAAAAAATAGTCAAGTAAATACATGAAGTTGAACGATAATTCAGGCACAACTGGAAACCCCATTATGAAGGGGTGAGTTTGAAAGAATGTAAATACTTGTATTGGTAATGGCAGAAGACTTGAATTTAATTGGTGGTAGAGAATTGTCTGAACTGAACAAGTTCCTGTTTCTGCTCCCAGAGTAAAATGATTCCTGAAGAGTGAGGCAAGTTAAGAAAAGAGGTTGGTACAGGCATGACAACAGTCATCTCTCATGTTTCAGGTCTGCTGCCATCAAAGGGTAAACTTCACAAGCCAGTGAGCAATAGGTTATGGGTTAAAGGACACTAATGCAGTTTATAGAAATCCTTGATGTGTGAAACAAATGGATACACAGGAGAACCAAACAGATCCTGAGCTCTGGTGGCATTGGTGATAGTAGAAAACAGTAGAGAAGAAGAGGTAAAGCAAAAGGTTGTGAATTATCATAAAAGAATTTGAAGAACAAAACAATAGTGGGTGCTAATAAAGGTCTATGTAATAAAGCATCAAGTACTATTGAAAGATGTCTGTATGAAATCTGTTCTTTTGCTGATCTTTAACATGCACAAAGCACTATTGTAGAAGGGTTTGTTCCAACTCTTTTTTTTCTCCTTCCTGTCAGGAATTGCTCTACTCCAGCTGCTGCTTTTTCTGATCATTAGGTGGCTGTATTTCAGGTATGGACCTGTCCCTTTTATATAAGATGCAATGCTAAAAGAGGAGCTCTGTGTATGGAGAAGAAGAGGGACCTTGAGACGCTTCAAATCCAAGTGCCTTTCTGTGATGGTCTTGTCATGGAAGATACATGTCCTGGCTTGCCCAGGCATGATCTCATGGTCCCTTCCCTTTGCTGGGAAAAAGGAAGCAGAGCACAGGGAGAAGACAAAAGGCTTGGAGACACCCACTTTGAGGGTCCAAGACTTGCCCAGACTTGTTCCTCCCAAATAAGGGAAAGCAAGCTCCTGACTTCACCTAATATAGTCAGGTTTGGCAAAGTGCCATTCTGATTGGTGGATTTGTGTGGTCACGGTGGCCATTTACATTTGGGAAATACAATAAATAGGCTTCTGCCATATGCTTTGCTGCTTTCACTTTCACTTTTGCCTGCTCTGCCCTGCCACATGCTCTGCCTGGCAATGACTTTCAAGATACCAACAGAATTCCCTTTTAGCTTTGGGTACTGTCTGACACTATTTTGCGAGTAAGTATTTCAAAGCCTCTCTCTAAGAAATTCCATAACCAGATTCTGTTGTGCCTTTCTGCCTTAGTATCAGAAAAGAGCCTCTCAAGTCCCCTGTGGGCAAGAGGTCCATATGAAACCAAGAACCTCTTTCCGGTTTTAATGTTTGCATTTGCTACTTACTTTTAAAAGTGTTCTATTTTGCCTGTTCCCTGTGTGTGTAAGTATCCAAACTGTACATCTCTAACATTGTAAAGAAGTTTTCTGGCAAGACTTAGTGTTAATAAATAGTTTTCATAGTTATTAACAATATTCACCACTATAACAGTTCTGATTCTTCAGATGAACAATTAAAAAAAAAAAAGAGGATGCCTGCTCTTCAAACTGCATATTGCATGTCTCTCTCCACAGGTCACTCTAAAATTCAGTATAAAACCAATCCATTACATTTTTTTCCTGTGGTAGTCTTAAAAGTGAGAATACATAGTTCTGTACAGTGGACCATTGCATACAACCACATAGAAACTCCAAGGTTATATACTAATGAAGCTATAAAGTAGAGATGAAACATGGAATTAAATGCATGGGAAAAATTTGGCTCTGCTACCATATAGAAAACGGCAAGCAGAATTGTATCTTGTGAGGAATATTTCTACAGGTATATTAATGGTAAAAAGAAGGCCAGGGACAGTGTGGGCTCCCTCAGAAAGGAAACAGGAAATTGGTCACAAGTGACATAGAAAAGGATGAGGTTCTCAAGGACTTTTTACCACGGTCTACACTGCAAAGGCCTGCAGCCATGCTTGTGGAGCCATGGAAGATAAAGGCAGGGACTGGAAGGAAGAGCTGCCCATCATAAGTGAAGATCAGGTTCGTGATCACCTGAAGAACCTGAAAAGTGTTCAAGTCCATGGGACACAATGAGATACACCCACGGGTACTGAGAGAACTGGCAGATGAGGTTGCTAAACCCGTCTCTGTTCTATTCCAAAAGTCCTGGCAGTCTGGTGAAGTCCCCACTGACTGGAAAAGGGGAAACATAACTCCCATTGTCTAAAAGGGTAGGAAGGAGGAACCAGGGAACTACAGGCCAGTCAGGCTCACCTCTGTGCCTCAAAAGATCATGGAGCAGATCCTCCTGGAGGCACTACTGAGACAGGAGAATAGTGAAGAGGTGATTGGGTCCAATCAGCATGGCTTCACCAAGGGCAGATCCTGCCTGACAAACCTGGTGGCCTTCTATGAACAGGTCACAACATGAATAGATGAGGGGAGAGCAACTGATGGCATTTAGCTGGACCTGAGCAAAGCCTTTGACACTGTCCCACACCACATCCTGGTCTCTAAGCTGATGAAACATGGGTTTGATGGATGGACCACCAGATGGATAAAGAACTGGCTTGATGGCCGCAGCCAAAGAGTGGCTGTCAATGGGTCCATGTCCAAGTGGAGACCAGTGACAAGCAGAGTCCCTCAGGGATGAGTCCTAAGACCAGTCATGTTCAACATCTTTGTGGGTGACACGGACAGAGGCATTGAGTGCACGCTCAACAAGTTTGCTGATTACACCAAGCTGTGTAGTGCAGCAGACATGCTGGAGGGCAGGGATGGCATCCAGAAGGACCTGGACAGGCTGCAGAGGTGGCCACAAGCCAACCTCATGAGGTTCAACAAGACCAAGTGCAAGGTCCTGCGTCTGGGTGGAGGCAATCCCTAGCACAAATCCAGGCTGGGCAGTGACTGGCTGGAGAACAGCCCTGAGGAGAGGGACTTGGGGGTGCTGGTGGATGAGAAGCTCAACATGAGTCAGCAGTGTGCACTTGCAGCCCAGAAAGCCAACCAGATCCTGGGCTGCATCAGGAGAAGTGTGGCCAGCAGGTCGAGGGAGGTGATTCTCCCCCTCTACTCCACTCTGGTGAGACCCCACCTGGCACACCGCATCCAGTTCTGGAGCCCCTATTACAAGAGGGATATGGACATGCCAGAGTGTGTCCAGAGAAGGGCCACAAGGATGATCAGAGAGTTGGAGCACCTCTCCTATGAGGACAGACTGAAAGGCTGTTGAGTTTGGACAAGAGGAGGCTCCGAGGTGCCCTTATTGTGGCCTTCCAGTATCTGAAGGGGGCCTACAGAAAAGCTGGGGAGGGACTTTTGAGGCTATCAGGTAGTGACAGGACTAGGGGGAATGGGGCAAAGCTGGAGGTGGGGAGATTCAGACTGGATGTGAGGAGGAAGTTCTTCAGCATGAGAGCGATGAGGCCTTGGAATGGGTTGCCCAGGGGGGTGGTTGGGTCCACTTCCCTGGATGTGTTTAAGGCCAGGCTGGATGAGGCTCTGTCCAACCTAATCTAGGGTAGGGTGTCCCTGCCCACGGCAGGGGCTTGGAACTAGATAATCCTTGTTGTTGCAACCCTGACTGATTCTATGATTCTATAAACAAAGGAAATGGTCTAATTGAAATTTTAAACATACAAGTTTCTTAGCTTCTTCTCCTTCCAGAATTACTGAGGTAATCAGGATGGGATTCTACTCATACTTTTCAATGCATTATTAATGGCATTCCTGATTGCCAATGGAAATACCTTTGCTGACTCCTGATAGATGGTATTAGTTTCTTTTGGAGTTGGAAAGCACTGACTGTTCCCTTTCATCTTGAAGATGATAATTTTCAGTGACTCCAGGAGACAATCTTCAGCAAAAAAAAAAACCCATCAAACATAGCATTGTACAGACCTGTCCACACATAGGCAAGGAGAAGAAGTGTCCTGCCTCTCTAACCTGATCAGAACTGTAGAGAAATGGACATATGTAGCTCCATTGCACTCACCCACTTCCCTACTGCTGCTGCTTTGGCAGTGTTGTCACACTCATCACAATGCAGCAATGAATATTATAGCTAGTGTGGTATCTTCACCCTGTTCCATTAATTCCAAAAAAACATGTATTTTGAGGAAAATGACAAATTCTTACTTTGCTATAGGTTGCCACATCAATGCATGGAAGAATGCAAGAAAAATGGCTCAGACTAACTAAATTGGATAGTGCAGGAAGAAGAGAGCTAATTTGCTTTCTTGGTTTACTCCTTAAGACCAAACAGTGGAATGAATACAAAATGAGATTTGACAGAGAAAAGAACCTGATTTCCTCAAGGAGAGGTCATGCACCAAGAGGATTCAAGACAAGATTGGGGAGTTTTAGAACCCTAGAGGGAAAGCTCTCCCTTCACTTTTAAAACAAACAGTAACAGACTGATGATTTAGGCTTTGATTCCTGACACCTGTGTTACACAGGTGATGGCATTCAAATAGGATGCCTCTCTGAGCTGCTGACCTGCCATGGGAAGGTTTCATTCCCTTATTTGAGGATAGGGGAGGGCTGACTGGTGTGTGTTGGTTTTTTTTCCCCTCTAAGGATGCAGGGTAGTTGCTGGTTTACAGTTATTTTAGTTCTTTTATACTGCCAAGTTAAAAGAGAATGTGGCTTCCTGTTATCTGCATAGAACAATGGAGGTAAGTGACTGGCTGATGAAGTAACTGTGGAGGTGTGAAAATTAATAATTAATGTATTTCAAAGGAGGCTTTGAGATATAGGCTGAGGAAAAAGAGAAAGTGGATTGCAATAGAGGAGGAGTGGTGGTGCTTGATAGGTCAAGTAGAGCATGTGTGGGTGAAGTTCTGTTCCCTTTGTGCTTATAGCTGTAGAGAAGCATCTGTGCAGCTCTGTATCCTTGTAGCTCTTTCTGTCTTTTGGTATTTGTTGCCACTGAAGGAAGCATTTGTCTCTTTATTTTAACGTGTCTGTGTGCTCTTGTACCTTTGTTGGATGAGTTAGGATTTAGAGACTTGCTGCTGTTTTCAAGAGTGTCTGGGCCTCTAAATCTACCTATCTAAATCTAGTCTAAATCTAAGGCTAGTTCTTATCTAGCCTTGTGACCATTTTAATGAAGCTCTTTATGTGTCTGTCTAATTTCTAATCCAGTTTCTGACTGATACCAAATATCTTCACTCACCAGAGATTTGTCTAAACTTGTGAGCTTTTTGGGAGAGCAATTGTCCATTCACTTTTCAGTGGGGCTGCTATGAAGAGATATAGGGTTTTTTTTAATCCAGATCCATTGTATGTGTGGCCAGCCTTCTGGAGGGAAACATGGAAGAGAGGGAAGACAAGAAGTAGGGTATTTGATGTTTTCCAGAAAAAATTAGTCTGTCTGAGAGCGTGACTGACATAATATTGAACTGAGACCTAATGGAGAGACAGGTTTAGGTTTGCATGAGGAATAGTGGTTTATTCCTCAAGCTCTACAAGTCTCTGAGGTAAGTTTTCATGTGTGGCTTTAAGTCATACATGCATTTTGGTATGCAGACTACCAGATAACCTTCCCAGCATAGTTATATGCATTGCCTTGAGTCTTGGTAACCCAGAGATCAAAACAGCCCTGGAGGCACTGAGTGCAGAGGGCTTTCCGGTCACAAGTATGTGTTGCTCTGCAGTGTGTTTTGTGTCTACTGATGTGTAAGGAAGAGAAAGCTGATGATAGAATCATAGAATGGTCTAGGTTGGAAGAGACCTCAAAAATCATCCAGTTCCAACCCCCTGCCACAGGCAGGGACACCTCCCACTAGATCAGGATGCTCAAGACCTCATCCAGCCTGGCCTTGAACACATCCAGGGAGGGAGCAGACACAACCTCCCTGGGCAACCTGTTCCAGTGCCTCACCACCCTCACTGTGAAGAATTTCTTCCTAACATCCTGTTCAAATCTCCCCTCCGCCAATTTGAACCCATTCCCCCTCATCCTGTCATTACAAGACCTTGTGAACAGCCCCTCCCCAGCCCTCCTGTAGGCGCCCCTCAGATACTGGTAGGCTGCTATAAGGTCTCCCCGAAGCCTTCTCTTCTCCAGGCTGAAAAGCCCCAACTCTCTCAGCCTGTTCTCATAGCAGAGGTGCTTCAGCCCTCTGATCATCTTCATGGCCCTCCTCTGGACTCTCTCCAACAGTTCCATGTCCTTCTTGTGCTGGGGGCTCCAGAACTGCACACAGTACTCTTATGGCTCAGTTGTTTAAAGGAAAAGACTACAGTCTGCTACTGTAGTTCTTGGTCTCAGTCCATTGTGAGCGTCCAGGTAGATGGATGTGATGGAATTTAAAACCGAAAAAAGTACTTGTACGTGTGTGTGCAAAGGTTAGTGTTTGTCACAAAGTTGGTCCTTGGCTGTTTATGTTGATCTTAGAATCCTACATATGAATGAGAAGTCATTAAAGCTCTGTAGTTTTTAACTCTTATATTTATTTCAATTTGAATTAATGCAAGTAGATTAGCCCCATAAGTAGTTGGGTTAATTTGTTCTTTTTCATGACAAATGAAGAATTTCATAAAGTTTAAAAGAAAAGCAGAAATCTGCATGAAAACCTCTAAGTTGGGATGAATTAATCCAACCATTGAAATGTTTTTTATTCTAGAGAAAACTGCACCAACTTGAAGAGCAGTGTTGGACAGTGGTGTAAGGCAGGTGTGCTTGTTACTAGAATATGGCTTGAAATGTGGTTCCGCTGCCTCAGTGGATTACAGTAACCATAGGAGGCAGAGAATCAGCTGGTATTGGTTATCCATCAAGAAGTTTGGCTCCAGCTGACTTACTGCCTGGCACACGCCTGTGTAGTAACAAGAGACAGGCAGGATTTAGGAGTACATTAGAAGGCAATTTGACAAAGAACCAAGCAGGCAGCACAGAAGATGAAACGGAGATTTAGAGGTAGGCGTAGAGTAAATTAAGAAAGCATTTCTCTTTTCCACATATTTAATCTGAGGTCTGACTTCATAATAAGTGATCCCATGTGGTGCTTCCTTAAAATAATACTTACCTATTCTAACCCTTTAAACATTCTGAATGCCTGAAGTATGAAGTCATTTTAATCCATTACCTGGAATGTATTAATCACACTAAACAAATTTTTGAACTGCTATTAAATAGTTGAGTGTCATTTTCCCTCCTCATTCCGATCCCCCTGCCCTTCTGGTGCTGGCACTATTAATGTTTCTACAGCAACCCTGGCATAGATAAAGCTGTATCATGTATAACAGAGTTGTTGGTGAAGGGATGATATTTTAGCTGGTTGTGTATATTTGGACAGTATAAATCTAGTAGAGTGAGTAATTTTTTTTTTTCTGTTTAGCTGGTAGTTTTTTAGAGAACACACAACTACAGGAACAGCGACTCTTTTTTACTACATTTCCCCCCCCCCCTTTCTTCTATCAAATGTATGTTAAACTTAGTGACACTTGCTTTTTACCAGACATTTTCTTTGGCTTGATTCTATAAAATGTCATGAAATCTCACTGTGTTGATTGCACTCATTTTGGTGATGTGAAACAAAAGAGACAATGTTCTTTGCTTGTAGACCAAAAGGACTGAGCTTTGTGTTAGAGTCAGATGTAGTGTAGACCTGAGAAAACATGAAGAAAATCCAGATCATCTTGGGGAGTGCTCTATATCTCCCTAAATGAAGGAAACTAGAGAATCATGGAATGTTAGCAATTGGAAGAGTCCTCCAGAGACCGAGTCCTACCTACCTGCCAAAGCAGGATCACCTAGTGTAGTTCACACAGGAATGCATCTAGGTGGGGTTTGAAAGTCTCCAGAGAAGGAGACTCCACAAGTTCCTTGAGCAGCCTCTTCCAGTGCTCCGTCACCCTCATGGTGTAAAGAAGGTGTTTTGGTTTTGTTCCCTTCCAACCTAAAGCAGCAAGGAAAGGTTCTTGTACTTTCTGGTGTAGTACCTACACAAAAAGAAATCTCCACCTGAGAATGGAACATCTTGAAAAGCATAAAAGTGCCCCTAACTTATAGAAGGAGTACAGCCCTAGAATTATAACCAGAATCTGTATGTGTAATGCTAGATTATATAATGAACTATTCTATGTGTACAGAATATTATACAATGTGCTATGAACTTCGCACTGATGCCACAGTATACAATGTGATCCTCACCCACTGAAACAGAAATGCTGTTAAAACTCAGGTGTTAGTTTCTTTCTTTGCTGTGTGATATAATTGTGGAAATCAATTGGTTCGTGTTTGGTTTTGGATTTTTAGTTTTCTTTTACACTGTTTACAAATAATACAAAAATTATGCTATTTTCTGTTCTGACCTCTTGGAGTACTATCTTAAGAGCAATTTCTACTTGTTTTAATTGATTAACTCTTGAACCTTCTGCTTGTGAATTGAGTCTTGATAGTATTCAGTGTCTTTGAAATGTGGAATTTGCAAAAACGCTTTGTTTTCTGTTGTGCACTTCCCTTTTTTGTAGAACTGAGCAGAGTTAATGAGCTTTAATTTTCAGTTTGTGCCACTGAAGCAGTGCCTCTTTACAGCTCTTGAAATGTGTTTAGAGTACCTCCACCTGTTAAAAAAAAAAAAAAAAC
>VWZI01004100.1:20102-30192 GCA_013396835.1 Psilopogon haemacephalus
ATCTCCCCTCTGCCAGTTTGAACCCATTCCCCCTTGTCCTGTCATTACAAGACCTTGTGAACAGTCCCTCCCCAGCCCTCCTGTAGGCCCCCTTCAGATACTGGTAGGCTGCTATAAGGTCTCCCCGACTTCAGCTTTGGTGTACAATCATAGACTGGTTTAGGTCTGTCATTTCAGGACCTTGTGAATAGTCCCTCCCCAGCCCTCCTGTAGGCCCCCCTCAGATACTGGTAGGCTGCTATAAGGTCTCCCCGAAGCCTTCTCTTCTCCAGGCTGAAAAGCCCCAACTCTCTCAGCCTGTCCTCATAGCAGAGCTGCTTCAACCCTCTGAGCATTTTCGTGGCCTTCCTCTGGACTCACTCCAACATTTCCATGTCCTTGTTATACTGGGGGCTCCAGAACTGCACACATTACTCCAGGTGGGGGTCTGATGAGAGCAGAGCAAAGGGGCAGAATCCCCTCCCCTGCCCTGCTGCCCACAGCTGCTCTTGCTGCAGCCCAGCACACAGTTGCTGTCTGGGCTGCACTCACACTGCAGCCTTATGTTGAGCTTTTCATCAGCCCAGACCCCCAGGTCCTTCTCCTCAGGGCTGCTCTCAGCCATTCCCCACCCAGCCTGGAGTTGTGCTTGGGAGCAGATCCTTGGTGCTGTGCGAGCTCTGCTCAGCAGCAGCTAAAACACTGGCGTGGTGGCAACACCCAGCTAACAGTTACAAAACACAGCACTACGAAAGATGCTGTGGAGACAACCACTGCTCAGGCAACCCCAGTAGAACAGTGTGCCACACATTTCACTCTGAGGTGGGTGTCCTTTCACACCTTCTTTCAGCGTTAAGTATTTTCCCTGGGCTTGATTCTGATGTCATTAAATCAAGGCCGTTCTCCCACTCCCCTGACTTTGCTGGATTTATCCCAGCATTTGAGTTCAGGATCAGACTTCAGCACTTTTTTTTTCTTTTTTTTTTCTTTTTTTTTTCCTGTGTCTGTGTGTTTTGAGTTTGTTTTATTTTTGCTGGTTTTTTTTTCTGTTGTTGTTGTTTTTTCAAACACAGCATCTCTTTTCTGCTCACTGCAGAGCATGAGTGGAGGGAGGTTTTTTTGCCTGAGGAACAATGCATCTTTCTCAGCACACTCTACAGGATTCCCTTCCTGTGCGTCAGGATAGATGTTGAAACAGTTCTAATTAACATTTTTAATTTGCATTTTAATTGCCTTCCAGGGTATGAAATGACACGTCTGGATAAGGGAGTGTTTTTTCCTTAGTGCCAGTGGTTTGCACAACCCTTAGCGAGGTGATGGGGACAGAAGCACCCTGGCCACTGGTCATTGTGCTGAGCTCCCTGTAATTCAGGCAGGGCTGGAGCCAGGAGCCAGGAAGGTGAGCTGAAACTGTTCACATGGGTGTTTGATTATTTTTTTAATTAATGGAACTCTCATAATTAACTATATATAAATATAGGTCTGTGTTTGTTTTTTTTTTTCCTGAAATCAACAGAGGGACATTTACAATCTTGAATTTAAAACTGCCAGTTTCAAAGAGATTTAGACAGGATGTTAGGAGAAAGTTCTTCACAGTAAGGGTGACAAGACACTGGAACAGGTTGCCCAGGGAGGTTGTGGCTGCTCCCTCCCTGGAGGTGTTCAAGACCAGGCTGGATGAGGTCTTGAGTGACCTGATCTAGTGGGAGGTGTCCCTGCCTATGGCACAGGGGGGTTGGAACTGGATGATCTTTGAGGTCCCTTCCAACCTAAACCATTCTATGATTCTATGATTCACATGAAGACTGTTTTGGTGACTGACAACTCTCCTGGTAAAGAAAGCACCACACACCTCTGTACCAGCCTTGGCAGTCAGACAATTCACACAGTCACAGACTGCCTTCCTTGGAAGGGCCCTAACCTTCTGCAGTCAGCAGAGACACTTCAAAGTAGATCAGGCTGCCCAGGGCCACCTTTGAATCTGATCATGAATGTCTCCAGGTGTGCTGGTTTGAACTAATTGGAGGATTTGAAAGAGAAATTAGACTATAGGCTGAGAAAGGAAAACACCTGATGGTGCTACTTCACTCATAGCTCTACTGAGAAAGAAAAAAAATTGTTTTAAGAGTTATAACCCAAATATAGATAAGTCAGAGTGCTTTGGGCTGTGGCTGCGCCTGCATGGCTCCTTCCTGGGCAACCTGTGCCAGTGTCTCACCAACCTCACTGCAAAGAACTTGCTCCTAACATCCTGTTCAAATCTCCTCTCTGATAGTTTAAACCCATTCCCCCTCGTCCTGTCATTACAAGACCTTCTGAACAGTCCCTCCCCAGCCCTCCTGTAGGCCCCCTTCAGATACTGGAAGGTTGCTATAAGGTCTCCTTGAAGCCTTCTCTTCTCCAGGCTGAAAAGTCCCAACTCTCTCAGCCTGTCCTCGTAGCAGAGGTGCTCCAGCCCTCTGAGCATCTTTGTGGCCTCCTCTGGACTCTCTCCAACAGTTCCATGTCCTTCCTGTGTTGGAGCCTCCAGAACTCCACACAGTACTCCAGGTGGGGTCTGATGAGAGCAGAGGAGGACATTTAACTTCCTTTGCCCATCCAGCTGCTCCTTTTGCTCTTCTTCCCACAGCAGTGCCTGGGCATGCAAGGCTCTGCCTACCAGCCAGAACTATAGCCAAGTCCTTTTTGGTTTAGTGGTCTTCTACCAAAGGCACAGTTACTCTGGTCCATGTCCTTGTGTGTAGTGATAAGATTTCATAGCTGGCCATGCTGAAATAACAGAACCACAGAAAAATCCAGTTTGGAAAAGACCCTCAGGGTCACCAAGTCCAATCTAGAACCCTACTCTACAAGATTCACCTTAAACCATAGCCCAAATGACCCTTAAACATACAGAATCATAGAATGGTTTAGGTTGGAAGAGACCTCAAAGATCATCCAGTTACAACCCCCCTGTGGGACACCTCCCACTAGATCAGGACGCTGAAGACCTCATCCAGCCTGGCCTTGAACACCTCCAGGGAGAGAGCAGCCACAACCTCCCTGGGCAACGTGTGCCAGTGTCTCACCACCCTCACTGTGAAGAACTTTCTCCTAACATCCAGTTTAAATCTCCCCTCTGCCAGTTTGAACCCATTCCCCCTCGTCCTGTCATTACAAGACCTTGTGAACAGTCCCTCCCCAGCCCTCCTGTAGGCCCCCTTCAGATACTGGTAGGCTGCTATAAGGTCTCCTCAAAGCCTTCTCTTCTCCAGGCTGAAAAGTCCCAACTCCCTCAGCCTGTCCTCATAGCAGAGCTGCTCCATCCCCCTGATATCCAGGGTTGGCAACTCCACCATCTCTCTGGGCAGCTCATTCCTGTCCCTGACCACTCTCTCCATTAATTTTTTTTTCCTAATATCTGATCTAAATCTCCCCAGTCTCAGCTTGAGGTCATTCCCCCTTGTTCTGTCTCCAGTTCTCTGTGAGGAGAGACCAGGAGCAGCCTCTCCACAATGTCCTTTCAGGTAGTTGTAGACCACTTTGCTGTACCTCATCTTCTGAAAATCTAGATCAGGGTGATCATCCTAGTCAGTATTTCCTGTGATCCAGCACTTCTTTCATCTATAAAAAAGTTTCACTAACACTTCTTTTTTATTTTTGGGAGGGGTGGGGTGGGGAGGAAGCAAGTTTCCCAGTCAAGACCCAGCAGTTAAATCATGTCAAGACAGGAACCATTACGTGGAGGACCCTACAAAACAGCCTCTTGAAGACGATTCCTCATTTAATTGCATGAGTTAAGTGGGGTTTAATTCATTCAGCTTATGCCGTGTCAAAATTGTATCATCCCTGTTTCCTCCTCCAAAATATCAGCAGACAGTGCCAAGTCATGTGCCTTACAGAAGTCTATTACCTTAACACTATTTCATTTGTCACCCAAGTTTGTGATCTCATAAAAAAAAGATATCAAATTAGCTTGAGATGATCCATTTTACTTAAAGCTGGCCTGATTAGCATTTAATTTTATTAGCCTCTTTTAATTCTTTATTACTCAATTCTTTATAGCACAATCAATCCCATCCCTGTTGTTTCACAGGGATCAAAGTCAGGCTGATGCTCTCTTGCTTCGGCCATCCTCTTGAAATTCAACCTCATGATATTCAGCAAGGCCAAGTGTAAGGTCCTGCACCTGGGTTGGTGCAATCCCAAGCACAACTCCAGGCTGGGTGGGGAATGGCTGAGAGCAGCCCTGAGGAAAAGGACCTGGGGGTCTGGGGTGATGAAAAGCTCAAGATGAGGCTGCAGTGTGAGTGCAGCCCAGACAGCAACTGTGTGCTGGGCTGCAGCATGAGCAGCTGTGGGCAGCAGGGCAAGGGAGGGGATTCTGCCCCTTTGCTCTGCTCTCCTCAGACCCCACCTTGAGTACTGTGTGCAGTTCTGGAGTTCCCAGTATAAGAAGGACATGGAACTGTTGGAGAGAGTCCAAAGGAGGGCCACAAAGATGATCAGAGGGCTGGAACACCTCTGTTATGAGGACAGGCTGAGAGAGTTGGGGCTCTGCAGCCTGGAGAAGAGAAGGCTTCGGGGAGACCTTATAGTAGTCTTCCAGTATCTGAGGGGGGCTACAGGAGGGCTGGGGAGGGACTGTTCAGAAGGTCTTGTTATGACAGTATGAGGAGAAATGGGTTCAAACTGGCAGAGCGGAGATTTAAACAGGATGTTAGGAGGAAATTCTTCACAGTGAGGGTGGTGAGACACTGGCACAGGTTGCCCAGGGAGGTTGTGGCTGCTCTCTCCCTGGAGGTGTTCAAGGCCAGGTTGGATTAGGCCTTGAGAGACCTGATTTAGTGGGAGGTGTCCCTGCCTATGACACAGCGGGGTTGGAACTGGATGATCTTTGAGGTCACTTCCAACCTGAACCATTCTATGATTGCACACCAAAGCTGAAATCTGGATGTGCCCACATCTGTGAAGAGGTTGTCTTTCCAGCTATGATTCTATGATTCTTTCTCTTCTTAAAATATAGCCACAACTTCAGCTCTCTCTGGACTGCTCAGATTTCTCTCATGTCCTAATGTGTCTGAAAACTCATTAGCAGCAGTTTATAAAGCTCCTCAGCAAACTTTTCAGATGCAAAGTTCTGATTAAATTGGTTTTGGAAATTGCCATTTGAGATGCTACTCAAGGACTGCTACGCTGAGGTGGTTTGGCAGTTCCCTACCCACCCCAGACTTTGAAATAACCCAGGCTATGACTCAGTCAGCTGGAAGTTGATAAATGAAGCTTTGTATTTACAGCTTTGCACAATATACAAGCAGATATTTACAATATGTAACAGATATTTACAGATATGTACAGTAAAAAGGTAATACAGAAACACCACAGCCCTCCCAGAGATCGGAGTCCCTAAAAGGGGTTCCCAACCACCCTACCACCTTCCCCCCACTTTCCAGTCTTATCCCACTATCTGTCTTACATGGCAGGTAAGTGTGGTGGTTTGGCAGTTCCCCATCCCACCACACTTTGTAATAACCCAGGCTAGGACTCAGTCAGCTGGAAGTTGGACTCGATGACTTTAGAGGTCTTTTCCAACCTGGCTGATTCTGTGTATCACCTGGAGAGACACCAGGAGCTTTACTTCTTAGGTCCAGCAGATCAATAAATGCTCCAGTTGAGTGACCTGATAGTCGCCAGAAGCACCATTTTATATTGCAAGCCACTTTTGTTTCCCTTTTTTCCAGGCTGATCTTTTCTAAAGATATTATAGACAACTTCACCAACATTCCTGTCCTGTGCCACTCTGTTAGGTTCCATTAATACTGGCTAGTTCAGATGCACAGTTTTAAGAAAGAAGTTTCTATTACTTGTATTTATTATCTGGTGTGCTGCTTTGAACTAATTGGAGAATCTGAGTGAGAAATTAGACTATTGGCTGAGAGAGGAAAGCACAGTATGGCACTTCACCCCAGAGCTCTACTGAGAAAGAAAAAAAAGTTTTTTTAAAAGTTATAACCAAAATATAGATAGGGCAGATGGTTTCAGTCCACTCTAGCTGTAGCTGCTCTTTGCACGGTCTCCTTTGTCTCTGCCTTGGTAGCTAATTCTCAGTAATACTACTAATTTTTTTCCTACTGCTAACCCCCCTGGCTGATCTACCTCAGCTTATCTGCAGCATCAACAGGTGGTAAGATAAGACTGGGGAAGGGGGGAAAGGTGGTAGGGGGTGGTTGGTTACCTCTCTTGGGGATTTTGGTCTCTGTGGTGTTTCTGTATTACCTTTTCACTGTATATATCTGTAAATATCTGTTATACCTTGTAAATATCTGCTTGTATATTGTGCATTGCTGTAAACATAAAGCTTCATTTATCAACTTCCAGTGTTCTGAGTCCTAGCTGGGGTTTATTTCAAAAGGTGGAGGGGCAGGGAACTGCAAAACCACCACACCTGGGCTTTTAATCTTGGTACATAATTTATGAAATTCTGCACTCCATACTCTTTGTTCCTATTGCCAATAGAGTTATTTTGTACAGTCTGAAGGTTTGGAGGTCTTTTCTTTTCACACAGCTCTGTTAACTTGCAGGCTGGCCACCAGGCTGGCCTTTTGCAGCCTGCTCTTCTGCAGATGATGAGCTCTTGACCAAGCCATGCAGTTTTTCTGGTGTCCTAAAAGTCACAATTCTTTAAGTTACACCTCCTATTTAAGCTGCATTTTCACTGTGGGGCCCATGCATCTTCTGATTTCCTTCACTGACTTTGAAGACAACCTGAATCAAATCAAGTTATTGCACTGAGGACATTAGAGTGAAAGAAAAGAAAACACTAGACCCCAGAAGTTTTGCTCTGGTTCCTATGGCACATGAAGTTTTGGAGTAGCTAGGGCAACCAGATGGATGTGGCAGCTGACTGGAGGCCATATGCCAGATCTGGGCTAGCTACCAGTAAGGACATCATTGCATAGCCACACAGGCTTGGGGGGGGAATTGGGAATGGGGAGCAGCACAAGTGGCTTCACTTGGAAACACAGGACATGAGCTTTCCCTTCTGCTCATGAGGATGGTCAAGCACTGGCACACAGGCCCAGAAGAGCACTGAGCACTCTGACTTAGAGAAGGCTCAGAGGTGATCTAATAAATGTTTATAAATAGTTGAGGGTTGGGTGTCAAGAGGGAGGGGACAAATTCTTCTCAGTTGCACTCTGTGATAGGACAAGGAGTAATGGGTATAAACTATAGCACAGGAAGGTCCACCTCAACATGAGGAAGAATTTCTTGACTGTAAGGGTCCTGGTCCACTGGAACAGGCTGCCCAGAGAGGTTGTGGAGTCTCCTTCTCTGGAGACTTTCAAGCCCTGTGTTCCTGTGCAACCTGCACTGGATTCTATGGCCCTGCTTTAGCAGAGGAGTTAAACTCAAACTACGGAGGTCCCTTCCAACCCCTAACATCCTGTGATCCTGTGACTTTGGAGATACTAAAAACTCAGTTGGAGAAGCCCTGAGCAATCCATCTGGCTGCACAAGCTTGGAGTGGGAGGTTGGCCTGGATACTTGCCAGAGGTGCTCCAAGCTGAGCAACTTGGAAACCACACTTGGATCATTTTGCTCTTCACAGACTGAGCTGGCTTCTAGATGCAGTAGTCCTTGGGTTTCTGACAGCATCTTGCATGGATTCAGCTCAGCTTTGCACTCTCACTGCTATCAGCACCCTCTTCTTGTGGGAACAACTCTGCAATCTTCTGTAGCCAAATACACAAGAAAAGAAAAGCTGCCATGAAGCCACAGAGTGAGTCAAGAGATTATAGAATCATGGAATGGTTTAGGTTGGAAGGGACCTCCAAGCTCAGCCAGTTCCAACCCCCCTGTGCCATAGGCAGGGACACCTCCCACTAGATCAGGTCGCTCAAGACCTCATCCAGCCTGGCCTTGAACACCTCCAGGGGGCCCTCCCCTCTTGTGCTGGGGGGCTCCAGAACTGCACCCAGTACTTAAATGTTAACAAAGGTGTAGGATTTTCTCTGCTAAGTCCCCAAGGTTGGGTAGGCCAAGAGGGTAAAAGGGTGCAGAGGTGATTTTGCTGGTCAGCAAAGGGTCCTTCCACCCCTCCTTGAGCACAGCCCACTTCAGCAGAAGTGCCTGGCTTTCCTGGATCCTGGGCATGCTTTGTTAAAGCAGCTCCTTTCAAGTAGGAAAAAAAAAACAACCAAAAAAAAAAAAAAAACAAAAAAAAACAACACCCCAAAAAACCCAACAAACAATCATCATTCACTCTAAGAATAAAAGGAATAAGAACAAAGAGGGGCGGGAGCGGGAATGGCTCCTCCGAAGTTTGAAGCTGGGCATTATCTATCAGGAACAACAAAAGGAACTCAAAGCTGGGAGAGGGAAAGCAGCAAAACCCTATGAAAGCAAATTGCTTGAATGGAGCTCTGAGAAGTGAGGGTGAGGTTTTGTGCTCCCTCTTGGCTTCAGCTCTGCTCCCGAGCGAAACAGGAGAGCTGTGCTTTAAAGGAGAGCGCTGTCTCGGCAGGCTCCACATGGGTGCTATTAAGAGTGGTTGTGCTCAGCAGCTGTGCTGCTGCTCTGAAAATCATAAGGAACTCACAGCCCGCGTGTAGAGCTGGAATAGGAAAGTGGTGTGTGGCTGGGGGTATTTTGTTATTTTTTTTAATAAAGGAAAGGGGAAAACAAAACAAAACAAAACAAAAGAATGGCTTTATGCTTTGAAGTTCATTAGAGATGTAAAAGGCAGTGAAATTGCATGCAGCCCGGACAGCAACTGTGTGCTGGGCTGCAGCAAGAGCAGCTGTGGGCCAGCAGGGCAAGGGAGGGGATTCTGCCCCTTGGCTCTGCTCTCCTCAGACCCCACCTGCAGTACTGTGTGCAGTTCTGGAGCCCCCAACACAAGAAGGAGATGGAACTGGTGGAGAGAGTCCAGAGGAGGGCTCTGCTATGAGCCCTGCTAAGAGGGCTCTACTATGAGGACAGGCTGAGAGAGTTGGGGCTCTGCAGCCTGGAGATGAGAAGACTTTGAGGAGACCTTATAGTAGCCTTCCAGTATCTGAAGTATCTTAAAGGGGGCCTACAGGAGGGCTGGGGAGGGACTATTCACAAAGTCTTGTAATGACAGGACGAGGGGGAATGGGTTGAAACTGGCAGAGGGGAGATTTAAATAGGATGTTAGGAGGAAGTTCTTTCCAGTGAGGGTGGTGAGGCACTGGCACAGGTTGTCCAGGGAGGTTGTGGCTGCTCCCTCCCTGGAGGTGTTCAAGTCAGGTTGGATGAGGCTTTGAGCAACCTGTTCTAGTGGGAGGTGTCCCTGCCTATGGCACAGGGGGGTTGGAACTGGAAGATCTTTGAAGTTCCTTCCAACCTAAACCATTCTGATTCTTGATCCTATAACTTCTTGTGTCTATAAAATTTGTCCTAGACCACTGTGGGTGGGAGGTGAAATTTGCAGGTGCGTGTGGAATTTCCCACTGTAGCAGCAGCAGCCTGCCAGAGCAGCATATCACACGGCACAGGTGAACATCTTTCTGTCTGCACAAAGCTCTCCGCCAGGAGGTCCAAGGGGAAGCGCAGTACTGTCATGGGTTGGGCTCTGATGGAACCCAACTATCACTTCCTCCAGTCCCTTTGTCTTGGTGAAGGGGCAGCATCAGCATTCTTATACAGAAACCTGAAAGGACAGGGGCAAGCCTCTCTCTGACATCCCCTGTACGTGACACCAGGGCTGCATGGCTCATTGGCATGCAGAGGTGTGGACAGGGTCACCTACCCCACACCACCAGCTGTGGCCTCACAGCCTCACACAGCCACAGGCAGGGCTCCTCCTGGGGCACACACTGCAGTGCTGGCAACCATTCCTGCACAACCAAGGGGGCTCTTGTTGGACCAAGGCACGGTAAGACCCTCCGTGACTCTTTCCCACACCTCTGATGGCCTCTACCTGTGGCAAGTTTCAAACCACCATAGAATCATAGAATCATACAATGGTTTAGGTTGGAAGAGACCTCAAAGATCATCCAGTTCCAACCCCCCTGTGCCATAGGCAGGGACACCTCCCACTAGATCAGGTCGCTCAAAGCCTCATCCAGCCCGGCCTTGAACCCCTCCAGGGAGGGAGCAGCCACAACCT
>VWZI01004100.1:30380-45980 GCA_013396835.1 Psilopogon haemacephalus
CTCTCCAGCAGTTCCATGTCCTTCCTGTGCTGGGGGCTCCAGAACTGCACACAGTACTGCAGGTGGGGTCTGACAAGAGCTGAGTAAAGGGGGAGAATCCCCTCCCTTGCCCTGCTGGTAATGCCTCTCTTAATGCAGCCCAGCACACAGTTGCTGTCTGGGCTGTGTGTGCACACTGTTGGCTCATGTTGAGCTTCTCATCCACCCAGACCCCCAGGTCCTTTTCCTCAGAGCTGCTCTCCAGCCACTCACCACCCAGCCTGTATTTGTGCTTGGGATTGCAGCGACCCAGGTACAGGACCTTACACTTGGCCTTGTTAAATTTCATGAGGTTGGCCTGGGCCCACCTCTGCAGCCTGTGCAGGTCCCTCTGGATGGATCCCTGCCCTCCAGCAAGTCGACTGTGCCACACAGCTTGGTGTCATCTGCAAACTTGCTGAGGGTGCACTCAATTCCTCTGTCCATGTCACTGACCATGTCCATGTCATGCCACCAACCCAAATAGCCTCCAATATTCCCAGATTGTACCTAGTGAGGGAGCTACACGAGCCCCAGCCCCCACAACCAGGCTTTTAACTACACTGAGGAAAATGCAGTTGGGGCTGAGCTGATGGAAGGGATGCTTCAATGTCACCTTCAACTCCCCCTGGCCGCGGCTGGGTACCAGGCAGCTCAGCTGATGTGACTGAGCATTTTCCTTCCCCTGATTTGGAAGTTCAGCACTGCCGTAAACATTGTTGTGTGTTTACAGCATCCAGCATTTTCCCATCTGGCTCTCCCCAAGGTGCTCATCTCATCCAGAAAACAGGAAGCATTTGCAAGGACAACGTAACGAGAGCAAGCAAAACGGCAGAGCTGTCCGGGTCACCGTTCCCTATGGCTGGCTCACCCTCCCCAAGGCTCACTGAGAGCTGGCAGCACAACCTCACCACGCTGCTGGTGCTCCCTGAGCAAAGCCAGGGAAGAGGCAGCTGTGCTACCAGGATCACTGCTGGTGGGAATTTGCATCCCCAAAAGGCTGTTGTCCCCTAACAGGCTCCGGATCACACTGAATGAGACCAAATGGCACTAGTGCAAGGCCATGTGCAAGGTGTGCTGGCCCACTGGCAGCTCAGTCACTCTCCTCACTTTTAGCCATCAGGGGAATACACTTCACTGGAGTGAGGAAACAAAGGCAAGCAGCTTGTGGAAAAGAAAAGCCTGCCCCTTTGATCTATTTGAAAGCTTTTGGTACATCAAAGCCCCAGCAGGTAGAGATATCTCAGATACTATTGGTATGGGCACTTAGCAGAAGTTTTGATCAAGGCTTTTGTGAAAGAGCTGTTTGTGAAAGGCAAAGAAGGGTCATGGGTGAATCATAGAATCAGTCAGGGTTGGAAGAGACCACAAGGATCATCTAGTTCCAACTCCCCCTGCCATGCCCAGGGACACCCTACCCTAGATCAGGCTGCCCACAGCCTCTGCCAGCCTGGCTGCAAACACCTCCGGGGATGGGGCCTCAACCACCTCCCTGGGCAACCCATTCCAGGCTCTCACCACTCTCATGGTGAAAAGCTTCCTCCTCACAGGCAGTCTGAATCTCCCCACCCCCATCTTTGCTCCATTCCCCCTAGTCCTGTCACTACCTAAGAGCCTAAAAAGTCCCTCCCCAGCTTTTCTGTAGGCCCCCTTCAGATACTGGAAGGCCACAAGAAGGTCACCTGGGAGCCTCCTCTTCTCCAAACTGCACAGCCCCAACTCTTTCAGTCTGTCCTCATAGCAGAGGTGCTGCAGCTCTCTAATCATCCTCGTGGCCCTTCTCTGGACATGCTCCAGCATGTCCACATCCCTCTTGTAATAGGAGCTCCAGAACTGGATGCAGTACTCCAGGTGGGGTCTCAGCAGGGCGTAGTAGAGGGGGAGAATCACCTCCCTCAACCTGCTGGCCACACTTCTCCTGATGCAGCCCAGGCTCTGGTTGGCTTTCTGGGCTGCAAGTGCACACTGCTGCCTCATGTTGAGCTTCTCATCCACCAGCACCCCCAAGTCCCTCTCCTCAGGGCTGCTCTCCAGCCACTCACTGCCCAACTTGTGTTTGTGCTTGGGATTGCCTCGATCCAGATGCAGGACCTTGTAATTGGTTTTGTTGAACCTGATGAGGTTGGCTTGTCCCCACCTCTCCAGCCTGTCCAGGCTTGGCTGAGGCACTAACCAAGAAGCTAAACCCCCACAAAACAAATTGAGGACTCAGCATATGTCACATTGCTCCCAACACCATCAGCCCTGGGGCTGCTCACCACACATGGCAGAGAGAGGAGGTGTTCCCAACAGTAAAGCCTGACTAGGGGGTGACAAGTACTGCCAAGGACACCACCAAGGCCAGAAGAGTGTGAGAAAACAACTGGACCTGACAGTCTTACAGGACTTTTTCAACCCTAATGATTCTATTAAAATGATGCTTGCCATGGAGACAGCCTGGGTAGGGCTCTCTGGAAGGAAGGGAGTGAAGGTTGTGAAAACCTGGTAATTCCAGATCAGCTGTCACCTCTTGAAGAGAAAACTCTGGCAGGGCCATGGGAAGCTTACCACAGTCCTCCACTGGGTCTTTCCCATGTATATTATCACCCTCAAAATCCTAAACAAACGAATCCTAAAAGATCAGGTGAGAAAGCAGCAGAGAACTGTGTCCAAACACTCAAGCTAGGAAGGAAAAAGAAGGTCCTCTTCTGGCATCAGTGCCTCTCTGCCACCCTCAAAGGACACATCAGAAAAGAGAGGAGGGGAGCATTTCTGAGATGGGAAGGAGTTAGAAATAGACTCTGGCTAGAACTGAAATGATTTTAATTCCTAGATGAAGGGAGTAAAAAGCAACATAACGGCAGCATACGAAATAACGAATGGTGGAAGGAAGGTACATATCAGCGCTCCTATTTACACTTCTCACATAAAAAAGAGAACAAAGGGACAGTCAATAAACCTGAATGGCAGCACACATATAAGGATAAGCGAAATCCTCTTCTTCTAATGCACTGTGCATAACCACCTGGGGAGCTCCCTGCTCCGTAATGACGCTCAAAGCACAGAGGCAGACGGGCAAGAAAGGGATGGGAACGTACCTGAGAGCGAGAACATTTGCAGTTACATTTGCTGTGTCTCAGTTACATTAGCAGTGAGCAATAATACGGGTTTTTTAAGAGAGATAAATTCTCATATAAAGAAGAATAAATGGGAGAGGGACAAAGATCCCCGTGGGCAGATTATTCCAAAAATTGCCTTCTAAGGAATGTCTTGTTCCTTCTTCCTCTGAAGCACTTACTTCATCTGTTGGCAGCAATCACAGAATCACAGAAACATTGCAGATGGAAAAGATCCTCAGGATCACCAAGTCCAACTGATATCCCTACTCTACAAAGTTCACCCTTAAACCATATCCTCAAGCACCACAGCCCAACAACTTCTAAAACACACCCATGGTCAGTGACCTATGGCAGGGGGTTGGAGCTGGGTGATCTTTGAAGTCTCTTCCAACCTAAACCATTCTATGATCTCTTGACTCACTCTGTGGCTTCATGGCAGCTTTTCTTTTCTTGTGTGTTTGGCCACAGAAGATTGCAGAGTTGTTCCCACAAGAAGAGGGTGATTCTATGACTCAATCACCTCTCTGGACAGCTCATTCCAATGCCTGACCACTCTGTCTATGAAAAAAATGTTTCCTAATGTCTAATCTAAACCCACTTAGCCTTAGTTTGAGGCCATTCCCTCTTGTTCTATCACTGATTACCTCTGAGAAGAGACCAGCACCAACCTCTCCAAAACATCCTTTCAGGTAGCTGTAGACAGTGGTGAGATTTCCCCTCAGCCTCCTCTTTTTCAAGCTCACCATCCCCAGCTCACTCAGTTGCTCTTCATAAGATTCATTCTCCAGGCCCTTCCCCAGCTTTGTTCCCCTCCTCTGCAGTTGCTGCAGCACCCCCACATGTGATGAGGTGCCCAAAACCGAACACAACTCTTGAGGTGTGGCCTCACCAGAGCTGAGTTCCAGGGGACAATCACCTCTCTGCTCCTGCTGGATACAGCATTTCTAATCCTAGCCAAGATGCCATTGGCTTTCTTTGCCACCTGGGCACACTGCTTGCTCATATTAAGTTGAGCAACTGAAGAAGGCAAATTAAGTTCTTATTCATGCTGGCTGCCTCCAGTAAGCAAGGCTAGAGGACCTTCCCACTTGCTCTGTCCCTAATCACCGCCCAGGGACAGAGGGTTTCACCTCCTCACAGCCACCTTCCTGGTGGAGTGCTTGACAGGACCAGCTCGGTGGTGCTGCTGCCACCTGTCCCGCTCCTTGTACCAACCTCCTTGAAGCCCATGAGTTTTGGAGTCGCTCACTTCAGGGGCTACCAAATATCATCATCGGAAAGCCTAAACCCACTTCCCCAGGCTGGAGTGCAGCTGCAGTGGGTGGGGGCTGCCTGAGAAAAGGCAGCTGCTCAGGCGGGTGCCAAGTCCCAGCTTGCTCGTTCCTTGTAGCCAAGAAAAAAAATCACATCCTTAGCCATATGTGACTGAAGGAGGTAAAAATAATCCTGTCTTTTTATTCCATGGACAGGCAGTGATCTCTCTCTCATCAAAATGAACTGAACCTCAGTAAGGATTCTGTTTGGTGACAGAGGGCATCCTATGGGTGACACACATTGGCACAGCTTCAGCAGCCTGCTAAGTTCGGGTGAAGGTCTGCAGTGGGGAGGTAGGGCAGGGAATGACTTGAGAGAGCATCCCTGAATTTAAACAGAGGCAACAACCACAAAACTGCTTTTGTGGGAACCTTCCTTTTCACAGCCTCTCCAATGTGAGGTAGATGGAGTCTAAGGCAAGAAGCCCAGGCCTTGACTGTGCCCACAAAGTTAACACCTCCCTCTCTGCATGAAGATTGTGTCCTCATGCTCAACTTGGACCACAAACCATAGTTCCCTTGTCTGCCGCCTGTTCCCAAGGGATGGCATCCCAGTTCCCAGCTGCTCCATGGCTCCATTAGCTTTGCCTTTACTCACAGGTGCATCTGCCATATTCCCCCACCAAAACAATACACTGAGCAGCAGCTGCTGTTTCCCCTTCTCTCCGCAACCCCAACTTTCAACTCGGTGTCTTCTACAGACGTGGCAGCCTGAAGCTGGCAAATGGAGCAGGGCAACTTCTGCCTGTCTTTCCCAGTCCCTCTGCTAGCTGACCCCCACTGCTGAACCACAACCCTTCACAATGACAACTTCAATGTCCCACAGGCTGGCTCCTACACCTAGAAAAGGCAGGCAGCCTTTCCTACACAAAGCTGTGTGTATCAGGGAGATGCAAAGTTTGCCTTCAGCCTTAAAGGACAGCAATCTGCCTTTGCCCAGCAAACTTCAATGTCCCACAGGCTGCCTCCTACACCTAGAAAAGGCAGGCAGCCTTTCCCACACAGAGCTGCATGTATGAGGTAGATACAAAGTTTGCCTTCAGCCTTAAAGGACAGCAATTTGCCTTTGCCCAACTCCCTCCAGGCTTCCACAATGCTCCTGCCATCTGCCACATGCATGTGAAGTGGATGTGGGAGAGGCTTGGGCACCCAGAGCGTGTCCTGTCCTGTGCTGGTGACATCCTCATCCACACCCAGACAAAGGAGAACCTCGAGGTGCTGGCAGAGGTGCTGAAGGCTGTCTAGAAGACAGGTTTCAGGATCAGCCTCATAAAAGCCCAGCTGTGCTGGAAGGTCTCCTACTTGGGGGTGATCCTGGGGGAGGAGGGATGCTCATGGGAGAAGCAAAGAGTCACGCTCATACAGAAGGTGTTGGCACCGACTGATGACACCACCCCGAGGTCCTTCCTGGCTCTCCTGAGGTGCTCCCAGGATTTTTTTTTTTTTGTTGTTGTTGTTGAGGGCTACACAAAGAGGTCTCCTTTTCATTATTATCATTTTTCTCCAAGACTTTATTTGTCTAACATGCTTGACCAAAAATTACAACGACAATCAAGTTATGCCAAAATGATTAAATAATCTTTCATACCTCGAGTACTTTTAAATGATATTCTGAAGGAACAGCTGGGTTGTTTGGTTTTTTTTTTTTTTTTAACCTTTCCACATAAAAATACACAATATTTTGAAGATAACTTAGGAAAAAAAAAAAGAAAAATTATTTTTAAGAGACTCGTTTATGGTCGACATAGAAATTTCGTTGAGGCTAATAAAAGGACCTCTTCCCCCTACTGCGACGTTTCGGTCTCTTAAGTGCCATGAGCAAATGTAAACATTTCAGACTTTCAAGACACAGCCAATTTCCTGCCACCTGTGTTGCAAACCACTCGAGCTGTGACTAGCCAAGGTGCCTTCGCCCCCAAGTATGTCCTATTTTCACCTTCCCAATTACGGTGGGAGTTCATCTTTGACTACCAATTTCAACCCTTGCAGATTTAACGAGCTGGCCCTGCCAATTTCTGCAGGGATAGTTTTGAGAGAAGCAGCCCCCACCTGGACTCATGGCAGACTGCTCACGTGCTTGTAAACTGTTCACCCCCCCAAAAAAAGCCCAGTTGTAGGCACCGCCAATCATTTTGGGGCTTCGTTTCAGGAGAAGGTGGCACATTAGGTTAGACCTCAAGTCACCCAACAGCTTCCAAGAAGTTTCCAAGACTTGTGACTGGTCGTGTTTTCTGTTGGTGTGGTGGTTTCTAGCAGGTCCACAGCGTGCTAATTAGTGGGCTCAAATGTCACTGCTGCCCATGGCAAGCAAGTGGCAATGCAGTGTTTCTGCCCACCCTGCCTTGAGTGGAGGCTGATGTAGCCTAGCTTTGCAACACAGGTGCATTAAACTGTGTATGCACATCGGGTACATGCAGCTGCTATGTGAAGCTCATGTTTACACCCACGTATCAGGCCAAAATTTTAAAAAAGAGTAACTTGCACAATTATCCAGTGCACGTGTGCAGATGTGGGCTATGCACAGACCTGCAAACAAGCCTGCACTGGTAGCACAAGGATCTGCCCAATGTGTGTAAACAAGATTCATGACTAGATGCTGTCAGCTCCAACCTCAGGATGTCAACCTTCAGAACACAGCAGCTGAATTCTTTCCATCTAGGCTAAAAAGCTCCTTTGAGCACAAAGAGGGCAGAAACGCATCCTTTGTAGAGCACATTAGAGGCATCTTTTTTTCTTGGCATGTTTGTAACCAATTCTCAAGAATGTGCCTAGGATGGGGCTGAAATTCCAGCAGCTTGGGCACCTCTGTTAACCTGCAGGAAAGCCACATGGGCAGCACCTTGGCAGTTGGCCATCCCAACCACCTCCTGACATGTCTCTTGCGCTGCCTGCCTTCACGTGCAACCTGACAGACAGATTTCAACTTCCAATTAACAATTTTGTCTCTAGCCTCCTTCTCTAGCAGTGTTGATGAGTGGGCAAAGAGGAATGCCAGGATCTGGGAGTTGGCCTCTGCTCCGTACCCATCGGTGTGCAATTATTACTCATCACACTGACACTACACACCAAAAGCCAATATCCAAACTCCACCTCAGCATGATCCCTTCAACTTGATGTCCACAATGCTCCCCAATGACCAAAATGACGTTTATTCAATCCCTTCTGGCTGGGGCCAAATTCCAACCAGGAATCTCACCACTGGCTGCATGTCCCTTTAACAGGTTTTAAACAGTCAGTCCCAGTGGTTTCATTTAAAATGCCATCACAGAACAGTGGGTGGCTGGGTGGGTTTTTTCCCCCCTTTTTACATGAAATCACACATCACCTTACCATGTCAAAACAGAGTTGTTTGGTTTTCATGGAATCATAGAATGGTTTAGGTTGGAAGTGACCTCAAAGATCATCTAGTTCCAACCCCCCTGTGCCATAGGCAGGGACACTTCCCACTAGAATCACAGAATGGTTTAGGTTGGAAGGGATCTCCAAGCTCATCCAGTTCCAAACCCCCTGTGCCATAGGCAGGGACACCTCCCACTAGAATCATAGAATGGCTTAGGTTGGAAGGGACCTCCAAGCTCATCCAGTTCCAACCCCCCTGTGCCATAGGCAGGGACACCTCCCACTAGAACACTCAAGGCCTGCTGGGGGTCTCTTTGTTTGGTTGGGTGTTGTGGGGTTGTTTTGTTTTTTTTTTTGTGGGGTTTTGTTTGTTTTGTGTGCCTTTTTTTTTTTGTGTGTGGTGGTGGGATTGTTTGGTTTTATTATTCAGGGAAATGTCATCCTTGTTTTTTTGTTGTTTTGCTGTTTTGTTTTTTTTTCCACAGAGAGGCCAGGTTACAATTTCCTGAGTTTATACTGCACTTAGCAGAGTCTCCCTTCTTGAATGTTGAGCTGTTTACAGCATGCCAGCAATATGCACCATTTCCCTTACCATCTGTAATGCCAGATGTAGTAAAACTTCATTTCAGTACAGTGAATTAGGGCCTCTGTTGCCTTGGTTTTGAATAGATGCAAAGGCTTAGACCTGGAGGACTCGAAGGAATAGCTTTCCTCCTGTGACTGGTCATTCCTTCACCATCTTTTATGTTTGCCACGTTAATTAAGGGAAAGCATCTTTACCATCATTTTCCTTTTAGCAAGAGCTCAGGAGGAAACATCTGAAAGGAGGAAAACCTAGTCTAAACACTTCAGTTTAAACTGCAAACTTTCTTAAAGGAACACTCCTTTGAAAAAACATTGTTCTTTTAATAAGTCCAATATAACATAAGGTATATACAAAAAGTCCCTACTTGAGATACATATACATGTATGGAGGTGGAATGCATTCACTTTGTTGAGTTCACAAATATTTTAATGGCAAAACGTTGAAGTCTTTCTTCTGTTCCTGGCATGAAAACATCTTCGTTCCTCATCCACTTTCGTCACTCGAAATCGATCTGCGAAGAGCTAGCAGGGAAAATAAAGAAGGTTCTTTGCTTTGTTGTTGTTGTTGCTGTTGAATGGGTCCCTATTGGGTTTCTCAGGCAGCAATATAAGTTTGCTAATGTGTTGGGTGCAACTTCAAATCCTCATTATAATCATGTGTTCCTTGGAGTAGGCAAGTCAATAACTATAGGTGGATTAAGAGGCTGGTAATTCACAGTGCACACAGATGCATTCACATAGGTAGTAGTTCCATCAGCCATGACACCATAGCCTATGAAGAAAGAAAAGCTCTGGTTACTCTCATTCACCTTCAGCACACCACGCTAACTGCCACGTTTGTCACACAGAAGGAATTAAAAAATTCTTTTCATGCAAAATATAAAGGTTTCCTGATTCGACACCATCTTTATCCTGCAGAACCTTTTGCCATTTTTTCATACTGTGGAAGAAAACCAAAATGGACCTTTACTAGCTGGTGGCCATAATCCCTGGTAGCCAGCTGACAAACCTCCACAGAAAGGTATTTTTCCCTGCAATGCCTTTGTTTTTGGTTTTGTTTTGTTTTGTTTTTTTTTTGAACCTCAGTTAGGGAAAGGATGAGAAGATAGGACCTATCTAATTGCAGCACTTAAAAAGCCATTCTGATGGTTTGCTGTCATCAGTGATCAGTGTAGCAAACTTTGGGCAATTTTCATCTTTCCACCTTATTTTCTACCTGTGTTGCACATCTTTTAAGCAAGTGGTGAAGAAAAAGCATTGCTTGGCTAAGTGGACCATGTGTGCATGTGTACCTGGGTGGGATTTGTCTAGTAGAGAACTCTTCTTCCTGTGTGTTTGAACCTGTTGGCCAGTTTCCACCAAATCAGATGACAAAACACTAAATGCTTGTCTGGGCAGAGAAACAGAAGTCTTTATTAATGCATTCTCTGACATCCAAAGACACTGCAGCATTTCCATGGGAGAAAGCACCCTTCTGTATGTCCCACCGGTGGCAAATCAGCTTTTACTGGATCTGATTACATTTAACTACCTGTCTGCCTAGACACCCAAACCAAACAGTTCCAGAACTAAATCTGCAGAAAATCAAACTTCCAGCATTAATACACTGAGATGCTGCTTTCAAAAGTGAAGAATAAGCCCTGGAACTGTTCTGGTGGGATGGAAAAAGTAGACAATGTCAAAAACCTTTTCATGAATGACCAGGAGAAAAGCATAAGCTGGTCAGCAGCAGCAAGAAGGAGTAACACAGATAAATTGGAACATGGAAGGTTTCACCTCAACATGAAGAGAAACTTCTTTACAGTGAGGGTGGTGGAACACTGGAACAGGCTGCCCAGAGAGGCTGTGGAGTCTCCTTCTCTGGACACTTTCCAAACCCACCTGGATGCATTCCTGTGTGAACTACCCTAGGGGATCCTGCCTTGGCAGGGAGGTTGGATTGGATGATCCCTGGAGGTCCCTTCCAACCTGTAAAGTTCTGTGTGATTCTGTGCTTAACACTAAAAGCTTCACGTTGGAAATGTTCACTGCAATATTACGAGCAATATGAATGCATGCCACAGTCAGAAATCTGTGATTTGGCCAAAATCACCTGGTGCAATGCATTGATACTAAGATTCACTGTCACCATTAATGAAGCTAACAGTAAAATGTAGTCACTGCTACATGCACCAAGTTCCACCTATTCAAATCCTAAGTACCCAGGATCCCTTCTGAGTGCAGTTTCATGTCTTTATAGAAGTACTGATAGCTGTGAAATTTACAAACAGAGAGTAGCCAAATTCCTTTCTTTTCTGTTCCTTAGAATGCCTGGAATAATGTAGGGCCTCCTGGACTCCCCGTGGAAAAAAACACACTGTAATTAGGGACTAGGCAGGGAAGAAAACTCTGTCAGATTGCTGTCACAGACGTTTCTTTAAATCATTTGCTGTTTGCCACAGAACAATTGTTCTATGTAAAACAAACTGCGTGGAGGACAGTTGGCATTGCTGCTGGGACTTTCTGTCTCCTCAGTTACACTATTAGAGAGAACAGAACTGCTCTTCTTGCTGGGAGATTACCTAAAGCTAGGAAACTCCACTGCCAACAGAGTTTCCTTGGCCATGACCTCAGCCAACTACTGGCTGTGACAGGCAGACCAGGATTTTAGCTGGAGTCCTACTGTGCTGCTTGTTACTTCTATGGGTCAATCAGCAACGAGTCCACATGCAGGGGTGATGTTTGGCAGATAGCAGTGCAGGGGGGGAATGAGGAAGAAACATCTAAGTATCTTTTCCTCCTGGATGTTCAGTAAATGACTGCTGCAGATGTAGCTATGCTCAGTTCGGGGAAGAACTCATCTGTTCCTATCATGCATTCTCCCTACAAAGAGCTGCTTCAATTGCACAGGCTGTCTGCAGTGGGAATTTTCCTCTGCAGAGATTTAGCATCCCACTGCAAAACAGGCTATGCTGTTCCCCATTTGTTTTCTCTAAATTATGATAGTTAACAAGGAGAGTACCTTGTTTCTGTGTTCTGATAGTTACTGTGCCAACTGCATTAATTCACAAGATTTACCATTCTGTGGACGTACCATTCTTTTCTCTTGGGAGCCAAAGCTGGCTCCCAAAGTTGGCTTGGTCTTAGCAGATGGGATTTTGTTTACCTGCTTGAAGTTTCATGGCCTACTAATTGTTTGCTTATATCCCTTGCAACCCTCCTGGCTTAAGATCTGTGAAAAGACAATGAGCTTGAACTGTTCTCACCAGCTCTAAAAGACTTCTCTAACAGCAAAAGGTTAGTAGGAACCCTAGGGGCATATGCATTGGCTGTTTACTTTAGAATCATAGAGTCAGTCAGGGTTAGAAAGGACCACAAGGGTCATCTAGTTCCAACCCCCCTGCCATGCCCAGGGACACCCTACCCTAGATCAGGCTGCCCACAGCCTCTGCCAGCCTGGCTGCAAACACCTCCAAGGATGTGGCCCCAACCACCTCCCTGGGCAACCCATTCCAGGCTCTCATCACTCTCATGGTATAGAACTTCCTCACATTCAATCTGAATCTCCCCACCTCCAGCTTTGCTCCAGTCCCCCTAGTCCTGTCACTACCTCAGAGCCTAAAAAGTCCCTCTCCAGCTTTTTGGTAGGCCCCCTTCAGATCCTAGAAGGCCACAAGAAGGTCACCTGGGAGCCTCCTCTTCTCCAAACTGAATAGCCCCAACTCTTTCAGTCTGTCCTCATAGCAGAGGTGCTGCAGCCCTCTGAGCATCCTCATGGCCCTTCTCCGGACACACTCCAGCATGTCCACATCTCCCTTGTAACAGGGGGTCCAAACCTGGGCTTCATGATTTAACAACACTTTGGACATTAACCAGGCTTTAACAACCCTCTCTATGAACATCCTCTTGCACAAGGAGAAGAGACATAATCCCTGAGCTGTAAAATAATGATGTGAACATCTTCTCCATCAATTTTACGCTAGCACACGTCTCAGCAATGTCACTTCTAACAGTGTGCTGAAACCACCCAGAAGCAAGTCAGAGCAGGATTCCTTGGGGAGGTTAACAGTCCTACGCAAAACCAGCAGTAGCTAATGCCAGCCACTCCACTTTTTTCCATTTTTTTTTTCATTTTTACACTGTTGAGACCCACAAAAATCCTACCTCAAAGGCTGGAGCAGTCCCAGAAGTAGAGAACTGGCAGTTGCAGATCACATTTTCCTGCCAGTAAGTTCATGCTGTTAAGAACTGAGTAGCTGATAATCCATGCTCACATTCCAACCCATACACTACCGCATGGCCCAGCAGGATTATTTTTTTTGGTGGGGACACTGCTTGACACCTTGCTGCCATGGTAAGTCAACAGGACAGACTTCTCTATAGAAGCCAGCATCTACCTTTCCTTTTGCCTGGAGAGGAACTCCTGCTGTTACTGCCTTGAGTGGGGTACATTTGTCACTGTTTGCTGACTTGTGTGAAGGGAACTCATTTCTTTCCAGTTAAAAATCAAATAGACTAGAGAACCACTTTGTTTTGTCCATGTACAAAATCTTTTCCCTGCCAAAGCAAATAAATACATGAATCAGTATCTTGAACCTCTTCACAAGTCAGTGGTGGCATCCCTCTTGATTTCAACTTCATATACACAGTGGTGGGGAGAGACAACCTTTACTGTATAGCCTTGAAGATTAAGCTTTAGAAGCACCCCTCAATGCATCCTTATCCATTTTAGAAACACAGAAATTGAACCACAGAGAGCGTACAGGAATTACCCTTAGTCACAGAGATGCAGGATTGGAAAACACAATCCATCAATCCTAATATCTAGAGACTTTTCATAACTACTGGACTCATGTTCTTATTTTTAAATTCAGAGCAGTACTCTCTGTGACAGAGGCTTCAGTGTTTTATAGACGTAGGAACTGAATGAGAGAGAGGCTGATGTATAAATAGGGGAATGTGGGTATCAGCCAATTTCAACTCTGTACGTGCAGCTAAGTACCTGAATTCCAGAAGTGCTTCAGTTCATAAAGTTTGAAAATTCAACTTAAAAGCAGACAACTTCCACTGGTGCTTTCTAAATATATATAGCAAGAAATGTGTTCTGACCTTCATGGATATGTCCAAACACATGAAGCCTTGGCTGTATTCGTCTCTGGACTGTGTTCAGCAGCTCAACACATCCTACCCGTTGCATTTTCTTGGGAACCCAGTCTAGAAAACCTTTGGCAGAGAAAGGAAAGCTTTAAGAGAAGACAGGTTATCTGCAAAGCTGAATTGCTAGATAGCATTTCTGAGATTTCATAAACAGCCATAGAAGAATTGCCACAGTTAAAAATAAAAAAAAAAAAACCACCACAGTGTTTGCCATGGCATGCAGAAGAGGAGGGAAAAATAACCTCAGGAAAAACCACATGAAGGAAAAGGATTCTTGCCAGTTGTTTTTCAAGGGGGAAAAAACCCTACCCCAAACCTGCAGTTAAAGGATTTTTGCACTTTTAATGGGAAAACTCTATGCTCCATCCATTCTTCTTCCTTTAATAACTGAGGTGTAAACAGCAGTATGTCCAAAGAGAGCCTGTAAAGAATCCAAATCAGCTCTTTAAATCTAGTCCTGGGATTTTAATTTTTTTTTCTTTTCCAGCTGAACACTCAGCTGATGTGATGGAATCCGTGTTGCTAATAATAAAACTATGTTGTTAGCACATTGAACCTTCCTCTAGAGGAACTCAGGTGAGGAGCCCACAGCGTGCCTAGAAGCAGCACCCTCGAGGAAAACTGGTTTAAGTCCTTCATAAGGCAGCAAGTCTCACCAGCTTCTAGCTGTGGACATCAAATAAGAAGAGAAACTCAGTCCTTCTGCAGTAGACGGTTTTTTTCGGTGCTATATTCATTTGCATGAAGCTTGTCTAAAAATGCATTTTTTATGAATACAGACATGTACACTAGCTTGCTTATACGTCTAAAAACATACTGTAGGGGGGTGCCTACTGCCAGCTGAAGTCTCATGTTTCTTGCAAAGCAGCAGTGCAAGGAGGATGTTCTGATATTAGAGGGTTTGCAGTAATCGATCTCGTTCTGCTGTTTTCAAGCTCAGCTTTGCTAGAGCTTCAGGATAGGTTCACAGAGTGAGCAGTACCTCTTTAGATGCCAGATGCTTGTGAAAACTAGACTCAGAATACTGTGAGTCTTTGTAAAAATGGTAGAAATTTGCCCTTCCACCACAGTTACTCAGAGAGCTAAGTCCCAAATACAAGAGTGAGTCGTGAATGGGTATCCTAAGTGTCAAAAAGGAAATCCTGATTAAGAGGCACAGACTCTGAATTCATTCAGGCACCCCTGAAGATGCTGCTTGACTCTGTTTAGGGGGAGGTACAAAGAGAAACCCCCACTGAATTCGGAGCAGAGCGATGCTCAGTTCTGCTAACTGATTCTACTCATTCCCCATTGTGCTGGTTTGAACTAATTGGAGGATTTGGATTAGGAATTAGACTATAGGCTGAGAGAGGAAAGCACTGATGATGCTACTTCACTCAGAGCTCTACTGAGAAAGAAAAAAAAAAATTGTTTTAAGAGTTGTAACCCAAATATAGGTAAGTCAGAGTGCTTTAGACCTGTCTGAGCTGTGGCTGCTTTCTTGCATGGCTCATTTGTCCCTGCCTTTTGTAGCTAAGTCTCAATAATTCCACTATCTTCTTTTCTCTTGCTAATCCCCCAGGCCGATCTACCTTCACCTATCTGCTGCATCAACAGATGGTGAGATAAGATTGGGGAAGGGGGGAAAGGTGGTAGGGGTGGTTAGAAACCCCTCTTAGGGATTTTGATCTCTGGGAGGGCTGTGGTGTTTCTGTATTACCTTTTCACTGTATATATCTGTAAATATCTGTTATACTTTGTAAGTATCTGCTTGGATATTGTGCACTGCTGTAAATATAAAGCTTCATTTACTAAGTTCCAGCTGTTCTGAGTCCTAGCCTGGATTATATCAAANNNCTGAGTCCTAGCCTGGATTATTTCAAAGGGTGGGGGGGGGTGGGCAGGTAACTGCTAAACCACCACACCCATTCTGCTAACTGATTCTACTCATTCCCATTCTTGGGACCGCTCTTGGTCCCAAGGAAGGTCAAAAGTCCCTGCAGGAAATCATTAAGCATTTAAGACTGCAAAGTGAAGCCAGCAACTTCTTTGGAATCCACTCAGAGCAAACAGGTTACAACCACCTTTTTTTTTTTTTTTGTTTTTTTTTTTTTTTTTTTGTTTTGTTACTT
>VWZI01004100.1:64393-78147 GCA_013396835.1 Psilopogon haemacephalus
ATTCCATTCCAGAGGCCTTCCTCTGAAGGGGACTTGCAACAAGGCTGGGGAGGGACTATTGAGAAGGTCTTGTAATGAAAGGATGAGGAATAAAGGGTTTAAACTGGCAGAGAGGAGATTTAAACTGGATGTTAAGAGGAAGTTCTTTCCAGTAAGGGTGGTGAGACACTGGAAGGGGCTGCTCATGGAGGTTGCTCCCTCCCCGGAGGTGTACAAGGCCAGGCTGGATGATTACAAGGTCTTGTAATGAAAGGATGAGGAATAAAGGGTTTAAACTGGCAGAGAGGAGATTTAAACTGGATGTTAAGAGGAAGTTCTTTCCAGTGAGGGTGGTGAGACACTGGAAGGGGCTGCTCATGGAGGTTGCTCCCTCCCCGGAGGTGTACAAGGCCAGGCTGGATGAGGCTTGAATGACCTGTTCTAGTGGGAGGTGTCTCTGCCTATGGTGGGGAGTTGGAACTGGATGATCTTTGAGGTCCCTTCCAACCTAAACCATCCTCTGATTCTATGATCTGAGGAATCACAGAAATATTCAGGTTGGAAGAGACCCTTGGGATCATCCCTACTCTACAAATTTCCCCCCAAAACCATATCCCCAAGAACTTTCCAACCTAAACCATTCTATGATTCTCTGAAAGGTGTTTGACTCACTGGTTTTTCCTACTGTGACTATTCTAGGATGGAACTATTTCAGACTACTCAGCCGTGGGCAACGTTGGGAAGAAACTTTATTTGAGAGCATTTTCTGGAACGTCTCTTAACAAGAAAAGAAAAAAAAGAAAAGGATATTCCAAACAGCTGCATTTTAAAAATCATCTTGTGGGAAGTGAAAAAACAGGTATTTCTTAGAAGGACACAGCAATTAGAATTCATCCCACTGGCCTGACTCTGATGGTAGTTATGGGCTACAGTAAGTGTATTTCAGTTTGCATTTCCATTTGCTTACATACCTATTGCAGAGTTTAATTAGTTAATACTAAGTGTGCTTCTTTCACGTGCAGTAGAAAATTCACCTGCAGGGTGAGGAATTCTTCTGTTTTGCTCCATACACCTTTATTTTTTTCAGCGGTGCTAATGACTCTCGCTAATTCATTTCAGTCACTTAATTTGTAGTGCAGTGCTCGTTAAAGAGACTTCTCTTGAATTCGTTAGGATAGCTCACATGAGCAACGGCACCTGAACACCTAACGCCTGCTGAACGCAACTCAGACTCATAGAATCACTGAATGGTTTAGGTTGGAAGAGACCTCAAAGATCATCCAGTTCCAACCCCCTGTGCCATAGGCAGGGACACCTCCCACTAGAACCCACTCAAGGCCTCATCCAGCCTGGCTTTGAACACCTCCAGGGAGGGAGCAGCCACAACCTCCCTGGGCAACCTGTGCCAGTGTCTCACCACCCTCACTGTGAAGAACTTTCTCCTAACATCCCATTTAAATCTCCCCTCCGCCAGTTTAAACCCATTACCCCTTGTCCTGTCATTACAAGACCTTGTGAACAGTCCCTCCCCAGCCTTTCTGTAGGCCTCCTTCAGGTATTGGAAGGCTACTATGAGGTCTCCTCGAAGCCTTCTCTCCTCCAGACTGAAAAGCCCCAATTCTTTCAACCTGTCCTCATAGCAGAGCTGCTGTAGCCTTTTGATCATCTTCGTGGTCCTCCTCTGGACTCTCTCCAACAGTTCCATGTCCTTCCTGTGCTGGGGGCTCCAGAACTGCACACAGTACTCCAGGTGGGGTCTGAGGAGAGCAGAGTAAAGGGGCAGAATCCCCTCCCTTGCCCTGCTGCCCACAGCTGCTCTTGCTGCAGCCCAGCACACAGTTGCTGTCTGGGCTGCACTCACACTGCAGGCTCATGTTGAGCTTCTCATCACCCCAGACCCCCAGGTCCTTTTCCTTGGGGCTACTCTCCAGCCACTCACCACCCAGCATTTCCCGCATTTCCCAGCCACACCAAAAGACCTGCTTTCCAAAATGTGTTTAGCACATGAAATACACCAATTCCATCACAGTGCCATTAGCTAAAAAAGAAAATAAATAAATAATGGGGGGAAAAAAAGATAATAAAATCTAGCTGGTGATCTGTTTCTGATGTTAAAACAGCCAGAATGCACTCCTAAGTCTCACTTTCTGCCACTGGAAAACCTTTTTTAGCACTTCGGCAGTTCAGTGTCTTGCACTTCTCCACGGCACCTTCCCTGAACAGCTGAATTTAATAGACCAAAATCATCTTGCAGGGGGGAAAAAAAAAAAAAAAGCAAACATTCTTATGATCTTCCATATGCTGCAAACTAAACTGCAGTGTGTTGTGGATTTAAGTGTTTTCAGGAGCAGCACTTTCCGAAACGGAAAATGGCTTCTGATAAGTATGGGAGAGGAAATAAAAATATCACTCTAGCATTCTATTAAAATACAATTAAACCTCCATCTCTGTGCCTGGGACTGTTAATTAATATATTGTAACTGGATGATGAATTTTGCTTTCTCGTTTCTAAAGGCATTGCTATTTCTTACACATCTGTCACATCTTTACCTGCCTTTTATTGAATGCCTGAAATGAAACATCTTCAGCCTTCCAACCACAGCAATGCCCTGGTTTTTCACAATGCATCAGCTAGGCTTACCTGCCAACCCTCTCCCCAAAATTTCTGGGACTTGAGATGCCTCTCTTCTAAATAACAAGTGAAATCTGTTACTCCCATTCATGATTTTGATCCACCAGATGGATAAAGAACTGGCTGGATGGTCACACCCAAAGAGTGGCTGTCAATGGGTCCATGTCCAAGTGGAGACCAGTGACAAGCAGAGTCCCTCAGGGATCAGTCCTGGGACCAGTCTTTTTCAGCATCTTTGTGGGTCACATGGACAGAGAAACTGAGTGCACTCTCAGCAAGTTTGCTGATGACCCCAAGCTGTGTGGTGCAGCAGAAAGGCTGGAGGGCAGGGATGGCATCCAGAGGGATCTGGACAGGCTGGAGAGGTGAGTACAAGCCAAGCTCAGGACGTTCAACAAGACCAAGTGCAAGGTCCTGCATCTGGGTCGAGGCAAACCCAAGCAGCAATACAGGTTGGGCAGTGAGTGGCTGGAGAGCAGCTCTGAGGAGAGGGACTTGGGGGTGCTGGTGGATGAGAAGCTCAACATGAGTCAGCAGTGTGCACTTACAGCCCAGAAAGCCAACCAGAGCCTGGGCTGCATTAGGAGAAGTGTGGCCAGAAGGTCATGGGAGGTGATTCTCCCCCTCTACTCTGCCCTGGTGAGACCCCACCTGGAGTACTGCATCCAGTTCTGGAGGCCCTGTTACAAGAGGGATGTGGACATGCTGCAGTGTGTCCAGAGAAGGGCCATGAGGATGCTCAGAGGGCTGCAGCACCTCTGCTATGAGGACAGACTGAAAGAGTTGGGGCTGTTCAGTCTGGAGAAGAGGAGGCTCCCAGGTGACCTTCTTGTGGCCTTCCAGTATCTGAAGGGGGCCTACAAAAAAGCTGGGGAGAGACTTTTTAGGCTCTCAGAGAGTGACAGGACCAGGGGGAATGGAGCAAAGCTGGAGGTGGGGAGATTCAGATTGGATGTGAGGAGGGAGTTCTTCAGCATGAGAGTGGTGAGAACCTGGAAGAGGTTGCCCAGTGGGGTGGTTGGCACCACATCCCTGGAGGTGTTTGCAGCCAGGCTGGCAGAGGCTGTGGGCAGCCTGATCTAGGGTAGGGTGTCCCTGGGCATGACAGGGGGGTTGGAACTAGATGATCCTTGTGGTCCCTTCCAACCCTGATTCTACGATTCTATGATTTTCCTTTTCTTCAATAACCCTGTCAGCCTACCTGAATGACTTGCTTTCCTATTAGCCACCTCAAAGTCATTAATTAAAACAGTTCCAAAAAGCTCCCAGCTTTAAAAACCTGGGAATGTTCACTGTATTTAAATCAGATTTCCAAGCAACCAAAACCCAGCACTAACATGTCCACATCCAGCACTCCCACATCCACCACTTCCAAACTGTAGCACTGACAGAGCTACACATAAAAACAAGGCATTTGCTCAAAAAAATCTACTTCACCTGAGGGTTTAAAGACCTCTAGAGAGGTATTTTACCACTTTAGAAAACAGTACAGCGATTTGGTTGTTTGCATTTTTACTTTTCCACCAAGTGAGGCTACAGGAAGATGGAAACGTAGGAGGATCAAGTTGGGTTTGTCCAATAACCTAAATTTTGGCCTGCCTATATATTTTAGTTATGTGCAAGGTACTGCACAGCTTTTTCAGATTTGAGAGACAGTGTAAGAACTAAGCATCAGAGTGGTCAATTTGAGGCAGAAGTTACCATTTTACACGAATTTTACAGTGAATGAAGCCTGCAATGTAACGTCTTGCACAGCTGCTGCTCTGTCTGGAAGCCACACTCCCAGCTTGGGAGATGTATTATCTTAACTGTCAGTATTTTCTTTTAATATGGTTTCATTTTAATTGATCATCACCTCAATGACTGCTAGGATTTGTTCAAGGTCTGGGAAAGTAAACATGAGGTGACTGTTTCACCATTGGCTAAATGAAAGCATGTCCCTCTCAGAAAATGAATGTATAAATCTTTGCTACCTTATTTTACTGATGGAAACAGAGTTCAGAGAGGAATGGGATGAAAGAAACTATTATAGCTGTTCTTGAAAAGATGAAGGTGGAAAGCACTGGATCAAGCCAGGCTGGATGAGGCTGTGGGCAGCCTAATCTAGAGTAGGGTGTCCCTGCCCATGGCAGGGGGGTTGGAACTAGATGATTCTTGTGGTCCCTTCCAACCCTGACTGATTCTATGATTCTATGAAACCTTAGGTATACATGGCCTGGAGTTTGTGTGGAACAAAACTAAGTTGACCTGACATTGCCCTCTGCATGCTCTACCCCAGTTACACATGGAGGCTACCAGTTGGTCTATGTGAAGTGTGTGCATGCACACACACACACACAGAAAGGACAGGATACAAGAGTTGGGGCTCTTCAGCCTGGAAAAGAGACCTTGGAGTGGCCTTCCAATATCTGAAGGCAGCCTGCAAGAAGGCTGGGGAGGGACTATTCACAAGGTCTTGTCATGACAGGATGAGGGGCAATAGGTTTAAGCTGGAGGAAGGGAGATTTAAACGGGATGTTATGAGGAAGTTCTTTCCAGTGAGGGTGGTGAGACACTGGAACAGACTGCCCAGGGAGGTTGTGGCTGCTCCCTCCCTGGAGGTGTTCAAGGCCAGGCTGGATGAGGCCTTGAGCATCCTGATCTAGTGGGAGGTGTCCCTGCCTATGGCACAGCGGGGCTGGAACTGGATGATTTTTGAGGTGCCTTCCAACCTAAACCATTTTATGATTCTATGATCTGAGGAGTCACAGAAATATTCAGGTTGGAAAAGACCCTTGGGATCATCAAGTCCAACTATTAACCCTACTCTACAAAGTTCACCATTAAATCATATCCCCAAGCACCACATCTAAACAACTTTTAAACACATTCAGGGTTAGTGACTCAACCACCTCCCTGGGCAGCCCAGGCCAATGCCTGACCACTCTGTCTGAAAAAATTCTTCCTAATGTCCAGTCTAAACCTCCCCTGTTGCAACTTGAGGCCATTCCCTCTTGTTCTATCACTAATTACCTATGAGAATAGACCAGCACCAACCTCTCCACAACTTCCTTTCAGGTAGTTGTAGACAGCCATGAGGTTTCACCTCAGCCTCCTCTTTTTCAAACTAACCATCCTCAGCTCCTTCAGTCACTCCTCATCAGATTTTTAATCCAGGCCCTTCCCCAGCTTCCTTGCCCCTCTCTGCACTTGCTCCAACATCTCAATGTCTCCCTTGTGAGATGCCCAAAATTGGACACAACACTCAAAAGTGTAGCCTCACTAGTGCTGAGTACAAGAGGAGAATCACCTCCCCACTCCTGCTGGACACATCATTTCTAATCCAAGTCAGGATGCCTTTGGCTTTCCTGGCCACCTGGGCACACTGAAAAAAAACAAACAAATCAGACAAAAAAACATAACAATTATATCGTAGCTACCCAGTCACGGGCTAAGCACTACTGACCACACTGGTTTAGTAGACAATCAGCTGCATGCTGGAATAGCACAGATAGCTGCAGTGCACATGAGCCAACAGGTTGCAACAGGTTGCAAACAAATCAGTCAAGAAAATAACAACTATATGGTAGCTACCCAGTCACGGGCTAAGCACTACTGACCACGTTGGCTTAGTAAAGACAATCAGCTGCATGCTGGAATAGCACAGATAGCTGCAGTGCACATGAGCCAACACATTGCAACAAATTTCCAGCCCTTACACCAAAGTGGGATGCTTTGAGCTGATGTTCATTAAAGCAATCTACAGGATGATGCCTTAAGAGTAGAAGGAATTAAGTCATCTTCCCTGACACAGTCAGAGCTCACTGAAAGACCCCTACCCAGAATGGTAAACTTGGTGAAGAGAAAAAAACCCACACTCCTCACACACACACACACTCCTAACTTTTGAAACTTGGTTCCCATTACCTGAACACCAATGTTGTATGGCTCACATAAAACATGTGGGGGACATAACCTAATCAATGTTCCATCGGAGCAAAGCTACAAAACCCCAGGAGAAGTCCAGCTCCAGGCATCTGTCACTTCAGAACAAATTGTCAACAAGGTCTTTCTAAGCTGGTATTAATCTTTGGCTCTCACATTTTCCCTGACTGGGAAATGAAGTTTCTGAAGTTCCAGATGGCCTATAACAAAAGAAAGAAGGAGGAAACGAGAATACATAGACACCAGAAAAAAAAACTGTAACTCTGCAAAACTCAAAATGAAGTTTTGCTTTGTAGGAACAGATCCCTGCAAATCACCAAAGCCAAGCAAAAATCGACTCTGGGTAATGATTCTGGAGGTAACTTCATGCTAAAGCACTTCTTTAAGCTATCCAGGCCACTATGTCATTTAAAATAATGAAACTGTCGTCTGGTTTGGAAGAAGGCTTTGATTGTCCTTTCCTTTCCTGCACTGTGTAAAATGAAAACAATTTTTTAACAGAGCACTAAAAACATCCAATGCTCTCCTGCCACCTTGCACACCTGGTTGAAAACAAGAGGACCAAAGTTTCTAGTGTGACTAGCAGGACCAGAGAGGTTGTTCTGCCTCTGTACTCAGCACTGGTTAAGCCACACCTTGAGTCCTGTGTCCCCTTCTGGGCCCCTCAATTTAAGAAAGATGTTGAGGTGCTTGAATGTGTCCAGAGAAGGGCACAGAGGCTGGCGAGGGGGCTGGAGCACAGCCCTGTGAGAAGAGGCTGAGGGAGCTGGGGGTGTGCAGCCTGGTGAACAGGAGGTTCAGGGCAGACCTTATTGCACACTACAACTACCTGAAAGGAGGTTGTGGCCAGGTGGGGTTGATCTCTTTTTCTAGGAAACCAGCAACAGAACAACTGGACACAGCCTCAAGCTGCACCAGAGAAAGTTTAGGCTGGATGTTAGGGAGAGTGATTGGCATTGGAATGGGCTGCCCAGGGAGGTGGTGGAGTCACCATCCCTGGAGGTGTTTAAGAGGAGGCTGGATGAGGCATTTGGTGCCATGGCTCGGTTAATTAGAAGGGTTAGGTGGTAGGTTGGACTTGATGATCCTAGAGTTCTTTTCCAACCTGGTTAATTCTGTGATTTTGTGATTCTCCTGTAGTTGTGTACAGCTGCTTAGAAGCAGCCTGGAAATCAGTGGCTAGGAAGAAGAGGTCTTCCTCCTGCCACGTGCATTTCTCTTGCTACATCAAGTGAAATACGTACTCTTATCCTGTCACTACTGCACAATAATCCACCTTTTAATAGAAAGTGCCACTGGAATTCCTGTCACATTCCACAATATTGGTGCTCAGACACAGAACACCTGCTCTTCTGCAGATGCACATCTTTCCTGTAAAACTGAGGCAGGGGTGCAACATCAAGCATTGGGGAAACAGCCAGTATAACCTTTGCCAGACATGAACAGCTTCTGAGCTTTGATGAGAGGTCAAGTCATGAGTTGTCAGGTCTTACCAGGACTTACTGCACTCAACAGGAGAACAGAAACCCAAGTTATTTAGAAACTGAGTTACAAAATTAATGGAAAAAAACTTGTAGTGGGGCAGAGTACATTACTGGAACCTTGGGCAGCAGAGAAGCAGATGCAGCAAGACAGACAAGTATGAACCACAGAGAGGTGTTCTCAGGTTGATGCCAAAATGTATGTGGACCTTTATAGCCTTTTTTTTTTAACAATGGCAGTTCTGAATAATGGCTGTAAATCTGGATATCTTCAGCAAGCACAGTAGACTTTGTGCACTGAATGCACTTTTGGTGCAAATACATTGTGTAACTGTACAATCAAAACCTTTAGCAGTGCAGAGGCACAAGTGGATTGTCTAGCCCACCCCTCATTACAGCTGTAGCTAACACTAAAACTCCTCCCTGCAAAACAGTAGCAGGTAGTAGGCAACAAACTAGAATAGAAATACAATAAAGGGCTGAAAATCTGTGGTTGAAATAACAACTAATAATTTATTAATATGGTTCCATCAATGATATAATCGTTGAGGTAACAAACAGAGAATGCCTCCATTGAATCTAAATTTTCACTATTACCTTGGCTTCCTGACTTCCAAGCCACCTGCTTGGTAAGAGTTTGGGGATACTACCAGCAAAGTCTCCACTGTGAGTACGTTGTTGATATCTGCTCATTCTAGTATTCAAAATACTTTTCCCATCAGAAGTCTTCCAGTTTGCAGTAAATGCTATCGAGGAACTGAAGTTGTTTAACATGCATAACAACTGTGGCTACTTTCTACAGAAGCTTACTTCCAAGTCTGTGAATCACAGAATCATAGAATGGTTTAGGTTGGAAGAGACCTTAAAGATCATCCAGTTCCAACCCCCCACCTCCCACTAGAACAGGTTGCTCAAGACCTCATCCAGCCTGGCCTTGAACACCTCCAGGGAGGGAGCAGCCACAACCTCCCTGGGCAACCTGTTCCAGTGCCTCACCACCCTCACTGTGAAGAACTTCCTCCTAATATCCCGTTTAAATCTCCCCTCCGCCAATTTGAACCCATTCCCCCTGGTCCTGTCATTACAAGACCTTGTGAATAGTCCCTCCCCAGCCTTCCTGTAGGCCCCCTTCAGAGACTGGAATGTGTTCTGGATGAGCCCTGGGTTTTGCTGGGATGAAACCAGAGTTTGCCTGTGTCCTGCTTCTGGCTGGGAAACTGGTGGGAAGAGCCTGCTCAATCAGCTGTTGAGTATTCAACACTGGGCTGATGTAATTTATGAGGAAAGATTCTGCTGGCTGAAGTAAAGGCTCATGGGGCTTGTAGCTTGGGCTCTAACAGCAGGTGCTTTGTGGGTCTGGGGGCTTTTTTGGCCTCTAGGTTGGGAGGGTGGTCTCCCTCAGCATTCTGTTGGAGAAGCTGGTGACACATGGCTTAGACAGGTGGACTCTTCCCTGGCTTACAAACTGGCTGAATGGCTGAGCCCATAGACTTGTGGTCAGTGGGGTTAAATCCAGTTGGTGACCGGTCACAAGTGGAGTCCCTCAGGGCTCAGTTTCGGGGCCAGTCTTGTTTAATCTCTTCATCAGTGACCTGGATGAGGGGATCAAATGCACCCTCAGCAAGTCTGCAGATGACATGAAATTAAGCAGAAGTGTCAAAGACCCTGCAGAGGGATTTGGACAGGCTGGAGCGATGAGCTGAGGCCAATTGCATGAGGTTTAACAAGGCCAAGTGCTGGGTCACATACCTTGGCCATAACAACCCCCAGCAGCCCCACAGGCTGGGAGAGGAGTGGCTGGAGAGCTGCCTGGTGGAAAAGGACCTGAGAACGTTGGTGGACAGCAGCTGAACATGAGCCAGCAGTGTGCCCACGTGGTCAAGAAGGCTAACAGCATCCTGGCCTGTATCAGAAATGGTGTGACCAGCAGGAGTAGAGAGGTGATCATGCCCCTGTACTCAGCACTTGTGAGACCACACCTCAAGCACTGTGTCCAGTTTTGGTCACCACAGTTTAGGAGGGACGTTTAGGTGGTGAAGCAGGTGCAGAGAAGGACGACGAGGCTGGTGAGAGGTCTGGAAAACATGACCTATGAGGAGTGCCTGAGGGAACTGGGGTTTAGTCTGGAGAAGAGGAGCCTGAGAGGGGACCTTATTGCCCTCTACAACTGCCTGAAAGGAGGTTGTGGTGAGGCTGGTGCTGGTCTCTTCTCCAGAATTACTATTGATAGGACAAGAGGAAATGGCCTCAAGTTGCATCAGGGGAGGGTTAGTTTGGATATTCAGAGAATCATAGAATCATAGAATGGTTTAGGTTGGAAGAGACCTCAAAGATCATCCAGTTCCAACCCCCCTGTGCCATAGGCAGGGACACCTCCCACTAGATCAGGTCGCTCAAGACCTCATCCAGCCTGGCCTTCAACACATCCAGGGAGGAAGCAGCCACAACCTCCCTGGGCAACCTGTTCCAGTGTCTCACCACCCTCACTGTGAAGAATTTCTTCCTAACGTCCCGTTCAAATCTCCCCTCTGCCAGTTTAAACCCATTCCCCCTCGTCCTGTCATTACAAGACCTTGTGAATAGTCCCTCCCCAGCCCTCCTGTAGGCCCCATTCAGATACTGGAAGGCCACTATAAGGTCTCCTGGAAGCCTTCTCTTCTCCAGGCTGAGGAAGTTCTTTACTGAGCAGGTGGTCAGGCACTGGAACAAACTGCCCAGGGAGGTGGTGGAGTCACCATCCCTGAAAGTGTTTTAAAAAAATGAGTGGATGTGGCACTTGAGGCTATGGTCTAGTGATTAAGGATGCTGGGATGAAGGCTGGACTGGATGATCCTGGTGGTCCTTTCTAACCATAGCGATTCACAGTGATTAGATGTTGTGCTGAGGAATTTGGTTGAGTCAAGGACTTGTCAGTGTGAAACTAATGATTGGACTCCATGATCTTGAAGGTCTTTTCCAATCTAAGAAATTCTGTGATTCTGCCTGCTGTGGAGCCTGTGAAGGCTGCTGGCTTGCTTCTGCTTTTTGCTGTGCTTTCCTGTGAGAGGTGCTAAGGTATCGTGCATGATTCCATTAAGCTCTCCTTATCTCAACCCCCAGGGCTTTTGGTTTCTTATCTCTCTTTCTGAGACTATAGTTGTCAGCATGGACTGTTGGGCATCAGCCAACAGCCACCAGGACAATCTTCCTGTGTCTAGCTTTGTATGAAAAAAATCATGCTGTCCAGGTTCTCTCTGAGAGCAAACCCCAATGGTTCCCAGTGCTTGAGCTACACGAGAAGGAAGGACACTGCATGGAAGCACACTGTGTTCTTACTGACACCCTGCTCAGCCAGATCTGCCAACCACCACTGTCAAAAGCATCAGCCCCCTTGGACAAACAAAGCCACCCTTGGAATTCAAGGCTGTTCCCCACACATTTAACATCTCAGTATTCCAAAGTATCACATGAAGCATCTAAGAGTTTTACATTCCTCTCCCTCACCATCCATACTGATAACCTGTGGGTCACAGTCACCAGTGTTGCAAATACTCATTCCTAAATAGCAGCTTTTGTGCTTTGCAGCTTACATTTCAAAGTGGCTGCTTCCTGCTTGACAGTAATACTAAAGTTAAATATTCAATAGTGAGCAGGGGCTCGATCTGGCACTTGAAAATCTTGCACTTGCAGCCCAGAAGCCAAAGCATTGGTTTCTGAGGAGAAAGAAATATAAAAAACAAAACTTGCCCCATTTCTTCTACATAATTACAAATAACCTCTGAGTTTTAGATGAAAACTCAGTTTTAGATAGAGGTCAAAATACCCAGGTGATACTGAAAATACCTAACCACACACAAATGGTACGTTCTTAAACAGCCTTAGAGACTTATATCTTAGGCAAACCTATCAAGCTTTCATGGTTTACTCTGCAACTGGAACATCTTAAGCAGAATCATAGAGTTTTACAACGGAGAGATAGCTCTAGATTGTACTTATTGTTATAAAGAGTGATGTAAGACAGGACAGGCTGTAGCATTACCAGCAGGGCAAGGGAGGGGATTCTCCCCCTTATCCCCCTTTACTCTGCTCTCGTCAGATCCCACCTGCAGTACTGTGTGCAGTTCTGAAGCCCCCAGCACAAGAAGGACATGGAGCTGTTGGAGAGAGTCCAGAGGAGGGCCACGAAGATGCTCAGAGGGCTGCAGCACCTCTGATATGAGGACAGGCTGAGAGAGTTGGGGCATTTCAGCCTGGAGAAGAGAAGGCTTCGGGAAGACCTTATAGCAGCCTTCCAGTATCTGAGGGGGGCCTACAGGAGGGCTGGGGAGGGACTATTCACAAGGTCTTGTAATGACAGGACGAGGGGGAATGGGTTCAAATTGGTGGAGGGGAGATTTGAACGGGATGTTAGGAAGAAATTCTTCACAGTGAGGGTGGTGAGACACTGGAACAGGTTGCCCAGGGAGGTTGTGGCTGCGCCCTCCCTGGATGTGTTCAAGGCCAGGCTGNAGTCTCAGTCTCAACTTTTAGACAGCTCATCTTCTCATTAAGGAGTCATGTGTGGGCAACAAATAGAAACTGTAAGTGGGAGTTCTCCAATTGAACAAATCCATCCAAAAAGCCAGATGAGTATTTTCAAGGTAGGAAAATTGCTTTAGGAAACTAAGTGTAAAGGGTTAAGCCCACCTGGAGCCTTCCCCTGACTCCTCCCTGGGGGTGCCCCTAGGTGTCCTGTTTAGCCCCCTCCCACTTCCTGCCAAGGACTGCTATAAAGGCAGGGACACACACACACACCATCTTGTCCTCTCTCTCTCTCTCTGGTCCTCCCTGCCTGACCAACTCCTTGCTGCCTCGATGGTGAACACCGCGTGCTCCCCAGCAAACACGTGGAGGAATATCACCATTTTACCTTTGGAACTCCGACTAACTGCATTCCACCATCAAAATCCTGCATCCTGCTTCATCCACCATCAAATCATCCATCCCAGCATTTGGACTCAACTCCCATTTCACAGGTTCTATTTTTTTCTTTGTGTATTTTGTCCCATTTTTTCCCCTTCATCCTCTAATACCTCTCATTTTCCCTACCCTGTATTTTTGGTTCCGCTTTCCCTGTTTTCTGTAGCTCCCCTTACATCCTATTTATTGTTAAAGTTTTTTGTTTGTTTTTTTTTTACTTCCAAATCAAATCAAGTATTTATTGAGCTTTTTGAGCTCGGGGGAGGTAGCCTAAACCCAATACACTAAGCATGAAACTACAAGAATCCTACCTTTCTTACTGAGCTATGAGATGTTAACTGTAAATTTTTTAAGTCCTGACTGGGTTCAGAAGTAGCTTCTAAAGGACTGGCTTCATGACAAAAGGGCACAAAAAAGGCTGACCATGGATACTCACTGAAGTTCTGTAGTTTTCTAGAAACCACATTACTATGACACAGAAAGAAACTCAGACCGATTTCCCAGAAAGGCTATGATAAGCTTCTCTTTTCAGGGTGAATGAAGTACAGAAACAGAAAGAAATCCTAAGGAACAGCAGGGATTAGTAGGCATGGACTTGTTCTGTTCTGTTCTGTTCCATTCCATTCTTCTTCTCTTCTCTTCTCTTCTCTTCTCTTCTCTTCTCTTCTCTTCTCTTCTCTTCTCTTCTCTTCTCTTCTCTTCTCTTCTCTTCTCTTCTCTTATCTCTTCTCTTTTCTCTTCTCTTTTCTCTTCTCTTTTCTCTTCTCTTTTCTCTTCTCTTTTCTCTTCTCTTTTCTCTT
>VWZI01004100.1:88764-99135 GCA_013396835.1 Psilopogon haemacephalus
TTGCCCAGGGAGGTTGTGGCTGCTCCCTTCCTGGAGGTGTTCAAGGCCAGGCTGGATGAGGTCTTGAGTGACCTGATCTAGTGGGAGGTGTCCCTGCCTATGGCACAGGGGGGTTGGAACTGGATGATCTCTGAGGTCTCTTCCAACCTAAACCATTCTATGATTCTATCCTATCCTATCCTACCCTACCCTATGCTGACTTTTGTTTTTGTTTATCTGCCTGGGAAAGTAGAAGAAGAAAGAGAGGGGTAGCTTTGAGCCCTCCTGGGCAGTTTCTTTGGCCAGGAGGGAGTTTAGATTTCTGTATTATTACTTATTTGTATATAGTTGTAAATACTTGCAAATGTATTGTGTGTATACATGCCTGTAAATTTAGCTTTGCTGTATGTTTAGCTTCATGTTACTTTCAAGCCCTCTGAGCTGGTCTGGTAAACTTCAGTGGTGAGGGGGAGGAAGTTCCTAACCCAGTACAGCCTGCAACACTAAAAGAAATTAAAACTCCATCTCATCTTATTATTCTAATAGAAAAACATCTACAAGAGCCAAGCAATTTAACAGGACTAGGGAGTGTGTGCCATTATCTTTGGTGTAAGTTTCTCCTACTAACCATTTAGCCGATGAGCAGGGTTAAACACCTGACAGCCAATTAACATTTGATGCTAGCATATGGCTTTGCTAGTGGGCAGGTAGAAAACTGGGTCCTAATAGAGAAACTCTACAGACACAATAATATTAAAGAAAATTTATGGCTGTCACAGGAATTCTGCACACATATCCGGGACAAAATTCATTCCAGCAGCAAAATTAAGGCAGCGAGCATGTAAGAAATAGATCTGCCCTTCAGGAGTGCCAAGAAACACATGTAAGAACATATGCTATGGGAGTCAAAGATGTATTTTAAAACAGGGAAAGGAAAAGAAAAAAGTTATGAATTTGGGGGAAACTTACATTTTTCTTCTGAGCTCTTATTTCGACTAGACAAAACAAGACAAGTGATTTTGCCCAAAGGCAAGGGAACCTCCTGGTCCTTGACACCTGAGAAGCTTCTGCTAAAATATCTTTATTACCTGGATATAAACTACAACTTGAATTGGTAGAAAACAAACGAAAAAATATAAAATTACCAAAACAGTTTTCTGTATTGAAGTTATTAAAATACCAAAAGGGACAGGATACATTTGGAAATTCATCTGCCAGTTCTGACATTACCAAGGAAACAAAATGAGGTAAACTGTCAGTTTAAAATATTTTGGGGTGAACAAAAAATTTCATTTCTAAGCAAATTCCACATTTTTTTTTATTCCTAACACAAGGGCATTTGTCCTCTCATAATGTCAGTCTTGCAAGAAGTTAAAATTATTTTCCTCCATAATCAATCTCAAGCCACTTCATCCTATTTGGATTTGAGATCGACATAAATGCTTACATAACAAAATTCCATCAGAAACACAACTGGCTCAAACTCATTTCTGGGCTTCAGGGCTTCCTCCTTCAGGGCACATCCAGCTTTTGCTTTCTGTCAATCTCGAATGAGGCTCTAAGCCACCATCCACTCTTTCAGCCTCTGTTTTAACAAGGGATGAGTGAGTTTTCCCTTCCTTGTCCTCCTTCCCTGCTACGTGGCTCTTCATCTTTCCTGCTTCGTTTTCCCCTCTCCTTTCCTTTTTATCACCTCCAGAAAAATGCTGGAGACAAATCATCTTGCACTTAATCTAGCAGTTTTAGCCAAGTGTTGTAATTTTCTCACAGAAAAAAAACACTTGCATAAGTACAACGCTTTAGCCTTCTATATGCCTGTCTCAAAACCCCTCTGAAAATGCCCCAAAGATTCAAAAGACATTTACCATATTCAAGCAGAAGACCTCAAAGATAAATACACTTCCCTGAGTTCCCTGAAAGTAAGTCTGAAGGACACACATTAAGTTTCATCTTATGACACACCTGGGAACCCACAGAAGGTCTACAAGACAAAATCCAAGTCAAGCAGCAGTGGTTCTGCTTCTAGAACAAAAAAATAGGATAGGATAGGATAGGATAGGATAGGATAGGATAGGATAGGATAGGATAGGATAGGATAGGATAGGATAGGATAGGATAGGATAGGATAGGATAGGATAGGATAGGATAGGATAGGATAGGATAGGATAGGATAGGATAGGATAGGATAGGATAGGATAGGATAGGATAGGATAGGATAGGATAGGATAGGATAGGATAGGATAGGATAGAACAGAGTAGAACAGCATAGAACAAAACAGAATAGAATAGAACAAAACTAGGATAGAATAGAATAGAATAGAATAGAATAGAATAGAATAGAATAGAATAGAATAGAATAGAATAGAATAGAATAGAATAGAATAGAACAAGCCAGGTTGGAAGAGACCTCCAAGATCATCCTACCTGCTGTTAGTCTCCCAATGTATTATACTTTGAGATTATTTTACTACCAAAATGCCTAGGATATCATATTTGGCTAATGTATAGCCAGATGGTATTATCATCTTACCAACTTCTTAACCACAGACATGGAGGTTATGGCCAGTTATGGCAAGCCCTCATCAGAAAGTTTCTTACGTTGGCTTTGTGCACCAATCTGAACATAGTTCTGCTAACATTCACAGACTCACAGGTTGCACTGGGTTGGAAGTGACTCTCAAAAATCATCTTGTCCAAATGCCCTGCAACCAGCAGGGACACCTCCAACTAGATCAGGCTGCCCAGGGCCACACTGATTATGGTCTTGAATGTCTCCAAGGATGGTTTCTCAGCCACATCCCCGGGCAATCTGTTCCAGTATTTTACCACTCTCATAGTAAAGAATTTCCTCCTTATGTCCAACCTCAATCTACCCTGCCCCTTGTCCTATTGCTAAAAGTCCTTCTGAATAGTCCTTCCTCAGCCTTCCTCTAGGTCCCCTTCAGATACTGAAATGTAGCTGTAAGGTCTCCCCAGACCCATCTCTTCTCTGGGCTGAAATGCCCCAATTCTTTCAGCCTGTCTTCATAAGATAAGTGCTCTAGCCCTCTGATCATCTTTGTGGCTCTCCTCTGGACCCACTCCAGTAGGTCCATGTCTCTCTCTTGTCATTGGAGCTGGACACAGTACTCCAGGTGAGACCTCCCCAGAGAAGAGTGGCAGAATCACCTCTCTTGACCTTCTGGCCACGCTTCTTTTGATGCAGCCCAGGATGTGATTTGCCTTCTGGCCTGCAAGTGTGCATTGTCAGCTCACGTCCAGCTTTTCATCCACTTGTACCCCAAGTCCTTTTCTGCAGGGCTGCTCTCAATTTCTCCAGTCTGTATTGAAATAGAGGGTTGGCCCAACCTTGCATTTTGCCTTATCGAACCTCACGAGATTCTCCTCAGCTCATCTCTCCAGCGAGTCCAGGTCCCTCTGAATGGCATCCCATCCTTCAGACTTATCAATTGCAACACTCAGCTTGGTATCATCAGCAAACATGCTGAGGGCTCACTCAGTCTTGCTGTCTGTTTCACTGAAGATACTCAACAGCACTGGTCCCAGTATAGACCCTTGAGGGACACCACTTGTCACCCAACTCCATCTGGATATCGAGACATTGACCACTACCCTTTGGATGCAATCATCCAAACAATTCCTCATCCACTGCACAATCCACCCATCAAATCCACTCAATCAATCTTGCTGTCTTTTTCACTGAAGATACTCAACAGCACTGGTCCCAGTATAGACCCTTGAGGGACACCACTTGTCACCCAACTCCATCTGGATATCGAGACATTGACCACTACCCTTTGGATGCAATCATCCAAACAATTCCTCATCTACTGCACAATCCACCCATCAAATCCATATCTGTCCAGGTTAGAGAGGATGATGTGGGAGACTGGCTTTTAAAAAAGCCCAGATAGATGACATCTGTTGGTCTTCCCTTGTCCACCAATTTGGTTACATCGTAAAAAGCCACTAGACTGGTTCAGGCAAGTGCTGGTTATCTTGAATCACCTCCTTGTCTTCTATGTGTTCCAGTATAGCCTCCAGGAAGGTCTGTTCCATGAGGTAAGGCTGACAGGTCTTTTTTTTCAGCCTTTTAAAAAATGGTTGTAATGTGAGGGTCCAACTTGAGAGGGGGACAGAGAAAGATTGCCAATGATGAGGCAAAAAAGTTACTTCAGCCTTCTCCTTGTCTGTTGAGACCAACTCTCTAGTCTCACTCCTCAGAGGGGGAACACTTCCTTTACCCTTCCTTTGCTGGTTGATGTACCAGTTGGAGCCATTCTTGTTATTCTTTGCATCCCTTGCCAGGTTCAGCTCCAGCCATGCTTTGGCCTTCCTGACCTCATGCCTATACAACCAGGCACTGCTCCTATGCTCCTCCCAGGTTACCTGTCCCTGCTTCCACTGTCTGTGCAGCTCCCTCTTAATTTTCACCAGCAGGTCCTGACTTAGCCATGCTGGTCTCTTCCTTTCCTTGCCCAATTTTTTACACAGAGGGATCAAGAGCTCTTGCCCTCTAAAGATAATGTCCTTTAACATCTGCCAGCTCTGCCCTGCTCCTCTGTCCCTGAGGATCCTTTCCCATGGGGTCCTACTGACTAACTACCTAAGGAACTGGAATTTTGCTTTCCTGAAATTCAGAGTCCTGACTATACTCCTTGTCTGTCCTGTATCCCTTAGGACTGCAAATTCCTATGATCACTGCAGAGCAGGCTGCCCTCAGTCTTGATATCAGTGATGAGTTCACTTGCATTTGTGACCACCAAGCCCAGTACTGCATTCCCTTAGGTAGGGCTCAAGAAGCTATCATCCATGCACTCTGGGGTCTCCTTGATTGCCTGCAGTTTGTCATGCTACTTTTCCAGCAGATGCTGGGGTAGCCAAAGTCCCTCAGGAGGACAAGCATGAAGCCTCACCTAACTGGAGTAGGAAGGCTTCATCAGTGGGCTCCCCTTGATCAGGTAGTCTGCAGCTGATGCCAACCGCAAGGTTCCCTTTGTTACCTCTGTCCCTGAATCCTATCCAGAAGCTTTTGACCTGTTCATGGCAGTTCTTCAGAGACAGTTCTTCACAGTCTATCCATTTTCTGCCAGAGGGCAATGCCTTTACCCTTCCTTCCTTTCCTGTCCCTTCTGAACAGCCTGTAGCCATCAATTGCCACATTCCAGTCATCGGATTCATTCCATCAAGTCTCAGTGATGGTTATCAGGTCATAGTTTTCTAGATGCACAGCAGCTTCCAACTCTTCCTGTTCATTGTCTATTGTGTGTGTGTGTGTATTCAAGGAGAGGCTCTTCAACCAGTTAAGACCTGCAACTAGTGGTGCTCCTCAGCAGTTAGCACTGGGTCCAGTGTTACTCAACACCTTCATGAACAACCTGGGTGAGGGGATAGAGTGTATCCTCAGCAAGTTTGGGAGGATTGGCTGATACACCAGAAGGCTGTGCAGCCATTCAGCAATATCTGGACAGACTGGAGAAGTGGGCAAAGGGAAGCCTCAAAAGGCTCAGTAAGTGCAAGTGCAGAGTTTTGAACCTGGGGAGGAACAGCATCCCCACACAGATTAGGGGGTGACCTGCTGGAAAGCAGCTTCATGAAGAAGGACCTTGGAGTCCTGGTGGAGAGAAGTTATTCATGGGACAGCAATATGCCCTGGTGGCCAAGAAGGCCAGTGGTATCCTAGGACACATTAGGAAGAGTGCTGCCTGCATGTCCAGGTAGGTTCTCCTGCCCCTCTTCTCTGCCCTAGTGAGACCACGTCTGGAGCACTGTGTTCAGTTCTGGGCTCCCCAGTTCAAGAGGTACAGGCATATACTAGAAAGTGTCCAACAGAGGCCTAAAAGGATAATTAAGGGACTGGAACATCTGTCTTATGAGGAAAGACTGAGAGATCTAGGACTGCCTAGTCTGGAGAAGACTGAGCAGATCTTATGAACATTTAGAAATATCTGAAGGGTGGGCATCCAGAAGGTTCTAGTCTCTTTTTAGTGGTGCCAAGAGATAGGACAAGAGGCAACAGATACAAACTGGAACACAGGAAGTTCCATCTCGAGGACAAACTACTGTAAGGGTGACAGAACACTAGAGCAGGCTAGGAACTTTCAAGACCCATCTGGATGCATTCCTGTGTGACCTGTCCTAGGTGACCCTGCTTTGACAGGGGAGTTGGGCTTAATGATCTCTGGGGATCACTTCCAATCATTACCACTCTATGATTCTATGCTGAATTCTTAACTTCTAAACTACATTAGGTCCTTTTTATGGTGACCATAGTTCTTACAAAGTAACTTGAAATACTGGGGAATATTTGAACTGCAAACCACACAATGCAAAGCACTGAACGTGTGCCCTTGTTTGCTGTTTGTCTGTGCCTGAGTTTGTTCACAGTAGAATTCTGCATGCTTAGAGGTTCAACCCATTCTACCAGCAAGATTTCTTCCCTGTAAATTAGACCAAACCAGCAAAAATAACTTAGAAGCAAATGCATAATATTTATACTCTGAGCTCCTTTTGTACTCTTGCTTGAGGTTAGGCATCTTTACCAACCAGCAACCTCCTGTGCAGCTTACAATTGTTATCAGCTTGCAACTTCATCAAGATAAATGCAAACCTGTACAAGCAGATGTGCTTTGCTTCTCCTGGTATTGTACTGAGCAGAATTTTTAGCATTCATTAAGAGCAGTGACAATCATATAAGTGCCCACTTAATGCTTTTTCCCTCTCACTTCAACCTCTTAGAATACAGCAGTGAGTGATATAGTAAAAAGACTGCCTAACTGTCTCAGATTGCTTTTTAGCATCTCTTTGACAGTTCTCTGTTTAAACACTGGGGCTGATGTCTGGGAAATTCACATTAACATACTTTTTGTATGGTGTGTAATCTGGAATGACACTGTAAATGAACATTCCCTCCTAAGTCATCTGTAACCTGCTGGCTCTACACATTCTTGCATTGTAGGAGCCAGTAATTGCATCAAATGTTAAACCAGCAAACATATAGCACACTGCTCAGATTTGAAAAACAGGATTTCTTACAGCAAACAAAGGCAAATCTCTGCTAATATTCCAGTCCAGGCTCTTTGGTATGCTGTGTTCTATATGAACCCACACACATGTATAATACTGGGCCAAAAATTACTTCTAAAGGATAAGAGGCTTGCTGTTGCCCTGGTTTATGTAATTACCCTCTAATTGTGCAGAACTAACCCAATGCCTGCTACAAACTGAGAGTACCTGTAGTGAGTCAAACCAACAGATTATGTAGCTCTGTACCTTCTGTCCACTAGTGGTCAGTACCAGACACATAGATAATTGTACGACTGCAAGGTTTGCCTAGATGCCACCTTCTTTTGATGTGTCCCCTTACTGATGATGGTTTGATGGCTCTGCAAGCCACAGGGTTCATTTTCACCAGTATTTTTTTTTCCCTTTTTTTACTTCCTGGAAAAGTTACAGGTTTAAATAAAATACCTTTCTGAAGAGAGAAATTTCTACATGACCCCACCTGCAGTACTTTGTGCAGTTTTGGAGCCCCCAGCACAGGAAGGACATGGAATTGCTGGATAGAGTCTAGAGGAGGGCCACGGAGATGATCAGAGGGCTGCAGCACCTCTGATATGAGGACAGGGTGAGAGAACTGGGGCTTTTCAGTCTGGAGAAGAGAAGGCTTCCAGGAGACCTTATAGCAACCTTCCAGTATCTGAAGGGGGCCTACAAGAAGACTGGGGAGAGACTATTCACAAAGACTTGTAATGAAAGGACAAGGGGGAATGGGTTCAAACTGGCAGAGGGAAGATTTAAATGGGATGTTAGGAGGAAGTTCTTCACAGTGAAGGTAGTGGGCACAGGTTGCCCAGGGAGGTTGTGGCTGCTCCCTCCCTGGTGGTGTTCAAGGTAAGGCTGGACGAGGTCTTGAACGACCTGATCTAGTGGGAGGTGTCCCTGCCTATGGCACAGGGGGGTTGGAACTGGATGATCTTTGGGGTCTCTTCCAACCTCAACCATTCTATGATTCTATGACCTTTCTGCCCTGCAGAATAGTCTGCTTTTCATTTACCACATGTACCTGGGGTCAGTGAAAGCTATGGAGATAGAGAACTGCAAAAGTAACAGGAAAGTATTTTAGATTTCCTAAGTGGATCTCTGCACACCGACACAGATTTCCATTCAGATATTCAGGTCTCACAAAGGTGTTTTCAGTATCTCCCAGCTGTCACCTTCTAGAAGGGAAGACTACAAAGAGCTGAGTGCCATGTCAGCACAGGAGGTACACAAAACAGTAACAACAAGGTTTAATGCTTGTGTGTGTAGTGCTTTGCAATAAGCATTCAAAGCACTGCGCTGAGAATAATTAATCCTCCAACACATTCATGTAGTAGGTGAGTCAAGCAGCATTTTCACAACTTTACAAGGAGGAACAATGAAGAAACTGTCAAATCTGAAGAAGACTAACTAGAATTTGTCTGCCTGTATTCCTCAGCTTCTTTCAAGTACCTCTGCCAGACACAATGACAGTTCACAGAGTCATATCCCCTATCTTTCAGTTCCCTGGTTGCTCTTTGCACTCCCTCCTAAAGATAGATCTGTTTGCTAGTCTGGAATAAGATTAGGTATTTTTACTCACTTCCTTATTTTGGGGGGTCAGGGATCTCAGTCTTTATAAAATCACAGGATGTTTTAAGGCGAGTTATCCTAGAGCCTCAGCAACTTGAACTCTGCTACTCTTGACTATGTTATCAGTGGAAACTAACAACTGCAGTATTAGCACAAAGTGGAAGAGATTCCCCTAAAGCATAGATGTGCTACTATAGACAGATTGAAAGAAAAATCCTTCAGCACTTAATGCTCCTATAGCTTCTACAGTTTCTGAGAACTAGCATGAGAGACATACCTGGAAAAGAGTTCTTTTGGGTTACCCTCCCAATACAGGGAATCTAGATTAAATATTCCCTGAGGCACCCAGGAGCCAAGTTTAACATTCAGAATTCTTCAGGACATACTCCCCAGAACTAGGGAAATAGTAGCCAAGTGCAAGGTCCTGCCTCTGGGTTGAGGCAAGCCCAAGCAGCACCAATCCAGGCTGGGCAGTGACTGGCTGGAGAGCAGTCCTGTGGAGAGGGACCTGGGGGTGCTGGTGGAGGAGAAGTTCAACATGAGCCAGCAGTGTGCACTTGCAGCCCAGAAAGCCAACCAAATCCTGGGCTGCATCAGGAGAAGTGTGGCCAGCAGGTCGAGGGAGGTGATTCTCCCCCTCTACTCTGCACTGGTGAGACCCCATCTGAAGTACTGCATCCAGTTCTGGAGCCCCTGTTACAAGAAGGATGTGAACATGCTGGAGCATGTCCAGAGAAGAGCCACGAGGATGATCAGAGGGCTGCAGCACCTCTGCTATGAGGACAGACTGAGAGTTGGAGCCGTTCAGTCTGGAGAAGAGGAGGCTCCAAGGTGACCTTCTTGTGGCCTTCCAGTATCTGAAGGAGGCCTACAGAAAAGCTGTGGAGGGACTTTTTAGGCTATCAGGTAGTGACAGGACTAGGAGGAATGGAGCAAATCTGGAGGTGGGAAGTTTCAGATTAGATGTGAGGAAGAAGTTCTTCCCCAGCAGAGTGGTGAAACCCTGAAATGGACTGCCCAGGGAGGTGGTTGGGCTACTTCCCTGGAGGTGTTTGCAGCCAGGCTGGATGAGGCTGTGTCCAGTCTAATCTAGGGTAGGGTGTCCCTGGGCATGGCAGGGCTGTTGTAACTAGATGATCCTTTAAGTCCCTTCCGATCCTGACTGATTCTAAGTTTCTGGCAGTGCACTTCTCTGTGCTGTAACTGCCTGAGCCTTAGATGTACCAATGGATCTGAGCCATCACACATGTAAGAAAGGCACTGAAAAACACCACTTGTTTAGATATGCCCAGTCTTTTTAAAGTGACATCTGTTCTGAATCCCTACACAGCTCAATGTTTTTCACTGCATTTCCAAAGCCATTCTTTTGTAAATAGATAATTAGTGCTTAAATACTTCTTTCAAGGGGCTTCTACATTAACATTAAAATAGTGTAATTACCGATGGTCAAAATGGCATGACTACAATTTATAAATTCTCATTTCTTTTGCTGCTTGGGAGCTGATTTTCTTTCTTCTTCAACACAATTTAAATCTGTTTTAAATGTGAGTATTTTGCTGAACCTAAAAAATATAAAATACCTGTTTAAGAGGGAAAGAAAATTACCTACCCTCATTTTAGAATCAGAGAATCAGAGAATCAGTCAGGGTTGGAAGGGACCACAAAGATCATCTAGTTCCAACCCCCCTGCCATGCCCAGGGACATCCTACCCTACATCAGACTCATCCAGCCTGGCTGCAAACACCTCCAGGGAAGTAGCCCAACCACCTCCCTGGGCA
>VWZI01004100.1:99149-109809 GCA_013396835.1 Psilopogon haemacephalus
CAGTCTGTCCTCATAGCAGAGGTGCTGCAGCCCTCTGAGCATCCTCGTGGCCCTTCTCTGGACACACTGCAGTATGTCCACATCCCCCTTGTAACAGTGGCTCCAGAACTGGATGCAGTACTCCAGGTGGGATCTCACCAGGGCAGAGTAGAGGGGGAGAATCACCTCCCTGGCCCTGCCGCCCACACTTCTCCTGATGCAGCCCAGGCTCTGGTTGGCTTTCTGGGCTGCAAGTGCACACTGCTGGCTCATGTTGAACTTCTTGTCCACCAGCACCCCCAAGTCCCTCTCCTCAGAGCTGCTCTCCAGCCACTCACTGCCCAACCTGGATTGGTGTTTGGGATTGCCTCAACCCAGCTGCAGGACCTTGCACTTGGCCTTGTTGAACCTCATGAGGTTGGCTTGTGCCCACCTCTCCAGCCTGTCCAGGTCCCTCTGGATGCCATCCCTGCCCTCCAGCCTCTCTGCTGTACCACACAGCTTGGTGCAATCAGCAAACTTGGTGAGGGTGCACTCAGTTTCTCTGTCCATGTGACCCACAAAGATGTTGAACAAGAGTGATCCCAGGACTGATCCCTGAGGGACTCTGCTTGTCACTGGTCTCCACTTGGACATTGACATATTCAATAGTAATGCAAAAGTAAAGCTAAGCTTTATCTCTCAGGCTTTCTGCAGACCTTTTTCTTTTTTCTTCTTATTTTTTTTTTTAATCAAGAACTTAAAAGCAGGTATGATGTTCTGGTTTTGTTCTACAATCTAGTACTGGAAAGAGATGATTCTAGTAGTGGTAGTTAATATAGCTGGGAAGGCATCTTTACTCTAAAATATTCTGAGCCTGAAATAGAAATGTCATCTTTTGAGCAGAATCTTCCCCGGGTCAGCTCCTGAGGAGTCTGTCAATTTAAACATTTTTGTGCCTTGTGTGTGCGACATGCAGGTAAGATTAACATATTCAGGGAAATGCTGTGAAGAGCTAATTATTGTTTTCCACTGCAATGCAAAGCCCACCTCCTATTTTCTATTTCAACTTTAACTTGAACTCAGAATTCAAATAGGAGAGACTATCTATGGCATTGCAAATAGCAAGGAAATACACCAAAACTATGAGTGTTAGAATAATGTATTGGTTTTAAGAAATCATAGAATCAGTCAGGACTGGAAGGGACTACAAGGATCATCTAGTTCCAAACCCCTTGCCATGCCCAGGGACACCCTACCCTACATCAGGCTGACCACAGCCTCGTCCAGCCTGGCTGTAAACAACTCCAGGGATGTGGCCCCAACCACCTCCCTGGGCAACCCATTCCAGGCTCTCACCACTCTCATGCTGAACAACTTCCTCCTCACATCCAATCTGAATCTCCCCACCTCCAGCTTTGCTCCATTCCCCCTAGTCCTCTCACTACCTGATAGCCTAAAAAGTCCCTCCCCAGTCCATGCACAGAAGATAATTGTCAGATAGAACACAGAAGTACGTGGTGCAGTTTCTATCACAGAACAGCTATTTAGTTACATTTCCAGAAAGTAACCTACAAACCCACGGTGGCAGTGGGTCCTGGAGCACACACAATTTGGAAAGGATATTACAGACTTGAGCAAAGGGAATTACAAGAGCAACTGAGCTGAGCAGGCAATTTGTAGTGCCAACAATAAGGGAGATAAAAAACAGAGATGGTTTTGGAGTCATTATTTGATGAGTGCACTAAAGCAGGACATGTGTCTTTGCATTTGTCCTACAACATATTTACTTTGCCTGATCTAGGGTAGGGTGTCCCTGCCCATGGCAAGGGGGTTGGAACTAGATGATCCTTGTGGTCCCTTCCAGTCCTGACTGATTCTATGATTCTATATGCAGGCAAGGAATAAATAACAAACCCCAAAACAATGAAAAACCAGAGGACAAGGACAGCTACACACTGCATAGTGAGTTTGATACATCTTATGATACAATATACCTTATCTAACCTTGATTACACACAACCATGGAATGGTTTGGGTTGGAAGTGACCTATAAAGGTCATCTAATCCAACCCTCCAGGCATGAGCAGAGGCATTTTTCACTAGATTGGGTTGCTCAAAACCAACCTGACTTTGAACATTTTCCATGATGGGGGATCCACAACCACTATGGGCAGCCTACTCCACTCTGTTTCCACCTTCATTGTAAAAAATTATCTCCTTATATCCAGTTTAAGCTGAAAGATTTAGAACTGCTGCCCCTTGCCCTGTCACTTATAAGCCCTAGTAAAAAAGTCTAATACCATCTTTGTTAGGAGCCCTCTATGTACCAAAAAACCTTCCCCTGGAAAAAAAATATTTTTACTATCTTTTGTTACAAGCCCTCTATGTACCAAAAAAACCTCTCCCTGGGAATAAAAATCTTTTACCATCTTTGTTATGAGCTCTCTAAGCAACAAAATAACTCCCCCTGGTAAAAAAATCGTTTACCACCTTCGTTATGAGCCCTCTATGTACCAAAAAACCTTCCCCTGGAAAAAAAAATCTTTTTACCTTCTTTGGTTGTGAGCCCTCTATGTACCAAAAAACCTCTCCCTGGGAATAAAAATCTTTTACCATCTTTGTCATGAGCCCTCTATCTTCCAAAAAACCTCCCCCTGGTGAAAACAATCTTTTACCACCTTTGTTATGAGCCCTCTGTGTACCAAAAAACCTCCCCTTGGTAAAAAAATCTTTTACCATCTTTGGTTGTGAGCCCTCTATGTACCAAAAAACCTACCCCTGGTAAAAAAAATCTTTTCCATCTTTGTAATGAGCCCTCTATGTACCAAAAAGCTACCCCTGGTAAAAAAATATTTTTACCTTCTTTGGTTGTGAGCCCTCTATGTACCAAAAAACCTCTCCCTAGGAATAAAAGTCTTTAACCATCTTTGTTATTAGCCCTCTATCTACCAAAAAAACTCCCCCTGGTGAAAACAATCTTTTACCATCTTTGTTATGAGCCCTCTATGTATCACAAATCGTCCCCCTGAGCATGCTGAACAACCCCAATTCTCCTAATCTTTCTTCACAGAAGTTTTCCAGCCCGCTGATCATTTTTGTGGCCCTCCCTCTGGACCTGCTCCAACAGGTCCATGTATTTCGAAAAATATCCTGCAAATTACTTTTGGCTGTTTAAAGGGATGCCATTAAAATCTCCTGGACATACTGGAAAATTAGCATAAGTTCAAAGCTGCACCCTTCTAATGGCCCCAGAAAGTTTCCCTGGCCTCACAGCCTTCCATTTGGCCCTACCACAATACATAGTCTGTACTTGGTTTTTGATGGTTCTCCAAAATCGGATTTCCAAATTTGGAAGAAAAATACAGTTAGGGAAGAGCCCAGATACACAGAGGGCAAGATCAAATATAAAAACAGGACAATATATAAAAAAAAGGTCAATTTGGGAAAAGACTGGAGGGAAACAGCCAGATTGGCACCACTGGCAAGCTTTATAAACTGGCTATTCATCCCTTTCCCTTCCCCCCTCTCTTTTTTCCTAAGCTATCCTGAATAAGGGTAGCAAAACAGAAATCTGATTTGCAAAAGTACATCATGATACTGCATGACTGAGCAATAAGAGGACAGATGAAACTGAATATAAATTTATGCAGAATAATTCAAGCGCGGAGGAAAAAAAAAAAATACACCAACTACGGATACACACTGATGGGTTCTGAACTGGTATTGCCATTTAGGAAAGATTTCAGAGAGTTAGAGGATGTAATTTTATGAAAATGTCATCTCATTGTTCAGTCACAATCAAAAATAAGAACGGAACAATCCACAACACTAGAAAGGAAAACAGAGGAAGGGGGGAAAAAAAATTAAAAAGCGTTTTCATTATGCCAGGAGATAAATCTGTGGTTTACTCAGATCATGTGCAGTTCTGGAGCCCCCAGCACAACAAGGACATGGAACTGTTAGAGACAGTCCAGAGGACAGCCACGAAGAGGACTGCAGCACCTCTGCTATGAGGGCAGGCTGAGAGAGTTGGGGCTTTTCAGCCTGGAGAAGAGAAGGCTTCCAGGAGACCTTATAGTAGCCTTCCAGTATCTGAAGGGGACCTACAGGAGGGCTGGGGAGGGACTGTACACAAGGTCTTGTAATGACAGGATGAGGAGGAATGGGTTTAAGCTGGAGAAGGGGAGATTTAAATGGGATGTTAGGAGGAAGTTCTTCACAGTGAGGGTGGTGAGACAGTGGAAGGGGTTGCCCAGGGAGGTTGTGGCTGCTCCCTCCCTGGATGTGTTCAAGACCAGGCTGGATGAGGTCTTGAGTGACCTGTTCTAGTGGGAGGTGTCCCTGACTATGGCAGGGGGTTGGAACTGGATGATCTTTGAGGTCCCTTCCAACCTAAACCATTCTATGATTCTATGATTCTGTGTGGTTCCGGTTTCAGCAATCTAAAAAAAGGACACAGAGCAAAGAGGTAGAAGGTGTGATATGTATGATGAAAGGCATTTGAGGACTTCTAAATAGTCCTCAGTCAGAGAAAACAGCTTAAGGGCAAGCATAGGAAGAGCCTATAAACTCTGAAGCCTAACGAAGAATGATGTTATTCACTTGTCCCTCCCAGTATCACAAAATACCAAATGAAACTAGGGGTTGACTAGTTCGAAATAAGCAAAGTTCTCCACACAATCCACATCACATTGTGGAACTGGGATGCAAGATTGTGTCAGCACACACAAACTGCACTGATTCAAATGTCTACTGAAAAACTCAGAGCAGGAAATGTCATGTACTAAATACAAGGCAATGCTGCGGCTCAAAAGGTCCTTGGAGTTTAGGTCTTCTGTAGAGTTAGGCAGCAACCTAGCGCCAGGAAAACCTCAAATCCCTCCTCAGAAGGAGGAAGGGAGCTTTGAGAAAAGGGAAAGTGAAAGAGAACAAGTAATTACTGAAAAAGCTTGGAGTTTAATGAAATAGGGGGCTTTAGGGGTCAGAAGATAAAGAGTAGGTTGACTAAGGGGCAGACGAAGCAGAGCACCTTGGCTCCAGCAATAGTCAAAGGCAATACTGGGCTAGAGAGATGTTATTACCTGAGCTGGTACAGGCTTTCCTCTGTTAGCCTAAGAAAGAGAACATATTTTAGGGTATGACTCAGCAAGCCAGCATGCCTCTATTAGCACAACACTTGAGCATGTGCTGGGCAGAACCATAAGGTTGGTGAAAGTTAATGATCTTAATGTGAAATACACTTTGCCTCAGAAAGGCACAGAAATTTTATGCACGGCAGAAAGATAAAATCCCAACTTGCTGAAGGGCCTCCTGTAAAGATCAGGCAGGCCAAGAGACCAGAGTGGCACAGATCCAAGAAGGTATGACAGAACAGAAAGCTACAAGGTAGGACTCGATGCTACACGAAGATACAGGGCAAAAGCAGGAGCAGGATACTGCCCTGACTGGAAAAAAAATCTTTAGGATCGTCGAGGCAACCATTCTCTAACTCTACCAAGTCTGGTGCAGCCCTGAGGAGAGGGACTTGGAGGTGCTGGTGGACTAGAAGCTCCATATGATCTGTCAGTGTGCTCTTGCAGCCCAGGGACACAACTAGAGCCTGGGCTGCAGCAAGAGAAGTGTGGGCAGCAGGGCAAGGGAAGTGATCCTCCCCCTCTACTCCACACTGGAGTGCTGCATTCAGTTCTGGAGCCACTATTATTACAAGAGGGATATGGATGTGCTGGAAGGTGTCCAGAGAAGGCTCATGACGATAAGCAGAGGGCAGGAGCACCCCTCTATGAGGAGAGACTGAGGGAGTTGGGGCTGTTCAGTCTGGAGAGAAGAAGGCTCTGAGATGGCCTTATTGTGACCTTTGAGAATCTTAAGGAGATCTACAAGAAAGCTGAGGAGGGACTTTTTACAATGTCAGGTAGTGGTAGGAGTGGGAGGAATGGAACAAAGCTAGAAATGGGTAGATTCAGACTGGATGTTAGCAAGAAGTTCTTCATAATGAGAGTGGTGAGAGCCTGGAATGGGTTGCCCAGGGAGGTGGTTGGGGCCACTTCCCTGGAGGTGTTTAAGGCAAGGCTGGATGAGGCTCTGGGCAGCCTAATCTAGGGTAGGGTGTCCCTGTCCATGGCAGGGGGGTTGTAACTAGATGATCCTTGTGGTCCCTTCCAACCCTGACTGATTCTATGATTCTATGTCCCTCAGCACCACATCTCTGCTTGTTTTAAACAATTCCAATGATGAGGATTGAACCACCTCCCCCGTGAGCCCATTCCAGTGTTTGATAACACTATCTGGTGCCTAAGAGGAAACTGAGATCAAGGGAAAGTGTAATAAGCAAACAATCCAGTGTTTATTCCAAGGCATACACAAAGTTATAACCTGATGATGGCAGAAAACACAGATTTGATGCAGAACAGAGTAGCTACACAGGAAGGTGAGTCCTGTGCTATAGGATGAAGGAAAAGACACCGAAATTTGCCAGCAGCTGGTAAGAATGACAGTGGAGGTAAAAACTCATGCCAGAGTCTGTCAATCACTTTCTCAAGAAACTAGTAAAATGTTAAGACATTGGGAAGAAGGTTGGGAAAACTTTGGAGCTTGCAAAATCATGGCAGCTACTGGAAGCAGCTGTCTAGAAAAATCAAAACTGATGGAACTTGAGCTGCTAAATCATGGTAGCTACCAGAAGCAGCTACCCAGAAAAATCAAAACTGTTGGAGATTGGTTCCTTTCACAACAAAATTAATAACCAGTAAATATTTTTAAATTTTCTTTCTTCTCTACAGATTTTGCAAACAGTCAAGGTATGAAAGAGTTGATAAACTGTTCATTTAAGAGAAAAAAAAGATAGCTTCCATTTTGAAAACTCATTGACTGTAACCTGCAGAAGAGCTCAGAGTTTTGAAATGGAATAAAACTTTAAATACTAACTGAAAGAAGTTAATTGGTGGCATGCTATGAGGACAGGCTGAGAGAGTTGGGGCTTTTCAGCCTGGAGAAGAGAAGGCTTTGAAGACACCTTATAGTAGTCTTCCAGTATCTGAAGGGGGCCTACAGGAGGGCTGGGGAGGGACTATTCACAAGGTCTTGTCATGACAGGATGAGGAGGAATGGGTTTAAGCTGGAGAAGGGGAGATTTAAATGGGATGTTAGGAGGAAGTTCTTCACAGTGAGGGTGGTGAGACACTGGAACAGGTTGCCCAGGGAGGCTGTGGCTGCTCTCTCCCTGGAGGTGTTCAAGACCAGGCTGGATGAGGCCTTGAGCAAATTGTTCTAGTGGGAGGTGCCCCTGGGCCTATTGCAGGGGGTTGGAATTGGATGATCCTTGTGGTCTCTTCCAACCTAAACCATTCTATGATTCTGTGATTTTATGATCTAGTCAGTTTTCTATTGATTTTGCTGAACAGATTAAAAATTAAGTGACACTTTCCATTTCCCCAAACTGCCAGGAAACTTAAAAAAAACCCCAAACCCAAACTTCAGCTTGCTAAATTTGCATGCATCAAAGGTGCTCTTGCAAAAATGTTAACTCAAACCACCAAGATCCGCTTTTCCCAAGCCAGATACTAGCATGACATTGGAAGTATGCTTGAAAAGTCAGAAAATTAAGATGCTTTTTGGAATTAAAGTGATGAAGAGACCATCACAGGAATGCCTTGGTACCACCTCCTACCATACTGAAGAGGATTTCCGCTTAAGGTCTTCAGAATGCTGTACAGCTGTGGCCAGCAGGGAGGCAGATGGACAACGAGGCAGATAAAAACTGTACAGAAAGTAATGTGTGCAGCCCCCATCCTTGCCTGCCAGCACTATCCCAAAGCACTTCTCTTCCCACACCAGCAGATAAATAAAACGGGTGTTACTTAGAAGGCATCACCATATGGTTTGTAGAAGCTTTAGGTGCTATTACATGGTAGAAACCTATAAAACGGGGTGAAAATTCGCTTTCTGTTTTACCATCAGCCTGTTCCGCTTGGGTAGAGAGACAAGGGTGAGTGCACTGTAAAATTGTTGCTTTTTAAATGCTGTCCCTACCTTCATCTCCATGGAGCAATGCAATTATTCCATCTAGGGCATATCAGTGGGTTCCCAAGATGAAAGAAGCACCTATCAGCCTCGCTGATAACAATTTGCTAGCAACTATTTGTTTAACTTGCTAACTACTGACTTTTGGGTTTGTTTTTTTTAATACTCAGTTTCAGCCTACATGCATCTGTCTGCTTTGTGCCTTCCCAATGCGGAGTGGTCTAATACATAGCCAAAAAAAAAAAAAAATCAACAACAGGGAAAAAACTACAGGCAAGGTGGGATGAGGCTCTGTCCAGCCTAATCTAGGGGGGTGGGAATTAGATGATCCAGTATCTGAAGGAGGCCTACAAAAAAAAGCTGGGGAGGGACTTTTTAGGCTATCAGGCAGTGACTAGGGGGAATGGAGCAAAGCTGGAGGTGGGGAGATTCAGACTGGACGTAAGGAGGAAGTTCTATACCATGAGAGTGGTGAGAGCCTGGAATGAGTTGCACAGGGAGGTGGTTGGGGCCACATCCCTGGAGGTGTTTGAAGCCAGGCTGGCAGAGGCTGTGGGCAGCCTGATCTAGGGTAGGGTGTCCCTGGCCATGGCAGGGGAGTTGGAACTAGATGATCCTTGTGGTCCCTTCCAACCCTGTCTGATTCTATGATTCTAAATCAACACCAAAACTTAAATCCATTACCCTTCAAACTGCATCCTTTCTCCCTCCAACTCTTTCATTTCCTCTCACCCTTTATTTTTTTCTATAATGAACTCTGAGAATGCATTTTTATTCTAAATGAAGGTATCCACAGTGCTGCAGGAACAATACCGATCAGGGCTTTTTGCCTGGGTACGGTGCATGCTCTCTAATTTTCACTGTCAGTTTCTCTTTAGCATCTCCAAAACGCTGCAGAAGCACCATGTAAATCGCCACTCTCCTACCTGGTGGAGCAGGATTTCAGTTTAACAATTCCAAGAGTTGCCTACAGAAGGCATCTACATCTGGTGGGCTTCATCCAAGACAGCCAACCGCAGGCACACGTTCGGCTTTGTTTGCAATTTGGTGCTGCAGTGCAGCTGAGCCTCAGATTGAAAAAAACCAAACAAATCACAGAATGGTTTAGGTTGGAAGAGACCTCAAAGATCATCCAGTTCCAGCCCCCCTGTGCCATAGGCAGGGACACCTCCCACTAGATCAGGTCGCTCAAGACCTCATCCAGCCTGGCCTTGAACACATCCAGGGAGGGAGCAGCCACAACCTCCCCGGGCAACCTGTGCCAGTGTCTCACCACCCTCACTGCAAACTACTTCCTCCTAACATTCCGCCTAAATCTCTCCTCCGCCAATTTGAACCCATTCCCCCTCGTCCTGTCATTACAAGACCTTGTAAATAGTCCCTCCCCAGCCCTCCTGTAGGCCCCCTTCAGATACTGGTAGGCTGCTATAAGGTCTCCTGGAAGCCTTCTCTTCTCCAGGCTGCAAAGCCCCAACTCTCTCAGCCTGTTCTCATAGCAGAGCTGCTGCAGCCCTCTGAGCATCTTTGTGGCCCTCCTCTGGACTCTCTCCAGCAGTTCCATGTCACAAACAAACAAACCAAAAAAAATAATCTAAGAGCCTCTGGGGTTAAACAGACAAATGTTTTCAGTCACAACAACTTCTTTTGCAGGAAGCAGAGCCCTAACAATGTATGCAAGAGGTTTTATGTAAATCATGGGAGGCCTACCGACTTAAATTGTTGCTAACACCAAGAAGCTGCTTAATGTACACTTGAGAGTGTGAAGGCAGAACAGATGAATAGGCTCACAAATCTTATTTGCTCAGTTGAGAAAATGCAAAAATATTTGTTAAAAAAAAAAAATCCAAAAACAACAACAACAACAACAAAAAACCCACCCAACCCCACAACACAACAAACTGATTCCTCCTCGCTGCCATTCAGATTTAAAAGTCGAATTAATATTCATGGCTTCTGAGTGCAGGATGTTTTTTACTGGGAGGCAGAAGGGGCAGATACAGTCAGTAAACAAACTTACTTCCCAGTCCACACAGAATTGAGTACCTACCTAGCCACTCGTTGAATTTCTTCACTTCACTAGGAAGCCCCAGCTCAGTAAAATCACCAGCATGTATTAACACATCTCCATATGGCATTTGGATGGGATCAGTTCTTGAGTGAGTATCAGAAATACAGACGAATCTTGTGTATCCTGGAGGTTTGGGAGCATCATGGGGCACCGGATCAACCCTGTAGGAAACACATCATAACAAGGTTATAAAAGTCCTTCTGTACTTCTCAAGAGTCTGCTTTGCAATGCTAATGCTGTTTTTTTTTTTTTACCTTTACAAAAAGATGACACAGACTTTCTCGATCTGCCTGATGGAAAGGATTTATTAAGGCAAACCTAACACTAATGGGAGGTGTAAAAACCCTTGATGTTCACATCACAACATTTCCAACGTGTGGTGGGTAGAAGGATTAACTTAAACAGATTAAGGGAAAGAGACTGAACTATGGCAGTAACTCTGAAACAAACACTTACAAATAAATCAAAGGCATTGCCCGTTTCAAAAGAATTGTACTACCCTGTTGCATTGTTTAAATATGATTGCACCGTACACAGGGAAAAAAAAGATTTCTTTTAGATACATAAATACATTTAAATGCTTTCTTTTTTTTTCTGTAATTATAACTTCTT
>VWZI01004103.1:1851-13242 GCA_013396835.1 Psilopogon haemacephalus
TTTTATTCATAATATAATCCAGAATATTTTATTCAGGATATAATTTCAGAATAAAAATCATAATATTATATTCAGAATATAAATTTAGACTATAACTCAGAATATAATTAATAATATTTTAATCAGGATATTATTTCAGACTATAACTCAGAATATAATTAATAATATTTTATTCAGGATATAATTTCAGACTATAACTCAGAAAATAATTCAGAATATTCTATCCAGAATATAATTTCAGGCTATAACTCAGAATATAATTTAAAATATTTTATTCAGAATATAATCCACAATATTCTATTCAGAGTATAATTTCAGACTATAACGTGGACTATAACTCAGATTATTTTAGTCACAATATTTGATTCAGAATATAATTAAGAATATCCTATCCAGAATATAATTTCAGACTAAAACTCAGAATATAAATCAGATATTTTAGGCACAATATTTCATCCAGAATATAATTCTAGTCACAATATGATTCCTGAGTATCCCCAAATGCCCTTTTCTTTTTCTTTCTCCATGCAGAATGCTGACAAAACACAAACCTCACCTCCTCACAGTATTTATGACTCTGAACCTCCTCTTCCCCCCCCCAAATTTGATACTAGGAGATGAATCCTGCAAGTTCTGAAGGGATTAAATTATTCTTTTCTCTTTTATTTTCCCTTTTTCTGGCATGGAAAAAAAAAAATCTCTTTGGGGGCAACGAAGATGCCACAAATTATTGAAGAAAAATAAATGAGTGAAGAATTCTTTTTCAATCTCCAAACCTTCAAATTAAGGGGACAAGAAATAAATGGAGCCCAAACCTTCAAATCAAGAGGACAGGAACCCGAAATGCAGCAGAGAAGCAAGGAGCAGGTAGGACATCAAAGTGCTGCCCAGCAGATTGGTCTGCCAGCAGGCTGGAGGAGCAGCAATTGCTCAACTTTGGGGGCAATGAAGATGCCACAAATTATTAAAGAAAAATCGATGAGTGAAGAAATTTTTAACCCCCAAACCTTCAAATTAAGGGGACATGAAATAAATGGAGCCCTAAATGCAGCAAAGAAGCAAGGAGCAGGTAGGACATCAAAGTGCTGCCCAGCAGATTTGTCTGCCAGCAGGCTGGAGGAGCAGCAATTGATAACTTTTGGGTCAACAAAGATGCCACAAATTATTAAAGAAAAATCGATGAGTGAAGAATTTTTTCATCCCCAAACTTTCAAATCAAGGGAACAAAAAATAAATGGAGCCCTAAATGCAGCAAAGAAGCAAGGAGCAGGTAGGACATCAAAGTGCTGCCCAGCAGATTTGTCTGCCAGCAGGCTGGAGGAGCAGCAATTGCTCAACTTTTGGGGCAACAAAGATGCCACAAAAGAGTAAAGAAAAAACCCCAAGCCTTCAAATAAAGAGGACAGGAAAACAAATGGAGCCTTAAATGCAGCAGAGAAGCAAGGAGCAGGTAGGACATCAAAGTGCTGCCCAGCAGATTGGTCTGCCAGCAGGCTGGAGGAGCAGCAATTGCTCAACTTTTGTGGGCAACAAAGATCCCACAAATTATTAAAGAAAAAAACTGATGAGCTAAAAATTTTTTGATCTCCAAACCTTCAAATTAAGGGGACATGAAATAAATGGAGCCCTAAATGCAGTGGAGAAGCAAGGGGCAGGCAGGGCATCAAAGTGCTGCCCAGCAGATTGATCTGCCAGCAGGCTGGAGGAGCAGCAATTGCTCAAAGCAGGTCAGCAAATCATGCTGGGATTCATCTGAGGACTCTGTTTCAGGTCTGGGTAGGGCTGGCAAAAGCAGAAATCAGCTGCCAGAGCCTGGGAAGGCAGCAGTGAGCTCTCAACCACCATCTCATTTGCTGTCATTACAGAGGTGATTTCCTCCCAGGGTGGATTTTATGACTCCTGTGCCTCATGCAGGGATCACATCTAAGGAAGGCAAAGCCAGGAGATGAAGGGCAGGGGGTGGGCAAGATTCAAGGTCATCCACACAAGGACTTAGTGTCTGGCTCTTCGTCTCCCTCTGCTCTCACAGAATCACAGAATTAATCAGGTTGGAAAGGACCTCTGAGTTCATGGAGGCCAACCTAGCACCTAACACCTTCTAATTAGCTAAACCATGGCACTGAGTGCCTCATCCAGACTCCACTTAATCACCTCCAGGTATGGTGACTCCACCACCTCCCCAGACAGCCCATTCCAGTGCCAATCACTCTTGCTGTGAAGAACTTCTTCCTCACATCCAGACTAAACCTCCCCTGGCACAGCTTGAGGCTGTGTCCTCTTCTTCTGTCCCTGGGTGTCTGGGACAAGAGCCCAGCCCCACCTGGCCACAACCTCCTGCCAGGTAGCTGCAGAGAGCAATGAGGTCTGCCCTGAGCCTCCTCTTCTCCAGGCTGCACACCCCCAGCTCCTTCAGCCTCTCCTCTTGGGGCTGTGCTCCAGGCCCCTCCCCAGCCTTGCTGCCCTGCTCTGGACACCTTCAGCATCTCAACATCTTTCTGCAACTGAGTGCTCAGAGCTGGACACAGCACTCAAGGTGTGGCCTCACCAGTGCCAGTCCAAGGCAGAAGGACTTCCCTGCTCCTGCTGGCCACACTCTTCCTGATCCAGGCCAGGATGCCATTGGCCTTCTTGGCCTCCTGGGCACACTGCTGGCTCATGTCCAGCTGCTGCCAACCAGCACCCCCAGGTCCCTCTGTGCCTGGCTGCTCTCAGCCACTCTGTCCCCAGCCTGTAGCACTGCCTGGGGTTGCTGTGGCCAAAGAGCAGAACCTGGCACTTGGACCTGTTAAAACTCCTGGCACTGGACTGTGCCCACCTGTCCAGCCTGCCCAGGTCCCTCTGCAGAGCCCTTCTACCCTCTAACAGCTCCACACTTGCTCCCAGCTTGGTATCACCTGCAGACTTACTGATTGTGACTCAATTCCCTCATCCAGAACATCAGTGAAGACATTCAAGAGGACTGTGCCCAGCACTGATCCCTGGGGCACAGCACTCCTGACAGCTGCCAAGTGGCTGTGGCACCATTCACCACCACTCTCTGTGCCACCCAGCCAGTTCCTAACCCAGCACAGAGTGAGTGCCCCTCTCCAGGTCCCTCTGCACAGCTCTGCTGCCTTCTAACAGTTCCACACTTGCTCCCAGCTTGGTGTCACCTGCAGACTTGCTGATGGGGACTCAATCCTCTTGTCCAAATCATCAATGAAGATATTAAATAAGACTGTGCCCAGCACTGATCCCTGGGGCACACCACTCATGACAAGTGCCTGTGGCACCATTCACCACCACTCTCTGTGCCATCCAGACAGTTCTTAACCCAGCACAGAGTGAATGCCCCTGTCCAGGTCCCTCTGCACAGCTCTGCTGCCTTCTAACAGTTCCACACTTGCTCCCAGCTTGGTGTCACCTGCAGACTTGCTGATGGGGACTCAATCCTCTTGTCCAGATCATCAATGAAGATATTAAATAAGACTGTGCCCAGCACTGATCCCTGGGGCACACCACTCATGACAAGTGGCTGTGGCATCATTCACCACCACTCTCTGTGCCATCCAGACAGTTCCTAACCCAGCACAGAGTGAGTGCCCCTCTCCAGGTCCCTCTGCACAGCTCTGCTGCCTTCTAACAGTTCCACACTTGCTCCCAGCTTGGTGTCACCTGCAGACTTGCTGATGGGGACTCAATCCTCTTGTCCAGATCATCAATGAAGATATTAAATAAGACTGTGCCCAGCACTGATCCCTGGGGCACACCACTCATGACAAGTGGCTGTGGCATCATTCACCACCACTCTCTGTGCCATCCAGACAGTTCTTAACCCAGCACAGAGTGAGTGCCCCTGTCCAGGTCCCTCTGCACAGCTCTGCTGCCTTCTAACAGTTCCACACTTGCTCCCAGCTTGGTGTCACCTGCAGATTTGCTGATGGTGACTCAATTCCCTCATCCACATCATCAATGAAGACATTACAGAGGAATGCCCCTGTCCAGGTCCCTCTGCACAGCTCTGCTACCACACTTGCTCCCAGCTTGGTCTCACCTGGAGCTTCCTCAGACACCTCTGGGGCTGTCATTTCCTCAGGCTGCCCCTCTGAGCTCAGGTGGGCATTGGCTTTGCAGGACACAAAGAGCCAAATCATCACCAGAGAGCTGTGTCCCCACCTTGCTCTGAACATACCCATCCTGATTTACCCAAGCTTGGCCTCCTGCCTTTGGAGGGGAGCATCAATAAACCCAAGGAGGATTCAGTCTCAACTTACAGGTCGCAGTTTGCCATAGGAAGTCTCAGGAGGGATCCGGGGAGGCTGTGAGAATCCAGGGGACTCTGAAGTGAAGCTGTTCTCTGAAAGAGGAAGCAACAACCCATCACAAACTGGCACTGATTATGTGGACCTGCTGGAGAGGGTCCAGAGGAGGCCTCATTTATTAGAGGGTTGGAACCCCTCTGCTGTGAGGACAAATACCAGGTTCAGTTTTGGGGCTCCTCACTCTGAGAGGGACACTGAGGTGATAGAGCAGGACCAGAGAAGGGCAACAAAGCTGAACAGGTGTGGTGAGGAGCAGCTGAGGGAACTGGGGTTGTTCATTATGGAGGAAAGGAGGTTGAGAGGAGACCTTCTGGCTCTCTACAACTCCCCAAAAGGAGGTTGGAGACAAGTGGGGATTGGCCTCTTCTCCCCAGCAACGAGTGACAGAAGAAGAGGAAATGGCCTCAAGTTGTGCTAAGGAAGATTTAGGTTGAACATGAGGAACAGTTTCTTCTCCAGGAAGTTTGTCAAGTGTTGGAACAGGCTGTCCAGGGCAGTGGTGGAGGCCCCATCTGTGGAGGGACTGAAAGCTGTGTGCAGATGTGGTACCAAGGGGCAAGGTTTAGTGCTGGACTTGACAGAGCTGGGTCAAAGGTTGCACCTGATGACCTTGGAGGTCTCTTCCAACCAAAATGCTAGGGCAGATTGAGGCAGTTGGGGTTGTTCAGCCTGGAAAAAGAAGAGAAGGCTCCAAGGAGCCCATAAGGTGGACTTAAGAGTACCTGAAGGGGGCTGCAGGGAGGCTGGGGAGGGACTTTTTACAAGGGCTTGTAGCCACAGGACAAGGGACAATGGTTTCAAACCAGAGCAGGGGAGACTGAGGTTGGACATCAGGAAGAAGTTCTGCACCATCAGGGTGGTGGAACGTTAGAACAGGTTGCCCAGGGAGGTGGTGGAGGTCCCATCCCTGGTGATGTTCAAGATCAGCCTGGAGAAGAGAAGGCTTCCAGAAGACCTTGGAGTGGCCTTTCAGGATCTGAAAGGGACCTACAGGAAGGCTGGGGAGGGACTATTGACAAGGTCTTGTAGTGACAGGAGAAGGAGGAATGGGTTTAAAGTGGCAGAGGGGAGATTGAAAGTGGATGTGAGGAGGAAGTTGTTTGCAGTGAGGGTGGTGAGACACTGGCACAGGTTGCCCAGGGAGGTTGTGGAGCACAGAAGCCCCCAATGTGATCTTTGATCTTTGATCACATTGGGGGCTTCTGTGCTCCACATCCTCCCAGGAGGTGTTCAGGACCAGGTTGGATGAGGCCTTGAGTGACCTGTTCTAGTGGGAGGTGTCCCTGCCTATGGCACAGGGAGGTTGGAACTGGCTGAGCTTTGAGGTCCCTTCCAACCTAAACCATTCTATGATCAGGCTTGATGAGGCTTTGAACAAACTGTTTAGTGCAGGGGAGATGGACTAGATGACCCCCCCCCAGAGGTCACTTCCAACCCAAACCATTCTATGTCCCACAAAAAGCTGCTTTGCCTTTCCCCTCCACTCCACAAAGCTTCTTCCAGCTGAGATGTTCCCACAAAACCTCTTACCGTTAGCTGAAGGTGATCTGGGGAAGTACTGAGGACCAATTTTGTCTGGGCTCTGGTAGGGACTGGTGGGAGGCTGGTCGTAGAGTGGCAGTGGTGGAAGGACATTATTGGGTTTTGGAGTGGGGGATACCTGTGTTGAAAAGAGAGAGGAGATGCAGTTAAGCTTTACCCCAGCATGGTCTTCAGCCACACAAAGAGGTGCAGGCAGTTCCCTGACACATTACCGTGCCAGGAACCTGTACCTGGGGAACCAAACCTGAAGTTCTCACGGCCTCCTCAACCCAAATATGAAGTTCTCATGGTCGCCTCAACCCAAACCTGAACTTTTCATGGTCTTCTCAACCCAAATATGAAGATTTCATGGTCTCCTTAGCTCAAATGTGAAGTTCTCATGGTCTATTCAACCCAAATCTGAAGTTCTCAAGTTCTACTGAGCTCAAACCCAAAGTTCTCATCGTCTCCTCAACTCAAATCTGAAGTTCTCAGGGTCTCCTCAACCCAAATCTTAAGCTTCCATGGTCTCCTCAACCCAAACACGAAGTTTTCATGGTCTCTTCGACCCAAATCTGAAGTTTTCATGGTCTCCTCAACCCAAATCTGAAGTTCTCATGGTCTCCTCAACCCAAATCTCAAGGTCTCATGGTCTCCTCAACTCAAATCTCAAGGTCTCATGGTCTCCTCAACTCAAACCTGAAGTTTTCATGATCTACTCAGCTCAAACCCGAAGCCCTCATGGTCTCCTCAACCTAAAGCTGAAGATTTCATGGTCTACTCAACCCAAACCTGAAGTTCTCATGGTCTCCTCAACCCAAATCTTAAATTTCCATGGTGTCCTCAACCCAAACCTGAAGGTCTCATGGTCTCCTCAACCCAAATCTCAAGGTCCCATGGTCTCAAGCCAAATGTGGAAGACTTCATGGTCTACTCAACCCAAAAGTTGAATTTCCCTGGTCTCCTCAACCCAAATCTGAAGTTCTCATGGTGTCCTCACCCCACATCTTAAGTTCTCATGGTCTCCTTAAACCAAGGAATAAAACCACTGGAGAAATTATGTTGTAGGGAACATGAAAGCCCAGTCTCTAGCATCACAGTTCCAGTGGACAAGAGGAAAGGTGATGGTTTTAAACCATAAGAGGGAAGATTCAGACTATATAGAAAAAAGAAAACAGTTCCAGGGACACCTCATCCCTTGAAGTGTTCAAGATCAGGCTGGTTGAGGCTAGTGGGAGGTGTCCCTGTCCATGGCAGGAGGGTTGGAACTGGATGATCCTTAAGGTCATCTTCCAATAATGTAGCAGCAATGTGCCTTTGTGTTCTTCTGGCCAAGAAGGCCAAGGGGATCCTGGCATGAGTATGTCCAGCAGATTAAGGGAGGTTCTCCTCGCCCTCTACTCTGCCCTGCTGAGACCTCACCTCGAGTACTGCCTTCAGTTTTGGCCTCCCCAGTTTCAGAGGGACAGGGATCTGCTGGAGAGGGTCCAGCAGAGGGCTATGAGGATGCTGAGGGGACTGCAGCACTGCCTGGGGAGGAGAGGCTGAGGGACCTGGGGCTGCTTAGGCTGGAGAAGAGAAGACTCAGAGGGGATTTCATCAATGTTCATAAATCTCTAAGGGCTGGAGGTCAGGAGGTGGGGGACAGGCTCTGCTCACTTGCTCCCTGGGATAGGCTAAGGAGCAATGGATGGAAGCTGCAGCACAGGAGGTTGCAGCTCAACACAAGGGGCAACTTCTTGACTGGAAGGATCCCAGAGCACTGGCACAGGCTGCCCAGAGAGGTTGTGGAGTCTCCTTCTCTGAAGCCTTTCCAGCCCTGTCTGGATGTGTTGCTGTGTGCCCTGAGCTAGATTGTCTGGTCCTGCTCTGGCAGGAGGGTTGGACTTGATGATCCCTTTGGGTGCCTTCCAACCCCTGACATCCTCTGAGCCTGTGAACTCAAACCATTCTATGACTGCAAGAAATGCTTTGCAGTGAGGGTGGTGAGATCCTGGCCTGAGTAGATTCCTCATCCCTCGAACCACTCCAGGTCAGGTTGTTTGGAGCTCTGAGCAACCTGCTGCAGTTGCATTTGCTGGCTGCAGCCTGTTTGGGCTGGATGACCATGGAAGGTCTCTTGAATCCAAATCATACATGAGATCTACTATCCCATGTGATAAGGATTCCAGGACTCTACTGGAATGAGGACATTTGGACCAAAAAATCAGTGACATTTACTATCTGCCAGCACTTTGCTCTTCAAAAAAAAAAATAAAAAATGGAGAGATGTAAGCTTGAAAACTTAAGATTTAAGTATGAAAACATTAAATGACCAAATCTGAGAACAATAAATGAGGGCTGGAAGAGCCTGTAAATATTCTTCCTTTCTTTGGCCAGGTTTTGTCTGATTTCTTGGTCTACACCAGAAAGAGGAATTTTCAAGGCTCTGAATTTTCTCCTTTACCTCATTTCCCTTCTAGCCAAACAATTTCATTCACAAATGCCTTCTAGGGGTCAAAAAAACCCCAAAATACCTCTTGCTGGGTAAGGAACTAAAAAGGTGAACACTCAGGGTTGTTTTTTTTTCCCTTAAATTTTTTTGTCCTTCAATTGGTTTTGGGTTTCTTGATTCCTCCTAAGGAAGCAGCAGGTCTTGGCAGCCTTGCAAAAAACACCTCAAGAAGCTCCTATCTTGAAGAGTTGGTACAGGTTGCCCAGGGAAGTTGTGGCTGCTCCCTCCCTGGAGGTGTTCAAGGCCAGGTTGGATGAAGCCTTGAGCAGCCTGGGCTGGTGGGAGCTGTCCCTGCCCATGGCAGGGAGGGTTGGAACTGGATGATCTTTGAGGTCTCTTCCAACCTAAAGCATTCTATGATTCTATGATTCAGTTGCACCCTGTACCCATGGTCCCTTCCAACCCAATCCATTCTCTAATTCTATAAATAAGAGGTAGGACTATTAGAACAAGGGAGTGAGGGTGAGGAGACACTGGCACAGGTTGCTCAGACAGGCTGTGGATGCCTCCTCTCTAGATGCTGAGAGGGCTGGAGCACCTCTGCTATGAGGACAGGCTGAGAGAGTTGGGGCTTTTCAGCCTGGAGAAGAGAAGGCTTCCAGGAGACCTTATAGCAGCCTACCAGTATCTGAGGGGGGCCTACAGGAGGGCTGGGGAGGGACTGTTCACAAGGTCTTGTAATGACAGGACGAGGGGGAATGGGTTCAAACTGGCAGAGGGGAGATTTAAAAGGGATGTTAGGAGGAAGTTTTTTGCAGTGAGGGTGGTGAGACACTGGCACAGGTTGCCCAGGGAGGTTGTGGCTGCTCCCTCCCTGGAGGTGTTCAAGTCCAGGTTGGACGAGGCCTTGAGGGACCTGATCTAGTGGGAGGTGTCCCTGCCTATGGCACAGGGGGTTGGAACTGGATGATCTTTGAGGTCTCTTCCAACCTAAACCATTCTATGATTCTATGTGTTCAAAGCCAGGTTGGACAAAGCCTTGAGCAAGCTGGGCTGGTGGGAGCTGTCCCTGCCCGTGGGGTTGGAACTGGCTGATCTTTCAGGTCCCTTCCAACACAAATTTTTCAGTAATTCTATGAATAAATAGAAATGACTTTGAGGTCTTGAGCGACCTGATCTAGTGGGAGGTGTCCCTGCCTATGGTACAGGGGGGTTGGAACTGGCTGAGCTTTGAGGTCTCTTCCAACCTAAACCATTCTATGATTCTATGACTTTTAGAACAAGACAGTGAGGGTGAGGAGACACTGGGCACAGGTTGCCCAGGGAGGATGTTGACGCTCCCTCCCTGGAGGTGTTCACAGCTAGGTAGGACAAAGCCTTGAGCAAGCTGGGCTGGTGGGAGGTGTCCCTGCCTATGGTACAGAGGGGTTGATACTGGCTGATCTTTCAGGTCCCTTCCAACACAAATCTTTCAGTAATTCTATGAATAAAGAGACAGGACTTTTAGAAGAAGACAGTGAGGGTGAGGAGACACTGGCTCAGGTTGCTCAGGGAGGCTGTGGACGCTCCCTCCCTGGAGGTGTTCACAGCCAGGTTGGATGAAGCCTTGAGCAAGCTGGGCTGGTGGGAGCTGTCCCTGCCCGTGGGGTTGGAACTGGCTGATCTTTCAGGTCCCTTCCAAGCCCAAGCACTCTCTGAAGGCTTGCCTACCTGAATCTCTCCAATCCACTGAGGCTCTCCGTTTTCTGAGGCTGTGAGCTCCTCCACCAGCACGGAGGGGAAGACGCCGACGCGGCCGTTGAACTCCCCCTCCCAAAAGCCATCATCATCTTGGTTCTCCTTGTTGAGGATGCGGATGATGGCTCCCTCTGGGAAGGACAGCTCGTCCTCAGTCTGCCCCTCATAGTCATAAAGTGCTTTTACAAAGCAGACTGCAGAGTGGAAGGGGAGAGAGAGGGGAGGGGAGAGGAGGAAAGAAAAAAAAAAAGAGGAGTTGATAGGAGGTTACAAAAAAAAAAAAATCATCAGTGCTGGAGATGCTTCTGTGGTTGGGCAAGGGGGAGTGGGATGAAGCTGAGGCAGAGCAGGGTTAGGGAGGAGCTGAGGGAGAAGTTGTTGAGCAGGAGGGTGTTGAGACTCTGGCATAGGCTGCCCAGGGAGGCTGTGGCTTCTTCCTGCTTGAGGGTGTTGAGGGCCAGGTTGGATGAGGCCTTGAGCAGGAGGTCACCAAGAGGAGCCCAGGGCTGGAGCAGCTCTGCTGTGAGCACAGGCTGAGGGGGCTGGGGGGGTGCAAGAAGGCTCCAGGGGCACCTCAGAGCTGCCTGCCAGCAGCTGAAGGCATCCTGCAGGAAGGCTGCAGGGTACTTGGCCTAAAGGGGTCTAGAAACAGGCCAAGGGGCAATGCTTGGAAGCTGAGGCAGAGCAGGGCTAGGGTGGAGCTGAGGGAGAAGTTGTTGAGCAGGAGGCTGCTGAGATTTTGGCATAGGCTGCCCAGGGAGGCTGTGGCTGCCTCCTGCTTGGGGGTGTTAAGGACCAGGTTGGATGAGGCCTTGAGCAGCTGAGTCAAACTGTGAGTCCCTGCCCATGTTTGGAGGAGATGATCACTAAGGTCACTTCCAGCATGAGCCACTCTGTGATGACATCAAAAGTGAAGCAGCTGAGAGGTGTCCCTGGGCATGGTGGGAAGGTTGCAGTAGATGAGCTCAAAGGCCCTTTCCAACCATTCAATGCTCTCAAAGCTCCTCCCCAACCTAAGCCATTCTATGCTCTCAAAGGCCCTTTCCAGACTAAGCCATTCTATGATCTCAAAGGCCCTTTCCAAACTAAGCCATTCTGTGATCTCAAAGGTCCTTTCCAACCTAAGCCATTCAATGCTCACAAAGGTCCTCCCCAACCTAAGCCATTCTATGCTCTCAAAGGTCCTTTCCAACCTAAGCCATTCTATGATCTCAAAGGCCCTTTCCAACCTAAGCCATTCTATGATCTCAAAGGTCCTTTCCAACCTAAGCCATTCTATGATCTCAGAGGTCCTTTCCAACCTAAGCCATTCCAAGATCTCAAAGGTCCTTTCCAACCTAAGCCATTCTATGCTCTCAAAGGCCCTTTCCAAACTAAGCCATTCTGTGATCTCAAAGG
>VWZI01004104.1:0-17923 GCA_013396835.1 Psilopogon haemacephalus
TGATTCCCGATTCCCGGCTTCTTTCTTCCCTGGTTTCTGTTCTCTACTTTTTCTTCATCCCAGCTCTCTTCTTCGTCCCAGCTCTCTGCTTCTTCCCGGGTTTTGGTACCACTTGTTGCCTTACTCAGAAGGCGTGACAACCTAGTTCAAGGGCAGCACGAACAGCCAAACCCAGGCTGCTCGGGCCAAAAGCTACAGACATCAATGTGATGCATAACAAATGGCAAATGGCATTTATTGAAACGTAGCAATGCTTTTTATAGTCTACAAAACGTCACATCTGTCTGCCTACGTCCTAACTCAAGGCTATTGGCTATAGGGAGGGGCTTCTATCTTTCCGTTACAACGCGAGATTTTTCAGAACGCCAGACCCTGATTACAACAAACATGCCTGGAGGTGTTCAAGAAAAAACTAGATGAAGCACTTAGTGCCATGGTCTAGTTGATTGGATAGGCCTGGGTGATAAGTTGGACTGGATGATCTCAGAGGTCTCTTCTAGCTGATTCTATGATTCATCTACTATGCAAATCAATTAACAAATGAAGATAAGGTTTTGCATAGCCCTTTCTTACTCTGGACCAGATTTTAATAAAGATTAAAGTGGTGCAAATCTGGATGAATTACACTGAAGTAAACTGAATAATTTCACAATTACACCATCATAATTATAAGAAAACAGTCTCTGCATAGGAAAATATTTGATGAGTTCTCTAGCAAGCTGAAATGTATAGTGAAGGAAGCAGGGTTCGTTAAAGGAGGGAGAACTGAATGTGGTCCTGCAGATGAAATGGCAATTATAAGAAAGCAGGGATGTAAAATTAATTTGTGTACTGGATTTTCCACCACAGTACATGTATTGTCAACACGATACCATTTTTGCTCAAAAGGCAGCCCTATCAACATCACACCAGGAAAATGGGGATCCCAGAGGCAGGATGCCAAACAAGAACAGCAGGTGAAGGGAATTGCTGAAAGACATAGAAATGTCCTTGCCCCAGTTCCCTGTAAACTACATATGGTTATTCTCCTGTGGCTTATGACTGCCCTAACACAGCAGAGAACTTCAGCACAACTAGGAAAATAAAACTGAGTTATTCATATGAAACAATACCCTACACCTTTAAAATGTGCAGCATCTCTCCTAGAATCTCCTATATTTTTCTTTTTTCATGATTTATAGAAAGTACATATTAGAAACAACTTTTTTTTTTCCCTAATATGTTCTTAGAAATGTGCCCAATTCTTGTTTAATAAAGTCTAAAGAAACAGAGAATGGGTCCTGTGGAAGTAATAGCAGGAAACACTGCAGTTAAAGGCTTTATTGCTAGCCATACATAGGAGATGCCAAAATAAGGAATGTACCTGACAGTAAAATTTATCTGAACAGCATTGTAGAGTTCTGGTTTCAATTTTGAGAGCAGTTTTCAGATTTCATGTGCTAAGCACTCACATTTTTTTCCTTTTGCTGCCAGCTCTTTAAGTCAGTGGTCAAATAACCTTTCCATTCCTATTTGTACTAGTGTTATCCACACTTTTCAAAATCTTTTGCATTTAATAACAACACAAATTAACTGGATTGGAATGTAATAAATGGATCCACCAGAAACTAAACTATGAGGAGGGAAAACATATTTCTTAAATTGCCTAGCCCTTTTAATTAAGCAGCTTCTCCATTCTGAGCTGTTGCCTTTTCTGTAGCATATACACATAAAAATCACAACATTTCTTCTATCTCTGTGATATCTCTGCAAACATGCAAGGGAAATCCAGAACTGCTGTTGACTCACTACTAAATTGCCACCATGTAAGAGGCAATTTTTTTTCTTTGAGGACTGTAGCTAGGATATCCATCATTTCCTGTGATTCACTTGGTCCCTGAAACAGTAGGTAGCTGTGTCTAAATATGGTGTAAATTGCTTTGAGGCATTACCTAACAAAATAATATCAAATACAAGTTATTTCTTACATAATCCCACTGAAGTCTTCAGTCTACTGTCTACTGTGTCTAGGCTGGTATTTTCTCTGTGTTCTCAGGGTATCTGTGCCATGAATTATATCTGCTGTAAAGTTATGTGTTTGTGCTGGTTTGAACTAATTGGAGAATTTGAGTGAGAAATTAGACTGTTGGCAGAGAAATTAAAATACATTGTGTCACTTCACTCACAGCTTTACTGAGAAAAAAAGTGTTTTAAAAGTGTGACCCAAACATAGATAATTCAGACAGTTACAGATCTCTCTGGCTGTAGCTGCTCTCAGCATGGTTCCTTTGTCTCTGCCTTCTGTAGCTAATTTTTAATAATTCTACTAACTTCCTTCCTACTGCTAATCCCCCTGGCTGATCTACTGCCACCTATCTGCAGCATCAACAGGAGGTGAAATAAGATTGGGGAAGGGGGGAAAGCTGGTAGGTGTGGTTGGTTACCCCTCTTGGGGATTTTGATCTCTGAGAGGGCTGTGGTGTTTCTGCATTACCTTTTCACTGTATATATCTGTAAATATCTGTTACACATTGTAAATCTTTGCTTGTATATTGAGCATTGCTGTAAATATAAAGCTTCATTTATCAACTTCCAGTGTTCTGAGTTCTAGCCAGGGTTATTTCAAAATGTGGGGGAGCAGGTTTCAAACCACCACAGTGTTTGACTTTTCTTCTGCCTGTTAATGAACATCTTCCAATAGTAGTTCAGTATACCACAATCTAAGCAGGATAAAATAATCACATCATTCACAAGAGCTAGTCTGGATCACATATACCTCTTCACTTGCACGTGCTTCTCCAGTATTCTGAGATGAAGAGTAAATAGCATAGCCTGTGGATACTTTGTGCATGTGCAGCACCGAGGCCAGAGGTAGATCATGATGGTGATAATGTTCAAAGCAATAGATGGTTGAAATACAGAAAAAAAACCCCAAAGCAGCAAGATCAGCTCCAGAAAACTTTCGGACCTAGCTGCATGCTCAATCCATATTTCAGAATAACAGGATTGAATTCCAGAGAGATATTTCTCATCTGTGACCTACTTTCAGAGGCCTCTCTATCAGGTCTTTACAGTAGTGGTCTGCCTTCTTGGTTCTGGGCCTCACAGAGACTTTGCTATGATATGCAGGCATATGTATTGCCCTGTCCCCTTCCTGCATTGTACCACCACAAAAAGGAGAACCATTTTTCCAGAAGATAAAAATAATAATAAAAAAAAATAAAGAACTGATCTTGCATCAGTTTATAGTATTTTTAGTCATTCAGGAATAACATCAGTATAGATGCCTCTGTTACTGGAGGAAAAGTGTTGGTGGTTAAAAACTTTAAGTTTTTTTTTCTTGTTGTTTGAGAGATCAGCATAGGGTGAAATTCTGAAATGTACAGTTTGTACTCAATGNCACTTTTTTTTTTTTAATTAATTCAATCAGAAACCTTTAAAGAGTTGGTTAGTGAAAGCACGCACAGTGTTTGAACAAGTAATCAAAGACTGGAGAAAGACATGTCAGCATACCTGAAGAAAGATTAATAATTCTGTTGCAGTATGTCCACATATTCGTGTGGAAAACAACAGAATTATCCCTTGTGGTAATGCAGTGTTTGACATTTCTAAGAGATCCTGAACAAGATCATGGAAGACCTTTTTTCTTCCTTCCAGTTCATTGGAGGCAGTTCCTGCAGTAGCTGCCATAGAAAACAAAGGAGTCAATACTTTGTATTTTAATTAACTCGCACAGGAAGCTTTCCTAAGTGAAAAGCCTGAGTCTGTGTGGGCATTGAACACACACACACATTCACCCTATACTGCGTGTGCAGTCAGTCATGGTAAGAGCAAATGCAGTAATACAACATGCAGACAGCATTTTCATTCTCATTTATTAATGTAAATGTATATGTGTGACACTGCCTTACGGATCTGCCAGGTACTAGATTTGTGGGCAGTCATTAGGTATCTCTCTTTTCTTTAGTAGATTCAAGCTTTACGTTTATCAGAAAAGATACATTTTTTTTCTAACTTATACAAGGCTTCTGTAAATTCAGTGCTCCATTACTACGAATTCCTTGAATCATTTCAGCACCTGACCTTTGTTCTATGCCCGTTCTGCCTGTGTAGATCAGTCTCTTGGTAGAAATAACACTGCAACTCTTAGGATTGTTTGTGATTGTGGAAAGCCTGTCTCAGAGTAGTCAAATTCCCAAGTCCTTCAAGATTCTGAAAATAATGTATCATCACTTAATTTGCTTAGGAAGTGTAAGGGGCAGCACTATAATGTTAGTGCTTCAGTCCCAGCATCCACCAACACTACCAATGACTCTCCTGAACTACTCTTACTAAAGACCGTGCACAGACATATGCCTGTACTATTGTCCACAAACAGATTTGAATTCCTACTGTGGCCCAGCAACTTGCCTTGTCAAAAGATTTGTGCAGAAATACTTGTCTTTCCATGCTTTCATTTATTTGTGCCTCAGTCTTCATATACAACTCCTAATCAGCTTCACCAAAAGATGTCCCTTAAACTGTGACAACACCTGTATTTGATTCACAATATAGGAATGATGTCCTGAAAACTCTGTCAGCACTTCCTAAGTTCTTCCTATGCTACAGATAACAAAGACTTCTAATTTCCCAGCTTTCAGACACAGTTTCTACCGGCATGCTTTCTCTGAGCTACATCTCCTTTGACTATAGGTGTTCCGCAAAATAGAAGAACACAAACTGAAATGTCAAGAACTGCCTTCAAGCTCAGGTAGCCAAAGGCTGCTCAAAAGAACCAGTTAGACAGATGCAAGGTAGTCAAAGCTACTGTGAGAGCTTTAGGAAATTCAAGAGCTTGAGACAGGAAATTTTACTCAAGAAATGTTCAACATAGCATATGGTTATCCATATGTTATAACTTTATGAATGTTGAGGTTTGGGGGTTTTTTTCCCATAGAGTCCCCAGATTTTCAGACACATGAAACACTATCTAAATCTGATTTTCAAATGTGCATCATCATTAGAGATCCTTTAGTATAAGATCATTAAACTAAAATTATCCTCTAAACTGTCTTCCATCTGTGAAGTGTACAGCAACAAGTGTATGAGACAGATGAGCCTAACCAGATGACAGATGAGTCTAAAGAGATGTTCTGAGCTGTCCATTTTCTAATACAAAGTCTTCATCCATACATGCAAGTATTTATGACATGTATAGCAAAATACAGAAAGACCCAGATCATGCACTAGGAGTTTTAAAAGTACAAAGGCAGCTAGTGATAGATTTTGTTCTGGATTCTCAGTTCATCAGTTCTGATGGTATCTAACACCTGAGGCACACATCTATATTTCTAGAGAGTTAACAACACTGTAAAAACTGTACATGGGTATTCACATCAAATACCAAACTGACAGTATCATGTGGTGAATCATACAGTCCATTTGATTTTAAAATGGCTATATATACATATGTACCTTGTGTACTCTGAAATGTTTCTCTGAGACTAAACTTACGTGTGCAAATCCCAGTTCAATGACTCAGAGCAAGAGGAAAGTCTAACATTTTCCACTTTCAACTTCTGTGTTCTTACAATTGTAAAACTTCTGTGGTGGGTTGAAATTACCCCCAAAATAAGGTTACCTCACTAGCTTTGGAAGCAAAATTAAGCTATATTTGTAAGCAAGCTAAAATTTAAAAGCCTAAGAATACAATGTATATGTACAAAATATATTTAGATATATTTACAATTATTTACAATTCAGATATAACACAAAGATCTCCTCAAATTTTTCCCCCACCTTTCTAGACAAGGGAAAAAGTGAATAGCTCCTCCTCCAAAGAGAAAACAGATAGAAAGACCTGCTGTTAGTACTTAGCCACAAGTGTCCCAGCCAAGATCAGTGTAGCAAAAAACACCAGTCAGAGTGAAGAAGAGGAATAAAGAATACTTCGTGCAGCAAACTGCATACTAAATTAGCAAGTGAATGGCATGATAGAGACTTATCTATTAATTTTATTTTACATTCAATCCCCTATTTTACTTACTTTTTATTTCAACATGTCCAGAAAGTTCCTATTTCTTTTTTATAATTTAGAATTAGGCTGGAGTGTTAGCTCTAAATCACCACACCCTAGAAAAAACATTATTTCCCAAAACTACATGTACACATCCTCAAAAAGCCCAGGAATGGTTTGGGTTTTCCTCTGGACCACAATGAATTAAAATCTGAGTTAACTTTTCAGTGACCACTGATAACTCTGTAGCTGTATTCACCATATGTCATCAATACAGTAATGGGTTCATTATTCTGAAATTTCTCCTCTTATTCATCAGGAGATTTCTGCAGTGCACTTCATCTGTATAACTTTAAAGGACACCAAATATATTCTCTTGGGAATGTAAATGGAAGTTACATCAACTGCTTACAGACTCCTTGAAATTATTTGCCTGGTTTAGGTACTTTCTGTGGCAGAGGTCATGGAAGCTAGAAAAAGAAAATGTAAAATGTCTCTATTAAAGTATCCTAGGGAGAACCAAATATTTGATAAATCTTTATATCTTACTGAAAAGTTTCTCCATCTTCCCTCTCCCAACTGAGAACATCCATGGTTAAGGGGTAGAAAACTCAATTTTCAGGCAGAAAAGGGGACTTCTAATGCTGCAAGGCTAGTTTGCTTCTAGGGCTCAAAGCAGCAGTCAAGGAACTTACTTGAAACTGACACTTCTGTCAAGGAATTAATATATTATAAGACTTTAAAAGTTAAATCTTAACTTTCTTAAGTAGGAAGAAATGCGCTTGAAAGAGGATCAGCAATGATTAAGTAGCATATTCAGCTGAAGAGACTTAATGCAAGGAGTCATAAGGAATATAAGCCTGAGTGCCAGCTGGGGATCCCTCCTTGAACCCTGAACACCCATTGCTATCACTGCACAGAAAGTCAAAGAAGGGACACATAAAAAACTCTTGTCTGCTTCAAAGGACTCCACAAACACTGGCTGAAGCTCAATTCTTCCTGGCCTCAGGAATATTGAAAGCCTATTCTTTTACAGTGAAAGGGAGGTGGGTTTCCTACAGTGATCAGGGTGATCAGCAGAGGTCATTGCATAGGGACCTCAACATTTTCACTGAGGAAGAATTTGAATGCTGGCAGAAGAACATGTGCTGCTAGTGGCTGTAGAGCAGCTTACACTGGTCAAAGATTGGGCTCATCTATCATTACCATTAATTTCCTAAGTATATAACTAATATATTCATAACCTAATTCCATAATAATACTTCTTAACTATCTCTATCTAATACTTCATCTGTGTAAAATACATATCTGGAAGACCTTAGTGACTAAGCACTGAGGTATTTTATGACCAACTTTTTAGCTTCTTGTCCTCCAGCCCTTATTGTAATAAGCCAGAACCCTCTATTAGAGGACAACAGTAGTTTAGGTGAGAAGACCAGACCTCTGCAGCTGACAGGACAGGACACGCAACACCCAAACTTCAGTGTTTTTTCTGTTTAGAGTATGACTGATGAGTTAGACATATTACTATAGGTAAAAATATAAAATAAAAAATAAAGATTTCTGGTTTAGAAGACTAAAACAATATTTGCAGATAATTGCACCAAATCACTGTCTCTGAAAAGGAAATAAAGGTGTACACACACCAGAATGAGAAAGGCAGTATGGCCCAGCAATTGGGCCACTGGCTGATTAAGGCAACTGCTTCTCAGTTCTGCCTCTTTCACATTTAGTGAGTGATTCAATTATGTCCACTCCGTGTTCTCCATTTTCTGTATGGTCCAAATGGCTCTTGCATTCTGTTTACAAGTCCTAGACCAAGCAATCTAATGAGTGTCCAACCTTCCCTCATACTCAACACAACTGCTCTGACCATCTGATAGGGGTTATCTTACAGCACAACTTCTTTCTCAGTGTTACTGGAGCTTTATTCAGTCATCTTGTGCTAGTTTGAGGCTCAACTGGAATATTTTAATAAGAAAAATTAGATTACTGGTTGTAAAAAGAATATAATAATAAAGTCTATATAATTCATTGGTTTGCTATAAGGGACAAAAAGCTAAAATGTAAATAATTTTGCCCTCTTTGCTTCATAGCACTTGCTCCCTTCACCACTTCTTCACTCCACTCTAATATCATCCACTAACCTTGGCTAACAGATAACAAGTAAGCATTGCTGGTTTGTTTCTCTCTGAGAGAGAGGATGGCGTTGGCTCCTTCCAGGCTTCTTTTCTTTGTCCAGGAGGGGAGATTCCATTTTCTGTATTATTTCTAAATTCTATATAATTGCAATTACTTGTAAATATATTGCGTATATATGCTTGTAACCTTAACTTGCTGTAAATATGGCTTTATCTTCTGATCTATCTGAACTGACCTGCTAATTTTCAGTTGGGGAAGGGGGAAGTTCCTCATCCTATTACACATCTCTTCCTTCTCTCACAATAAATCATCCATTTTCTCTGCTGTTTAGGGTGAGGCAAGCAGTCATGAAGTCATTGACTCACTTTTGTACCAGCCGATTAGGCTGAAATCTTTGATAAATTATTTATAGGGCAAACGAGACTGGAATCTTAACCACACAACAGTGGTGGCTCTCCTGACAAAGTAACTACTTCTATCTCAAAACGTACCCTGAAAGAATGTGCATGCAGTTTACAAATAATTTTTAATAGCTGTAGTACAGAAATGTCAGTAAGGAACCAGCAAAATTGAAAGAATACTAATTTCATTTGCAGATATCACTTAATTTCCTGGATATCACTATGTTCAAACCTGATTCCTGAAGCACAACCTAATTATACTTTTTTTTTCTTTTTCCAGATAGGGCTTCTTCATTTTACATGCTTTTGTCAATAAAAGTCTGTTTAGCACACTGCCTTCAGGGCCCTTGAAAACACTGAGGCTCTTACCAGTTTCTGTGACAAGGGCTGAAAAATACTAGTCAGGTTTCCTAGGTGGCCAATTTTTGAAGCAGTCTTAATAACTTAGTCCACAACTATGCAGTTCTCCCAGCTAAAAGATTCTGTAGTTGCATCCTTACTACATTAAGTATAAAACAAGATTTGTTATCTGCTCTGCAGGAGAGGTTCTATCTTTCTTATGTCCAGCATAAAGATAAGTTTATTTATTCTTTTTGTTGTCATTTGGTGGTGTGAAGGCCAGACTTATTGTTGATCTACCTTCTTCCTCAGTTCATACAGCAGCAACACCTGAGGCAGGTGTGGAGGTCAACTCTGCAGTCACTGTATTCATATGGAATAGACTAGGCATTAACTTTTCTCCTTAGTAGCTAGCTAAGGAAAATAAATTATCACAAAGCTTTTTGAGTCTGGCATGCTTCTAGTGGCAGGACTTTTCTGTAGTTAGCAGATGAGCATTGTAGAGATGTCTGCCAGCAGTACTGTAGGCTGGAGCATGGCCACGGTTTCTGCCATCACAAAGGATCCCAAAGTGCTTAGAAACTGCAGAGGATATGCAGGGATCCTCCAGCATACAGCTGGCCCTACACAAGCTATCAACTTCTGGGTTGTAAATACCAGTGTCTTCCACTCAGTTTTTTAAAGCATATGTTGAATGGCATCTGTGCTCAACTAACTCATGTCTGTGCTGTTTGTTCTATTTAAAATAATCACTGGAAACAACAGTAACACTCAGCGTAGTCTTGGCTCAGTTTCTCACAAATGCTTGTTTACAACACAGACATACACGCTTGTCACTGTTTTAAAACCTACCTGGTATTATCCCCCAAGCTGTAGTAAAGTGATGAAATCATAAGTCCTTTAGAACTTTCCTGGAATCTCTCTGCCCTGCAAGCATCTAAGCTACCAAAACTCTAGATCTGAGGCAGTTTGCATTACTGCCAATTCCTGAGTATTTGCGTGACAAGTCGTGGTTGCACTATACAGATATGTAGATATGTGTGTGTGTGTGTGTATTACCTCCAGACCTTGTATGAACACTGGCTCTGTCTTCCCCCACTGCTGCAAATATTTAAACTGTATCATGTAATTCACAAACTATTTCCCATTTCTTTGTAGAATGGGTAGGAACTGAAGAGAGACCATACAATTGCAAGACTGTGAGAAGCTTCATTAAAACTTATGTCTTTAAATGGTCAGAACAAGATCTTAAATTGTTGAATTACTTTGATTGTGGTTTTGTTTTTCTAGTTTTTTTGGGTTTTTTTTTCACTTGGAACAGGAAGCATCTGGCATAGACATTACCAAAATAATCTGCAATCTTATGTACTTTAAAATAAAATCCAGCAAATCTAAACAGAAAAGTGTGTGTAAAGTGTTAAGCCCTCCTGGGGTCTTACCTGAACTGGATCCTGACTCCTCCCTGGGAATGGTCTGACCTGCCTCCAGGTGTCAGGAGGTGTTTAGCCCCCTCCCACTTCCTGCTGAGACACCCTATGAAGCGGGGATGAAGTTGTTGTTTCTTCCTCTCTCTTGTTCCCTGCCTCCTCACCAGCTCAGTGTCTTGCTTTCCTGCTGCTGCTATTTTACCATGTGCTCTCCAGCAAACACACAAGGAGAGCAGCCATATTTGGAACTCTAACTCACTGCATCTCACTATCATCTTGCATACATCTGCATGTACCACCAATTTCCAACTTCACCACTTGGATTCAGCTTCCATCCACTCTCATCTATGTGTTGTATTATTTTTTGTATTTTTATGCTTGGTTTTCCCTTCCCTCTATCCTCTGTAATTTCTCTTACCTTATACCTATATCTTGTATTTTGTTCCTTTTCCCCCCATCCTCTGTAATTCCCCTTATCTAAAATACCTTCTATTTATTGTTAAAGTTTGGGGTTTACTTCCAAATTGAATTAAGTATTTATTGAGCTTTTTATCTCAGGGGGGCTAGCTTAAACTAATACATATTTAATTGGCCCCAACTAATAGAGCATGACAAGGCTTCCTAAGGAAAGCTGCTCAAGCACAAGTAGCTAGACAAAGAGAGGTCTCAATGCATAATCTAATCACATCCTAAAAAGAAGGCAGCAATGCCTAAAGGATAAAACCCAGTAAGAATAGTAATTTATAATTACTTTAAATATAGCAGAAATATTGCATCAACCACAGTAATTGCAAGACGTTTCAGATGCCTATTGGAATTCCATTTGAATTCTGGTGGTCTTGAGGTCTCCAAGTTAAAAAATTTAAAAGCCACTGTACCACAGCAATATTCTGAACAAGAAGAGAAATCTATTCTCTTCCACTGCAACAAACAGGTGAATGCCCATAAAAACCATCCAAAATGAAGGAAAATTATGTCATGTGAGCTCTGGCATCAGTGTTTGGCTGTCTTTTGTTGTCAGCCATAGCCATGTACCTAGGTTGAAAATCATTTATATGGGTTGAAAATCAATTAAACTACACTACTACTGGTGTTAAGATACAAACACATTCACAACACAAAATTTCAAATTATGTCTCCTCAGAACAGAAGCAACATGGAAAGATAGTTTTATTAAATCTTGTAGTATCTCCCACAGCATTTTCATAGTCAAGGTTAAAAGGTATGGACTGGATGATTGGACAGTAAGATAGATTGAGAACCAGGTGAAAAACAGAACTCAGAGAGTTGTGATCAGCTGGGCAGAGTCTAGGTGGGTGCCTATGTCTAGTGGTGTTCTCCAGGCATCAGTACTAGGTCCATTTCTGTTCAATGTCTTCAGCAATGATCTGAATGAAGGGACAGCACTTTTGTTGACAACACCTAGTTCCAACCCCCCTGCCATGCCCAGAGACACCCTACCCTAGATCAGGCTGCCCACAGCCTCATCCAGCCTGGCCTTAAACACCTCCAGAGATACTGCCCCAACCACCTCCCTGGGCAACCCATTCCAGGCTCTCACCACTCTCATGGTGAAGAACTTCCTCCTCATGTCCAGTCTGAATCTCCCCACCTCGAGTTTTGCTCCATTCTCCCTAGTCCTGTCACTATCTCATAGCCTAAAAAGTCCCTCCCTAGCTTTTCTGTAGGTCCCCTTCAGATGCTGGAAGGCCACAATAAGGTCACCTCGGAACCTCCTCTTCTCCAAACTGACCAGTCCCAACTCTTTCAGTCTGTCCTCATAGCAGAGGTGCTCCAGCCCCCTGATCATCCTCATAGCCTTCTCTGGATATGCTCCAGCATGTCCACATCCCTCTTGTAATAGGGGCTCCAGAACTGGATGTAATACTCCAGGTGGGGTCTCACCAGGGTGAGTAGAGGGGGAGAATCACCTCCCTCGACCTGCTGACCACACTTCTCCTGATGCAGCCCAGGATCTGGTTGGCTTTCTGGGCTGCAAATGCACACTGCTGGCTCATGTTCAGTTTCTTGTCCACCAGCACCCTCAAGTCCCTCTCCTCAGGGCTGCTCTCCAGTCAGTCACTGCCCAGCCTGTATTTGTACTTGGGATTGCCTTGACCCAAAAGCAGGACCTTGCACTTGTTCTTGTTGAACCTCATGAGGTTGGCTTGTGCCCACCTCTCCAGCCTATCCAGGTCCCTCTGGATGCCATCCCTGCCCTCCAGCATGTGTGCTGCACCACACAGCTTGGTGTTGTCAGCAAACTTGCTGAGGGTGCACTCAATGCCTTTGTTCATGTCACCCACAAAGATGTTGAACAAGACTGGTCCCAGGACTGATCCTCAAGGGACTCTGAGGCCCCCAGCACAAGAAGGACGTGGAACTGTTGCAGAGAGTCCAGAGTAGGGCCACGAAGATGACCAGAGGTCTGGAGCAGCTCTGCTATGAGGACAGGCTGAGAGAGTTGGGGCGTTTCAGACTGGAGAGGAGAAGACTTTGAGGAGACCTTATAGTAGCCTTCCAGTATCTGAAGGGGGCCTACAGGAAGGTTGGGGAGGGACTATTCACAAGGTCTTGTGATGACCACATGAGAGGTAATGGGTTTAAACTGGCAGAGAGGAGATTTAGGCAGGATGTTAGAAGGAAGGTCTTCACAGTGAAGGTGGCAAGACACTGGAACAGGTTGCCTAGGGAGGTTGTGGCTGCTCTCTCCCTGGATGTGTTCAAGGCCAGGCTGGATGAGGGCTTGAGCGTCCTGTTCTAGTGGGAGGTGTCCCTGCCTATGGCAGGGTGTTGGAACTGGATGATCTTTGAGGTCTCTTACAACCTAAACCATTCTATGATTCTATGACTCTGCTTGTCACTGGCTTGTCACTTGGAAATGGAGCCATTGACAGCCACTCTTNAATGACATTAGTTTCTTGCCCCTCATCTATTAAAGTTGTGACCTGTTCATAGAAGGCCACCAGGTTTGTCAGGCAGGATGTGTCCTTGGTGAAGCCGATGGGACCCAATCACCTCTACACTATTCTCCTGTCTCAGTAGTGCCTCCAGGAGGATCTGCTCCATGACATCACCAGGCACAGAGGTGACACTGACTGGCCTCTCAGTACCCAGTTCTCTCAGTACCTGTGGGTGTATCCCATCAGGTCCCATGGACTTGAACACTTTCAGGTCCTTGAGGTGATCNTCCAGGAGTGTGGCTGGAGGTTTTCACAGTGAAGATTGAGGTGAAGAAGTCGTTGAGAACCTCAGCCTTTTCCATGTCACTTGGAACCATTTCATCTGTTTCCTTTCTGAGGGGGCCCACACCTTCTCTAGTCTTCTTTTTACCATTAATATATCAGTAGAAATTCCCTTTGACGTTCCTGGCTAGAATCACTTCAAACTGTGCCTTGGCTTTCCTAATCAGATCTCTAGCTGCTTGGGCAGCTTCCTAATATCCACCCCACTCTAGCTGTCCTTTCTTCCCTTCCTTGTAGAGTTTCTTTTTGTATGACAGTATGACCAGGAGCTCCTTGCTCAGCCAGACAGGCCTCCTGGCACTCTTCCCTGCTTTCCTGTTTGTTGGTACACATTGCTCCTGAACACAGAAGAAGTGATCCTTGAATACTGTCCAGCTGTCCTGGTCTCTTCCCTCTAAGGCTTCATTCCATGATACTTTGGCCAGCAGATCCCTGAAGCAATCAAAGTCTGCATGCCTAAAGTCTAGGGTTGTAAGTTTAGAAAATGTCCTCCTGGTTGCCCTGAGGACCTTAAATTCAGCTGATTCATGGTCACTGCAGCCAAGGTTGTCCCTGAGCCTCACACTGGTAGCCAACCCTTCCCTGTTGGTGAGAACAGGGTCTAGCATAGCTCCTCCTCTCTACCATTTGGAGGAGGATCTTGTAATCTATACAAGTTGTCATCTATGTATCAGTAAAGGTTGGGTGCTTACCTACTGGACAGCAACAGAGCAGCTCTGGGGAGAAGAACCTGGGAGTCCTGGAGGACAATAGGTCAACAGTGGGTCAGCAATGTACCCTCACAGCCAAAAAAAATTTAAGAAGATTAAGCAGATTGAGATCAGAAGATCAAGGGAGATTCTCCTCCCCCTCTACTCTGCCTTGGTGAAGAGGACTCATCTGGAATACAGGGTAAAATTCTGAGTTGCCTAGTTCAAGAAAGACAAGCAACTACTAAAGGGAGTCCAGTGGAGAGCCACCAAGATGATTAGGGAAACATCTATCTTTTGAAGAAAGGCAGAAATACCTGGGTCATTTTAGCCTGGAGAAGAGGAAACTGAGGGGAGCATCTAATCAATGTGCACAAATATCTAAAAGGAACATGTCAGGAGGAAGGAGTCAACCTCTTCTTGGTGGTGTTCAGTGACAGGACAAGGGACAATGGACACAAACTCGAATGCAGGTAGTTCCACATAAACATAGGTAAAAAATTCTTTGCTTTGAGAGATAGGCTGGGGACATCCAAAACTGACCTGAACATGTTCCTGAGTGATTTACTCTAGGTGATCCTGCTCTAGCAGCAGAAGTGGACTAGACAATCTTCGTCACAGAAACACTCGGCCAGCAGGACCGGGAAGGTGATTGTACCACTATATTCAGCCTTTGTGAAGCTGCACCTCACCTACTGTGTTCAGTTTTGGGCACCATAGTATGGGAAGGACATTGAGGTACCGGGGTGGGTACAGAGAAGGCTACTAAGCCTGGAGAACAAGTTGTGTGAGGAGCAGCTGAGGGAGCTGGGGATGTTTAATCTACAAAAAAGGAGGCTGAGGGGAGACCTCATTGCTCTCTACAACTACCCGAAAGAAGGCTGTAGAGAGGTAGCCTCTGGTCTCTTCTCACAACTAATGACAGAATGAGAGGGAATGGCCTCAAGCTGCAGGATTTTTTTTCTAATGGAAAGGGTTGTTGGGCACTGGAATGGGCTGTCCAGGGAGGTAGTTGAATTGTTGTGCCTGGACATCTTTAAAAGCCATGTAGATCTGGTGTTTGGAGACATGGTGTAGTGACAGACTTGAAGAAGTGGGCAAAATGGCTGGACTTGATAGTCTTAGAGGTCCTTTCCAGCCTGGATGATTATGTGATTCTGCCAGTAGCTTAAGAAAAAATGTACAAATCTGAGATGATTTGAGAGTATCATTTCTTTGTCATTCAGAAAATTACAATCTTAAAGAATGGTCTACCAAATTATCCCACAATTTCAGGGGGAAAAAAAAAAAAAGTACTTTAAATGCTCAAAGCTTTCCATTTCAAGAAAATTTATGATGAGATTCTTAAATTTCAGAATGCAGCTAACTAAAAACTAGGACACATATTGGCTTTTAAGCTATCTTTCTTAAGAAAAGGTATTTATGCACCTGTACATAAAATGAAAAGAGAAAGAGAGAGAGAGAAACCATTTTTAAAACAACTACATGAATATTCAAAGAAGCCTAAAGCCAGCTGCAGTATTTGATAATTATTTTTACTTATCTACCCTCTTTTACTCACTCATTTTTCAGTTTGCAATGCCACCTTAAAGAATATGCATTAAAATAAGCAAGACATGCATGTGGAGCCCAGACAGCAACTGTGTCATGGGTTGCATCCAGAGAAACGTGGCCAGCAGGACAAGGGAGGGGATTCTCTTCCTTTACTCTGCTCTCCTCAGACCTCACCTGGAGTACTGTGTGCAAGAAGGACATTGAACTGTTGGAGCAAGTTCTGAGGAGGGCTGCGAAGATGATCAGAGGGCTGTAGCACCTCTACTATGAGGACAGGCTACAAAAGTTGGGGCTCTTCAGCCTGGAGAAGGCTTCAAAGAGACGTTATAGTAGCTTTCCAGTATCTGAAGGGGGCCTACCGGAGGGCTGGGGAGGGTCTATTCACAAGGTCTTGTAATGACAGAATGAGGGGGTTTAGACTGTCAGAGGGCAGATTTAAATGGAATGTTAGGAGGAAGTTCTTCACAGTGAGGGTGGCAAGACACCGGCACAGGTTGCCCAGGGAGGTTGTGTCTGCTCCCTCCCTGGAAGTGTTCAAGGCCAGAATGGATGAGGCCTTGAGCAACTTGTTCTAGTGGGAAGTGTCCCTGCCTGCTGGAGCTGGATGATCTTTGATATTCCTTCCAACCTAGACCATTCTGTGATTCTGTGATCCATGAATTAATGCTATTTCTACAGTGTCTTAAGGAGCTGCTTAGACCAGCAGAAGCACAAGTATACTAACCTGAGATTTCACAATTAGCTCACAAATCCTTTGCCACTCCCTCCATGCAAGTACCTTTAAAAGGGCAGATTTTTTCAACTCTGTGTTCCTACCTTGTTCCACCAGTTTGCTTGAGTCCATGATTTTGGGATCCATAACTAGCAACATAAAATACTGAAGGATTAAGAGACTCAACATTGTGATCAGGCATTGGAACAAGCTGCCCAGGGAAGTGGTGGACTTGCCATCCCGGTGATATTAAAAAAAAAAAATCTGTAGCTGTGGTGCTTCACAACATGGTTTAGTGTTCATGGTAATGTTGAGATGACTGTTGGACTTGATCTCTGAGGTCCAATTTTAATGACTCTCATTCTGTGGAGGCCAGACAGCCAGCACAAACAGGGAAATTTGCAGGAGAAAGTGTTGCTTTTTCACTCATGTCTTTGATTCAGCATCAGCTGCAGCTCCTAGTGCAGCAGCTGGCCTGGCTAGAAGCAATTTAGATAAATAATATGCTTCCTTCCAGATGCAAAATGCATGTATTTTCCAGCCAGCATATATGTAAATGTGTGCGGTTTTCAGCTGTTACAAGGAGAGAGTTCTGCACAGACTGAGCATAATTTCAAGTATGCCTCTATCATTTCATTATAGGAGTAAGACTGCTTCATACTAAAAACACCAAAAGTCTGTTGAGCAATACATGTGGCCGCCTACTACTGAAAGCAACTGTTGTTGGAGGCAAGAAAAAGTCTCTTTATCTTTGACCATCTGATTGATACCTAAGAATATATTCCACAACTGTAAGTGGTGTGATAACTAAGTAATCATACCATCAGCACTGAAATTGCTAGCAAGAGAAAACCCTTGTGTACTAAAGGTCCCATATGGCTAAGCATGTACTTTTCAAAGAGAAAATTGTGAAGCTGTCTTTTTCATTACACATTGATAGCTTCATTATTTCTGCAGGAAAATAATCAGCCACTAAACAGAGAATATAGAAAAAAGACTCATGTGTCAGCTGATGATTTATTTTCAAGGCTTAATATTTGTCTGGGGATGCTCCTGCTAACAAATCTGCCTCTAAAAGATAATAGTTTGTTAATTATTTGGCACCTTGAACTATAAAAGGAAATAAAGAATTGCAATCAATATATGATCAATTGACAGCAATTCTGAATATCCAGGTATCACAGACTGACTCTAGATTTGGAACTCATCCCACAGGGGCTAAAATAGCAGCCTAAACCTGCAATTACAGATGCACTGAAGAAAAAGTTTTAATTTTAATGGCCTTTCAAAATCAAAGTGATGATTTTGAGTCTTTTAGGAGTCTTTGCTCACTAACCTAATCATATATCTATATTATTTACCATGTACCTATAGAAAGCTTTTTCATGGTTCTTTTCATGACTCTAGGTAAAGCTGCACTCCTAAAAGTAAATGCTGGAA
>VWZI01004104.1:17982-43157 GCA_013396835.1 Psilopogon haemacephalus
AATCTCTAGGGTTACCTAGCAAACAACAGTGTTTTGTTTATGGCTAAAAGAATAATTCCAAAAGTGGTAGGACTCCAGAGAACCTGTATATCATTACAGAATTACAGAATCACAGAAAACATCCAGTTGGAAGAGACCTTAAAGATCATCCAGTCCAACCCTTGACCTAGCACAGAAGGGTCAACACTGAACCATGTTCCTAAGAGCCCATTCCACATGCTACTTTAAAACCTCCCAGGACAGTGATTGCACCACCTCCCTGGCAGATCATTCCAATGTTTGATAACCCTTTCAGTGAAGAAATATTTTCTCATATCCAGCCTGAACCTCCACTGGCACAGCCTGAAACTATTTCCTCTAGCCCTGTAACTTGACACCAAGAGGCTGCCCCTTCATCACTTCAGGAAGTTGTAGAGAGCAATGAGGTCTCCCCTCAGCCTCCTCTTCTCCACACTGAACAATCTCAGCTCTTCCAGATGCTCCTTGTAGGTCACTAATGTTTTGAGCCTTATTTTTAACCCAGATGTTTTATTCCTAAATATAAAATTCACAATTTAGCAGATAGTTTGGGGTGTGAATCAAAATCACCATATAATGGTTGCCTTAGCCAGCCAATCAGTTTCAAAAAGGAAGCTGGGAAAAAAATACTCAGCAAATGCCTTCCCAGCCCTAGACCACATGAAGAAGGCTACTCCCTTCTTCCCTTGCCCTCTTGTGGTCATTGTTTAGCTGAAAATCAAGCCTCAGTTCATGCTTACTGTGACACTTCAAAGGCCTAACTAGGAAAAGCCATAAGCATAAAATAAAAGTTAAATTAATTAACATTTACAAAATGTTGACCTCAGTCACGTCGGCAGTCTTAATAGTGAAGTTCTGCAACCTTTGGCCAAATTGATCTGTACTCAATAACAACATAAACACAGACTAAAGGGAATACATCCCTACTTGTTTTTCTTGTAAAAAATATAGAAAATAGTCCCCTTATAATGAGCTTTCCTATTTGAGCATATCACATTGACTCCCAAGAGTCACTTCCAGACTTTGAACTGAAGTCCGAAGTCCATCACACCTACCACTGCCTCTGGAGCTACTGACTGGCCACAAATGGAGACTGTGGCACCCTGGCACTGATGAGTGCTATGGAGGGATGAGATACCTACTTTCTCCATGGACCCCCTCCCCCAACCTCCCTTTGCCCTAGTAATGCCTTTTCCCCACCCACTCCACTTTCCAGTCACCCAGCAATGACAGCCTCTGACAATTACTATTGCTTTCCATCTCCTGCTCTCTCCCTCCTGAGGATCTCCTTTATTCCACAGTCTCTGTACAGCACCAGGGTTGCACAGACAAGCATATATAATGCACTACAGTAAGACAAGTGTCACTCTTCTGGTTCTGGCCTACAGAAGGATAGGCCAGGGATAAAATTAACATCCTAGTTCTATAGCAATTAATTTGCTTCTACTTTGTAGAGAATATGTCTATAACAGTTTGTTTCTAAGTTAAAGCGTTATTTAATGCATTTAATTTCTTTATATAGATTTTTAGACTGTTTTGTGGCCTTTTATAACTGAGATAAATTTGTGTTTATTATATATAAAAGAATATTTGAAATTCGAGTGATGCTCACTAGAAGTGTAAGGCATTCGTTTTCTCTTCTTTCTTGCATGAAAGCTGACATGGAAGAGTTGAATGTTTTGCAAGAGTATGCTTTGATATGTATCTGTCATCATGCATCTCATTTATTCACCTCAAATTCTAAGGGATAACAAGCATGGAACAATAAGAATACTGTCTCGGTATGGGTGTGACAAACACCCTAGAATTGGTCCAATCCCTGGGCTCTCTCCTCCCCCTACTGTCCAAGGTCCAGTAGGGGTTGAGGGGCGGGGGCACCCCACGTGGCCCCGGGACCCAGGGAGACCTCGGGCTGCACATATGCATGGAGTTTTTTTAATCAATTGGTCAGCTAGAGAATGCTGAATACCTATTGGACAGTTTCACGCACCCCCATAAGGTATTTAGGCAGGAATTAACAGCCATTAGATGCTCTTCCTCACTCTCCTCATTTGCCTTCGTCTCCCCGCCATGGCTGTGAAGAGCCCAGCCACATGCACAGCAGCAGGCAGCAGGCAGCAAAACATAGCAGCCTTCCAGAGAAGCAGCAAGACTAATCCCCTTCTCTCTCTCTCTCTCTCTGCCTATCTGAGCTAAGTTGGTCTTTTCCTTCTTCCTCTTGGGTTCAGGAAGGAGTGTGTTTTCCCCCTCGTGCCCCCCGGGCATTTATAGGTGCGGCTAGGGTCCATTTTATATGTCACCTCTCTGTTTTCTAAGTTCTGACTGTTAAATTGTTGCACCTGGCGTTTTGAGCGACTCGTGCGTTTGTTTCTGCCGACCAGAACCCGAAAGAAACTCGGGGGGCACTTGGACCCACCTCCACAGGATATCAAACCTAATTAAGCAATATCTCATGACAAATACCTAAAGACTAAATATATTTTGTGGAAATGCCTTGCTCTACAATCATAGAATCATAGAATGGTTTAGGCTGGAAGTGACCTCAAAGATCATCCAGTTCCAACCCCTTGCCATAGGCAGGGACACCTCCCACTAGAACAGGTTGCTCAAGGCCTCATCCATCCTGGCCCTGAACACTTCCAGGGAGGNGCCATAGGCAGGGACATCTCCCACTAGAACAGGTTGCTCAAGGCCTCATCCATCCTGGCCTTGAACACTTCCAGGGAAGGAACAGCCACAACCTCCCTCAGCAACCTGTTCCAGTGTCTCACCACCCTCACTGTGAAGAACTTCCTCGTAACATCAAGTTTCAATATCCCCTCTGACAGTTTAAACCCATTACCCCTTGTCCTGTCATTACAAGACCTTGTGAATAGTCCCTCCCCAGCCCTCCTGTAGGCCCCCTTCAGATACTGGAAGGCTACTATAAGGTCTCCTCTAAGCCTTTTCTTCTCCAGGCTGAAAAGCCCCAACTTTCATAGCCTGTCCCCATAGCAGAGGTGTTCATCTATCAGTATTTGGAAAGGATACTTCAATCTCAGGCTCCTAAGAGCTCACCAGGTAGTAAATACTTACAATGAAAGGTATTTCTGGAAGGACTGTAAGATATGGGGCTTGCAAACTCTCTAGGCACTGTGCAAGAAGTACCCTCAAAAAAACTTTAGAAAAACTTCACAAAGCTAAAGGATTACTTAATAGAAACAGCAGGACAAAACAACATGCATTCATGTGGGCAGTAAGTGTCAAAGGATTATCACCATAATAAAGCCTATTTTTCTGTCCTGGGCTTATGCTGCATCCACAGTAATCATCTCATCTCTATAGGCAGCAACATTTCATACCATTGTACACTTCTTGTGGCTCTGTCAGGCCTTAAAACTCAGACACTGTGCTCCTGCAGCAGCAAAGACTACAGTTTGTGTCGGCATTTCTGGGGATCTGAACCTACCTAGCATGAGCACAGCTTTCAAATCTGCCAAACCTACAGAGGAAACTTGCCTACTTTGTCATACTTTCAAATGTTCCCTAGGTCATGGCAGCCTCTTTGCAAGGTTTGCAGCAGTTTGAAGATCAGTCCCAAATCTTCATCAGTCATCGTCATGATGGACAACTTTATTCTGTCTCCTGGCTTTGCTCTTTAAAGAGTTTTGTGATCCAGGAAACACTCATAGGAACTTTTTCTGAAGAACTTTTTTCCATTGACTCCTTTGAGGATGACAAGGACCCTGTAAGGGGAGGTTTACTTTACCTTATGAATATTATTCATCTGCAGAAAGACTTGCCATAATCAGTTCATGTCTAATTACTTCTGTGTCACTTTGATTAGTCACTGAGTATGATACCAGTGGCTGAAGGAAGCATCTGAGGTTATAAAAAACCTAACTGATGAAGTTATCTTTCACAACAAATGGCTGATACTGTGCTGCTATATCAGTTACAATCTACGTCAATTCCCTGTAGCTTCCTGCACCATTGAAATGGACATTTTATAGTGCAAATCAAGTGCAGTCCCAGTTCTGCCCTTTAGTCCAGTTCAAGGAGGTGTTAACAACATCTTTGCTCTGAACACTGGCTGTCACCTTTTATAGGCTCTGAAGACTTTCCTTGTGTGTCCAGCACTAGCTTTTGCAAATACCAGTATAGCTGTGGTAGTTCAGAACCCCAGTTTACCCTTAGTTTTCTGCTAACAGGATTTGTTGCTTTTTAAGGAACATAACCTTTATAAAATTTGTGTTAATGACATCCAAAACAGATGTTTATATTCTTGCTAACTAAAGGTAAAGGGGTGGTATCTGAAGTTTAGTAACACACCTCTCTTAGTTCATATTTCATGTTGAGGTTGAATCACACATAATTATGCCCCAATTCTGAAGTCATTTAGCAAATATATTTTTTTCTCAGAAAATGGGTTAGTTCTACAGAGTCATGTAACATTGCAGGGTATTTTGTTGCTGTTTCATTCAGGTTACTGCCTTGGTAAAAATTATCTTCATACTAGTAGTTCATACATATTGATATATTACATGTCACTCAGCTAAACTCAAATGTGCATTTCCATTTTAATGCCTGTGGGCACAATTTAACATGTTTTCTTTCTTGTACCTTGCTGGTTTACTGTCTGTTATTTTATTCGGCATCTTTTTCAGATATGCAATATAGCAAAGCTTAAATATTGTTTAATCTTCCTCAGAACGGTCTCACATGCAATCCATTAGGTTAGCTGGCTTAAGGCTTAGTTGTGATGTGTTCCCAACTCAGCACTGCAAATAAACTGACAAAACCTTGAGAGAATTCTTCTATCCTGCAGCAAAGTTGTTCCTGACCTGAATGTCTCTGGCAGGAGTGCTCTGCAGGGGAGATGTTGTGGTTCAGCAGTTGTCCGTTCCACAGCACCCCCCCCGCCACGCCAACTTTGAAATAACCCAGGATAGGGCTCAGTCAGCTGGAAGTTAATAAATGAAGCTTTATATTTATAGCTTTGCACAATATACAAGCAGATATTTACAATATATAACAGATATTTACAGATATATACAGTAAAAAGGTAATACAGAAACACCACACCCTTCCCAGAGATCAAAGTCCCTAAGAGGGTTTGTTTTTTTTTACCACCCTACCACCTTCCTCCCTTCCCCAATCTTATCTCACCATTTGTTTCATGCAGCAGATAAGAGAAGGTAGATTGGCCAGGAGGATTAGCAGCAGGAAAGAAGTTAGTGAAATTATTCAGATCCAGCTATGAAAGACAGGGAGAAAGAGCCATGCAACAGCAGCAGCCATGGCCCAGAAGTGGTAAAGCAGTCTGTCTTATCTGTGTTTGGGTTACAACTCTTAAACAATTTTTTTTTTCTTNCACACCCTTCCCAGAGATCAAAGTCCCTAAGAGGGTTTGTTTTTTTTTACCACCCTACCACCTTCCTCCCTTCCCCAATCTTATCTCACCATTTGTTTCATGCAGCAGATAAGAGAAGGTAGATTGGCCAGGAGGATTAGCAGCAGGAAAGAAGTTAGTGAAATTATTCAGATCCAGCTATGAAAGACAGGGAGAAAGAGCCATGCAACAGCAGCAGCCATGGCCCAGAAGTGGTAAAGCAGTCTGTCTTATCTGTGTTTGGGTTACAACTCTTAAACAATTTTTTTTTTCTTTTCTTCAGTAAAACTATGAATGAAATAGCATCATCAATGTTTTCCTTTCTAAGCCTATAGTCTAATTTCTCATTCAAATCCTCCATCTAGTTCAAACTAGCACAGGAGGATCATAATGGGGGACCTTTCTGAAACTGGCAAAAATCAAAGGCAAAAGCACAGGGAGAGAGTAGAAAACCCTGAGGCCCTGAGGAACAGCAGCTCTGTCTCAGTTAAGATGAGGCCAGGAGACAAAACAACCAAAACCTCACACCTAGAAAAGTCACCTCCAGAGCACACAGACAGGGCATGGCACAGCACTTGGAGTGAGATTTTTTTACTCAGGGCATGCAGGAAGGATAAGTCACATGGCACACTGAAGAGGTGAGCTCAAATGATGGTCATTGATCTCTGAGAAGAGGGCTAGCTGTGATTTCCACTCAGCCATTGCTGGAAAAGATGTGGCAATCCAGACATAAATATGAAGCCATCCAGGTCTCTGGATGTAAGGAGAGACAGAGCCTGTGACTGATTCTCCTGGTTTGACAGAATGCAGGCTTACCTCACTTTCCCCTTCCTCTCCTCCCATAGGGAAAAGCTAGACAGGGAAAAGTAAAGAGGTAAACAAGGGAGACTTGAATTGAATTGGAAGTTTAAAAGTAATTGTAACAAAACAAAAAAGGTATTGAAAGAAAAGGGGATGTACAGGGATATCAGAAAAGGGAATAGGTACAGAAATATATACAAAACCAGAATTGGCAATGAAGCAGGCCTGGCCACGAGGTAACACAGATCCCAGCCAGCAGCTCTCCCCTCCCATGCATCAAAGTGAGAGCAAGAAAGCAAGAGCCAGCTCCTCAGCCAGCCTGCCTCTTAAATATGGGGCACGCAGGAAAGGGAAGGGAATAACATGATGCATCATCTGGTAGGGGTAACAGTGTGTGGAAACAGGTCCCTGCTCAAAGTGGCAAGCAAATCCCCTTCTGGCCTTGAAGGTTCATTCAGAGGGTGCCTAAAGTGAATTGGTCAACCACACACACAGTCCAATTGCCTAAGCTAAGAAAAACAAGATAATTATCATAGGCAACTCTCTTCTGAAGTGAACAGAAGGCCTATTATGCCAACTTGACCCATCACATACAGAAGTCTGTTGCCTTCCTGAGGCACAGGTCAAGAACATTACTAGAATGCTCCGTATCCTGGTACAGGCCTTTAATTATTATCATCTATTGGTTGTTCAGGTCAGCAGTAATGAGGTTGCTGAGGGAAGTCCAAGGATGATCAAAAGGGACTGCAGAGCACTGGGGCAGTTCACTGAAGGATCAGGAGCACAGGTTGTGTTTTCCTCAATTTCTTCAGCAGCAAAGAAGAATACAAAAAGGAACAGTATGACCCACCTCATCAACAGGTGGCTCAGAGACTGGTTCTATCACTGGAATTTTGAGTTTTACTGTTATGGGATGGTTCACATGGCATCTGGCCTGCTGGTGACAGATAGGGTTCAGCCATCTCAAAGAGGAAAGAGGATTCTAGCTCAGGAGATAGCAGGGCTTATTGAGAATGTTTTAAACTTAATTGAAGGACTAAAGGGATGAGCCTAGGGATGACATACCACTGCTGGAGGCAAGATTGATAGCCTGGCTGAAGTTCACCTTCACAAATCTATGCAACACAGACAAGAAGCAGAAGGAACTAGAAGCCATTTTGTGGCAGCAAAACTATGGCACAGTCACAATCACATAAGCATGGTGGGATGACTCTCATATGAGTGGAGTGTTGCAACCTCCCTTTAGGCTGTCTACAACTACAAAAAGGGAGGTTGTAGCCAGGTGGGAGTTGGTATCTTCTCCCAGGCAACCAGCAACAGAACAAGTGGACACAGTCTCAAGTTGTGCTGGAGGAGGTATAGGCTGGATATTAGAAAGTTCTTCACAGAGCAAGTGATTTGCCACTGGAATGGGCTGTCCAGGGAGGTGGTAGAGTCAACATGCCTGGAGGTGTTCAAGAAAAGGCTGGATGGAACATTTAGTGCCATTGTATAGAGCTGGGTGATAGGGCTGGGTGACCCTGGAGGTCTCTTCCAACCTGGCTTATTCTATTCTATTCTATTCTATTCTATTCTATTCTATTCTATTCTATTCTATTCTATTCTATTCTATTCTATTCTATTCTATTCTATTCTATTCTATTCTATTCTATTCTATTCTATTCTATTCTATTCTATGCTATTCTATTCTACTCTACTCTACTCTATTCTATTCTATTCTAATGGATGTCCATAGAAAAGTCTTAAAGGCTAGGCAAGGAAAGAGAGGTGGTGGGTTAGCTCTATAGATTAGGGATTGTTTGCATTGCGTAGAACTCGATGGCAATGATAAGGTTGAGTATTTATGGGTAAGGACTACCAATGAAAGAGATATCCTGTTAGAAGTCTGTTATAGATTGCCTAGCTAGGATTAAGTAGCAGATAAAACAGTCTACAAGCGACTGACAGAAGTCTCACGATTGCTACCCCTTGTTCTCTTGAAGGCTTTCTACTTTCCTAATGTCTCCTGGAAATAAAACACTGCAGAGAGAAAACAGTCTAGGAGGTTCCTGGGGTGTGTCGAAGATAACTTCCTGACACACCTGGTAAGTGAGCCAGACAAGGGACATTCTCCTCAGTGGTGGAGGGCAAAACAAGCCTAAATGCATCCCAAGCCTCAAATCTTCTTTTACCCCTCTGTTTGGAGTTTGTTGGGGGTTTTATTGTCACAAAAGCAGACAGAAGGGCAGGCACCTACCCATCTATGTAAACAGGGACATGTTTGGACATGTCCTACCCGGTTGTAAGTAACAAGCTCATGCCACACCTATGCTTTGACTTATGCTATGCCTGTAAATGTTCCTTGTTTGGGCAATCTTGGCACTACTGGTTAAATTATCTTGGCTTTCTTCTTTTGCCACTGGCCAAGATTTGTTCTTTGCAAATTATTCATACCGGCTGACATGATAAATCTTGCCTTGTTTACACAGAAAGCAACAAGACCCAATCCATGCTGTAGTGGAAGTCCAGTTGGTGAAAGCTGATCATATTTGCAACAGCCTTAGTTTGTACTACTGCAGAGTTGCAGACAAAAAGTCTTTCCTGGCTGGCAAAGTAAGCCATGCCAGCTGCAGTCTGAAACTACAGTCAGTGAGCCAAAGGCTGCTGGCCCAAGTGCCAAGAGTTGTTCATTTCTGTGAGCTGAGAATTGTGACCCTCAAAACTGAAAGCACAGCTACAGCTTGTTGCTGCAGCATGAGCGAATAGCCATTCCAAGCCCACACCACAAGAAAGTCTTTCTGTGAGCCAGGCACAGGAGCCTGAAAGCTGTAGCTCCAGCCTGAGATGCCAACATAGCCTGTGAGCCACAAAAGTTCTGTAAGCCAAGCGCCAGCCAACCTGAGAAGCACACAAGTGCTGACAAGTGTGTGCCTGCTGCCAGAAGTGACAGTCAAAATCCTGCTCCTCCAGCCAGAAATCATTGCCATGAGCAGAGGATCCCATGCACCCTCTGTTGTGAATTGCTCACCCCAAGAGTCCAGCACTGTTGCTCTGACAGCACTGCCCAGAAGCTGGGAAAAGTTGCCTTGACAAACCAAGCCAGCAAAGCACATCACTGCCTTGCCAAGATGAGAAACACTGCTTGCCCCACGAGTGCCCTAAGGGCCAGTAGCAGCTGATAACACACAAGCAGAAGCTATTCACTCCATACCCAGCCAGTGAATCATGCCACCTGCCAAGCCTCGAGGGAAATGCTGCACCACAAGCTGAGAGGAGCATCTCAGAGACCAGTGCTAGCAGCACTGCCCTTCTACAAAGCCCTCCAGGTAAAGCTAAAGACTGCTCCAAAAGGCAAGCTGCAGAACTCTCCAGCCTCCAGCACACAGGCCCCATGTGTCACAGCCTCCACATGGTGGACACTATCTTTGTTTGTGCAAACCACACAGTACCTTTGGATTACAAAATATTGGAGTCTGGAAATATTCTGAAACTAAGTTCATGAATAAACTGACTATTTTTGTTTATATAAAGTCTCTGTAAAAGTTCTTGGCAGCTGTGTTGCTAGCAGCCAAATAGTCACTGTTGTGGGCAAGATGACATTTTGCATCAAATCTCTCTCCTAATTTAAATTACTGTTTGCAAATTTCTGGTTTGCTGAAACTGTTTAAATTGTTTATATAAACATTTTGTGTAAATACCTAACCACAACCAAATTACACATGACATCAAGATTTTTGTATTAATAAATAATAAATATTTTTTCATTAATAGCTCTGTCTTATTAAGTATTAATGTTTCACAACACCCTCTGGAGCTGCTGTTTATGAAGCAAGAAAGATTGGTGGATGATGTTGTGGTTGGAGGCTGCCTTGGACAAGACAAGTCTGAAATGATAGTTTTCAGTTCTTGAAGAAGTAAGGAGGGTGGTCAGCAGAAAGGCTTCCTTGAACTTCTGACAGGCAGATTTTGGCCTGTTTAGCAGTGTGATCAAGACAGCCCCTTGGGAGACAGTCCTGAAGGCAAAGGTGAACAGGAAGGCTTGACATTCTTCAAGACAGAAATTTTAAATGCACAGGAGCAAGCTGTGCCAAAATGGTGAGCCAGTGAAGAAGAAGACTGGCCTAGATGAAAAAGCAGCTTAGACATGGATTCAGGGAAAAAAGAAAAAAAAAATCCCAGAGTTTATAATCTTTGGAAAAAAAGGAGCAGACAACTCAGGAAGTCCATAAGGATATACTTAGATTATATAGGGAGAAAATTAGAAAGATGAAAGCCCAGCTAGAACTTAATCTGTTCACTATCACAAAAAGTAACAAAAAATGTTTTTACAAATGAATCTTCAATAAAAGATTGGCCAAAAAGAATGTCCATCCTTTATTGGATGCAAAGGGAAACACTGACACAAGGGATAAGGAAAAGACTGAGGTATTTAATCACAGAATTAGAATCAATTCTGTTGGAAAAGATCTCTAGGATCACCAAGTCCAGCTGTTGACCTAACACCACAATGGTCCTCAAATGTCTCAGAGTGCCATATCCATGTGTTTTTTTTTTCAATACCTCTGGGAATAACAACCCCACCAGCTTCCTGGGCAGCCTATTCCAATGCCTGGCCACTCTAGGATTTTTTTCCAAATATGCAATCAAACATGCACTGTCACAATTTCAGGACGTTTACTCTCATGCTATCACCTGATGCTAGGGAGAAGAGACCAACTCCTACCCCAGTAAAACCTCCTTTCAGGTAGCTGTAGAGAGCCATGAGGCTTCTTCTCAAACCCCTCTTCTCCACACTAAACAATCCCAGTTCCCTTAGCTGCTCCTCAAAAGAATTACTCTCTAGACCCTTCACTGACTTCTTTGACCTTCTTTGGACATACTCCAGCAACTCAGTACTTAATTTATTGGAGTTAAGGGGCATGCTTTAGTGGTGGACTTGGCAGTAGTATGGTTAATGACTGGACTCAATGATACTGGAGGACTTTCCCAACCTTAACAATTCTGTGATCCTATACAAATTGTACAGTTGGCTTCCCGGATGCTAGCTGATGTTGAAAATATGATTCTATTAAGCAATGAAAGCCATACCACTATGGGAAAGTGATGTGCAATTCATAGGAAAATACCCATTTTGTTTGAAATAATTCTGTCCTTACCATTTGTCTTCAAGGTTTGACTTGTGTTGCAAGTGAAGCCACAGGTTCTAGATGAATTTTGTCTGGCCAATGTAGATATTTACAACGTGGATTTGAACATTTGAACTATTTGTCTAGATCATATGTATCACAGAATCATAGAATGGCTCCAAGGGTGAGGCATCTACAACTTCTCTGAGCAACCCATTTCAGTGTCTCACTACCCCCATAGTAAAGAACTTATTCCTAGTGTCTAGTTTAAATCTACTCTGTTCTAGTGTAAAACCATTTCCCCTTGTCCTGCCTCCACATCCCTACACACATTCTGTCTCCAACTTTCCTGTAGGCTGCCTTTGGGTACTGGAAAATGCCCTCTAAGAACTCCCTGGAGCCTTTCCTTCTCCAGGTTGAACAGAGCCAACTCCCTCAGATTGTCCTCATAAGAAGAGTGCTTCAACCCTCTGATCATCTTTGTGGCCTTCCTCTGGACTGTCTCCAATAGGTGTATGCCCTTCTTGCATTGGGAGCTCCAGAGATGGATGCTGCAAACGGGGTCTCACAAGAGCAGAGGGGAAGAATCACCTCCCTTGACCTGCTGGCTACACATCTTTTGATATCCAGACCAGGATATGGTTTGCTTTTGGGGCTGTCAGTGCATACTGTAGGTTCATGTCAAGAACCTCAACCCGTAATCCCAAGTCCTTCTCTGCAGTGCTGCTTTCCATTCACTCACCACCCAGCCCTTATTTGTGCTTGGGATTGTCCCAACCTGAGTACAGAACCTTGCACTTTGACTTATTGAACCTCATGAGGTTGTCACGGGCCCACATGGTTTATATTACTGTAGATAGAACTTTTAAATGTCATGAAGTATATCCAGAAACACCCATTTTCTTTGTGGCAGAGCAGGGCACTGCCCCACCAGAGGTGTGAATGGGGCAGGAAACGGTCTTCCTCCCTTCCCACCTCTGTCACCGGAGGCTTAGTACAATAGGTGTGAAGTGCCTTCTCCCACCCTCCGTGGGCTTGAACAGGGAGGCAACAAATCACCTCAGTATATATATGGCAGCTGGACAGATTGGAGCAGGACCTGCACTGGGACCTGCGCGGACCTGAACACGGACCTGGAGACACGAACCTCGCACGGACTTTGAGACAGTCTCCCATTTGGAAGTAGGGCAAAGCTGTTTCATGCCCAAACCTTTGAATTTTTCCTGATTTTTCCTGAATTACAAGAAAAGGCATCCTCATGAAGACTTTTCCCAACCGAATTAGAGCCCAAACCTAAACTAATCTACACACAGATTGTGGGTGGGGCTTTTGGAAATTATAAAAGCTACATAACTTGTAATTTCAGCCTCTTCAATCGCCCACAATCAGTACATCATCTACCTAGTTCCACATTCATTACTTCCTTACAGTGGGGTACTAGCAGGTGCAGTTCCATGAATCAGAGGAGACCACAGAACCTTCAGAGTGATAAAAGATTACAATATTTGCCACAGTCATGTGTGGCTTTAAATTACATGCCCTGAGAAGAAAGATGGTTTGTGGGGAGTTGCAGATTTTGAATAAATTTTCCACCCTTGGTTTACAGAAAACTAGTCAAACAGGAAGAAAAGTGCCAACATTGTGGTCAGAGAACTGGTAAATGCTTCTGCTGCCAGCAGGTGCAACAGCTCTTTTAATCTGCGTGATATAAGGCTGAGATCATGCAGTGGTGCTTGTTAAAGCATCATAGAATTGTTTAGGTTGAAAGAGACCTCAAAGATCCTCCAGTTCCAAACCCCTGCCATAGGCAGGGACACCTCCCATTAGGACAAGTTGCTCAAGGCCTCATATATCCTGGCCTTGTACACCTCCAGGGAAGGAACAGCCACAACCTGCCTGGGCAACCCGTTCCAGTGTCCACCACACTCACTGTGAAGAACTTCCTCCTAACATCTAGTTTCAATCTCCTCTCTACCAGTTTATACCCATTACCCCTCATCTTGTCATTACAAGACCTTGTGAATAGACCCTCCCCAGCCTTTCCGTATGCCCCCTTCTGATCCTGGAAGGCTGCTATAAGGTCTCCTCGAAGCCTTCTCTTCTCCAGGCTGAAAAGCCCCAACTCTCTCAGCCTGTCCTCATAGCAGAGCTGCTCCAGAGCTCTGATCATCTTCATGGCCCTCCTCTGTACTCATTCCAACAGTTCAATGTCCTTCTTGTCTTGGGGGCTCCAGAACTATGCATTGTTGAGTTAAAATGTAAAAGAAGATAAGGGAGAGAAGTTCAGTAGAAGAGTATTTGTCGGGTATGAAAGCATCTAGTCTGAAATTTAGAGGAATGCTTTTAATCATCAGAGAAATAAGGTGTGAGATTGAGATTACCTTTCTAAATGGTAAGACATATGAACATCTTCATGAGACACGTACAAAAAGTTATGTAGAGGACCACATAAAGTCAGCTCTCTTGCACCAAGGGCTGGAATATGCAGGCCAGCAAGTTTCATCCATGTGATAAGCCTTTGCTGTAGCAGAGCCCTGTGTCCCTAGCCTTCTGTATTTCAAGGCTGTGAAGTTTTACAATTAAATATAATTACTTTAATATTTGATTATTCAAATAGTGTTTCATAAATTGTATTTATATGTAAATGTAGAGAAACAAATTAGACATAGATTAATTACATGACTTCTGCAAATTAAAGTGCTGAAAGTGAGATAGAGATTGTGAAAAAGTTCCCAAGGGTTCTGAATCCAGAACTGAATTCACGAGTCAGTCTCATGGCATCTCAATACATAACAAATCGAAGGGCACAAACCTTTGGATTACTGCTTTATCAGCTCTAAAGGCATTCCAAATGAAATTATTCTCTAGTTTTTTAATACTCCATGCCACTGTGATTGCATTTAAATTTCCTGAAAGGATATACTGTTCACAGAAAAGTGACAAAATCTTCACAGCTCTTGCTGGAAGTAAAAATTTCTTTCTTACTTCATTGGTAAGCAAATGCTATTTGAGTAAGCCTCTAGCTGCAAACAGCTACTAGTGCTAGTAGCTGTTTATATCCATGCAGGTGCCATAACCTGGTCCAGATTTGACCAAATCAATGATCAGAGACGTGCTTCTCCTCATAGTAGGACTGCATATGTTGCAGGCACATATCCTACTGGCTAACTAACTGTATCTTGAAGCTCACAGACAGGGTCCCTCTAGTCTAACTTGAGTTGCTCAGGTTGCTAATTCGTTTAATTTATATGATTTGCATGACATGAGGAAACCATAATCTCTGCAATCCCTTTTGATCATGGAAATGTGCCTAAGAAACCCCAAGGATTAGATTCCTTCTCAGTCTTCCTGATTCTGACTGTTAGTGCTAACACAGGAGCTCTATTCCCACAGTGCTGCAGCAGAAATAAAATGTTTTAAAAGGAACTTATTATTAGCTCCCACCAGCTATTTACTTATAAAACAGTCCCTGATTCAAGAACATCTTTGAAGCTGACGCTTCAAAAGACGAAGCACATGAAGATTCAGAGCATTTCCTAGTACAAGAAGAACTACAAAATTTGAATTACAAATTACTCCTATGCAAAGGCCATGATACTGTTTCTATTGAAGAGCATTTTACTGCTGAAACTTAACCAGCATTTTATGGAAGACATCTATATAAACACTCAAAATTATTATGTGGAAAGCCTTGGGGAAAAGGCTGGTAGGAGGATCAAAATATAGAGAGTATGTTTCCGGAAGCGATTACATGGGCTGACACATTGGACAATAAAGAACCTTGTCCAGAAGGGCCAGATCATAGAAAAATCTTTTAACAAAACTGCTGACTCAAATGGTGCCTAGGAGACAGCTGCACAGGGAGAATCAGGCCAGAGAATCTTGATGGAAAAGACCATAAAGAAACAAGCTTTTAACAGACATCACTAGTCTGGAGTTTAGAAACTTTTTCCTGACTTGAGTTAGTTCAGACATGGTGGCAGATATCAGTCCAGATAGTATTAGAAAAAAAGTCAGAGGCACTGAAGCAACCTACATTTTCTGTGTTTACTGTCATCTATGCTTTTTACCTCTGTACAATGTTAGGTTTATAGCTGTTGCTTTTGGACAGAGTAGTGACCAGATATCTCCTCACACTGCATTTGTAATGACTCAAAGTTATGTTCAAAAGCCATTTATAGTTGTTTACCATATTTGTGCAGTTTGGCTTAAGATGGGTTCATAGTATTAGTGCTTTGCTTCAGATAACTCACATAAAAGGCTTATGTGTTTCTCATGACAGCACAGGTGGCATTGGAACGTTTTGGCCTCCATAGCATGGAACTGCAGCTTTCCTTCATGGTCCAGCGCTAAATCAGCTGGGTAGCGAAGCATCAGAGACTTAGTCCCTTGAAGCGCTAGCCATATCTGCCTGGAGACTATACCTCAATGTGAATAATCCTAAGAGCATAGTAGCCATGGACATTCCGTTAGAAAAGGAGAAGCATTATAGTGGTAGTTACAGAATTCTTCAATTAATTATAAAGCTGCATGGTCAGCTAAGGAAATTATTTTTTCGCTTATTAAAGCATTCCCTTGAACTTAGATACTATGGGCATGCCAAAAATTTACTAGCTGATGCAAGACCAAAGCTGTGGCAAGCAAATGATTGCTATGCAGCATCTCTACGCTTTCAGTTTGACAGTTTGCAGTTTTATATAGCAACCAGGTAAGTGTGAATGGCTCCTGCCTCAAAGATTACAGCCAGTCACGTAGAACATCAGTAAGTGTGTTTTAAGCAATGACTATGCTCTTGTATGAGCCACTTATTCTCAGTGAGACAGGAGTCAGGAAAGATGGTGTTTGCATGAGACAGATTCAGCTATCTGTCACAGCAGCTTGGCAGAGTGGTGGCTTGCCTGTGTCAAGTCTTCCCTCAGGCTGAGAGACTGGTTTGGCAGCAGTGCTGAGACAAAGCCACACGGAGTGGAAAGCTGATTAATAAACTGCCTTGCTGAAAATGGCGCTCCACGGAAAAAGCCTCACATCTACATATAATCCAACCATACAGAAAGAAACTTTGTTCAGGAGAGCTGGTCATACATGCCTTCAGCCACGCCCCAGGGCTCAGCTGTTTACTGAGACTGGCTAGTAAAGTACAGAGACACAAAGCAGTCTGCGCTTTTGCAAAGTGTCTAGCAGTATAGAGACACTAAATGTATTTTGGTTCATCAAAGTTTTTGTTTGCCTGCAAACTACCCACAGAAACTAATCTGATAAACTACTTCCAAAGGACGTCAACCAATTTCATTTCCCTATTCTGTAATGAGAGACTCCAAGCTTACCTTGTTTTCTGCTACATATAATGCACCAATATGTTTGTCAAATAGCTACAAATATCTACTCCTCCAAAGACAAGTGTACACATCTGTAGATACACCAGCATACACTTGTCAATAGTAACCCTGAGCTTTGGAGTTTAATATACAAAATGCCTTCATCTCTTAAACCAAATTATCACTGAGAATATAACACCCAGCAAAACACAAAGGAGGGAATAAGGAGCTTTCTACTGGTGAGGGAGATTGCAGAATTCTGGAAATCATTACAGAAATATGGCCTGCAAGTGGTTGAATGAATCACTTTATGATTCTATGATTCTTTGTGATTCTCTGCTGGCACCTTAGCCCATCAGATTTAGGAAATTGAAAGGCTTCTGTCTGTGCGAGAACAGTAGGTGAGTCGTTTTACAAAGAAACACAGTGTGACAGAAAACCTGCAAAAATACCACTAGTAAAATAAGTAAACCTTGTTCTCAACAGCCTGTTTTATACATTCTGCTAACTGGAAAGTCCTGACAAAGTATTGTCTTTAATTTAGAAAATCTCTCCTTGCTTTCCATTGTGGCAACAGCAGCCTTGTTCTGTGTTGCACAGACAGAAAAGATCTGGATTACCAAATGCATTCTTAAAAAAGCTTTTCTACTAGGATCATTTAAATTCTGCTTTTAAGACTGCTATGACTTTGGGGTCACTTGCTGTGTTAAAAGCTACATGAGGACAGTAGTTATAGACAATCCAGTATCAAAGCTTCATACCATTTTACTGCACTGCATTAGTAATACTCTTGCTAGAAGTCACTGAGAGTCAGATGAGTCACTTCAAATACAATGCTTTACAATAAAGGCTAATTTACTGGTGTTTGCATGCCTGATTTGCTGATTTTTTTTTCAAGTACACTGAAATAATAGGTGCTCCCAAAATTAAAAAGCAGTTTAACAAAACAAAAAAGATTGAATCCCAGCTGGTCATTCTATATATCATGTTCAACACTGACTTTTGAAACTAAGTTCCCAGAAAGATTCAGTTTGAGTCTTGAAAACATTGCATTATTTTTTTAGAATTAAAAAAATAAAATAAAACAAGCCAAAACCCACCTATCTGTACCTGTGCTTTAATCCCAGCTACTAGCATCCAGTTCTGAATACAGTTCAGTCAAAGCAAGATAGCATTTGCCATCATCATGTTGTGGATAATGAAATAATCAGAATCACAGAATATTAGAGGCTGGAAGGGACCTCCAGAGATCATCGAGTCCTACCACCCTGCCCAAAGTAGAATCACCCAGGGTAGTCTGCACAGGAACAGGTCCAGATAGGTTTTGAAAGTCTCCAGAGAAGGATTCTACAGATTCTACAACCTCTCTGGGCAGCTTGTTCCAGTGTTCTGTCACCCTCACTGTAGAGAAGTTTCTCCTCATGTTGAGGTAAAATGTTTTATGTTCAAGTTTGTAGCTGTTGCTCCTTGTCTTATTGCTGCAGATCACCAAAAAGATATTGGCCCATCTACTTGACACCCACCCCTCAGCTATTTATAGACATTGATGAGATATCCTCTCAGCCTTCTCTTCTCCAGACTAAACAGGTTTTCCAGTCCATCTTTGCAGGAAGATGTTCAAGTGCCCCTGTCATCCTCGCAGCTCTTCACTGGACTCTCTCCAGCTCTCTCACTGTCTCTCTTGTGCCCATTACACCACCAGCCTTCAAGTCTGTCACTCAGGAAAGGATGGTTTGGGCTGTTTCACACAGCTTGCTGAGATAGCAATTTGATAATTCCTAAAGGAAACTATAACACAAACTTTCAGTAATGTCAAGTAGACAAGGGATGAAAAACCTGAAAAGCTGCTTGAGTCTAAAGAGGTTGAGAACTAAAGAGATTAGAGGTAGTTCTGATGAAAAAGTCTTTGCATTCATATTTTAAGCATTAAGAAATAGAAGTTATATTTCCTCTAGAATGTACAAATTGCTGCCACAAGCATCCTAATAAAGATACAGTAATTTTTAAACAATATATCTTGGTAATAGAGCATGAGGGAGAAATACATTTTCTCTACTTCTGCACTGCTTGGAAGTGCTTTGGCAATTCTGAGGCTCCTAAGTTCACTGCCCACATCAAAATTGTTCCTCTAACACTTTTATTTATATCTAAAACAAGTGTAACATCTGAGATTCTACACATATTTTCAGCTTCAGCATCAGGATGCCATTTGCCCATCATCTAAACAGAGCACAGTTATGAACATGCACAGTTCTCCTAGGGACTAAAACATTACTACGCATATACCCACAATGTTCACATCATAAGCAAAAAACAAACACACAAACAAACAAAAAAAAAGATCAAACCAAAACCCCAACACGTTCATCAATAATACTGCCAGGTGCTGGAGTGGATTACCTCAAGAATGACTTCTTCTGTAAGTGACGCACATCATATCACTGTAGAAATTCTTATTTCCTTCCACAAATATGTCAGCTGCTGTCACATTTGCTCCAGTCAGCCAAAGAGTACAACAGAGAAGTGAAACTTATCTGCTTATTTAGGAGATTGTTTATAGTAATAAATTTTTTTAAAATTTTTTTTGCTTTATTACCAGAAGCATGGGGGGGTGGGGAGGGGTTTGTTTGGGAAATCTCAACATCAGCACCAAAACAAAACAAAACAAAACAAACAAACAAAAAAAAACAAACCCAGAACAAAGCAAACATCACCACCACCATCCCTGATGAACAAAAAAAAGGGAGAGAGAGAAGCAGAATTTTTGCTAAGAACAACAATGGAAAATGCTGTATGTTGAAAACTGAATAGTCAGAAAGGAGGAGACACATGCTAGGTGTGAGGGTTCAGATGCAATACAGGATTCAATATGCAATGTACAGGAGTTCATTGTAAAGCGAGCATTAGCATCAAGAACAATAAAAGCAATGCTGAGGGGGCCAGGAGTTTGCAGAAAACAAAACAAATGAGGTGGATTTTAGAGAAATCCCATTGTCCATGTTTTCAAACATCTGAATTTAATCTCCTTTGTGTGTTGGCGTTGCCTGAGCTGAAGTGAATTCTCCTCAAAGTAGCTTTCTAGCATCATGTTTTGCAGTGCTGTAGCTGGGTGTTGATAGCACAGCAGCGTTTTGGCTACTGCTGGACAAGCATCCAGGCTGTGCCTTTCCAACATTTCCCCACCCCAAGAGTATGCTGAGGTGTGGGCAAGACCTTGAGAGAGTACACAGCTGAGCCAGCTGACCCAAATTGGCCAAAGGGGTATTCCATGACTGCTGGGGTCATTTTTCACATGCAGGGCCAGAACGACACAAACAATCAATATGATGAATAAAGTCGAACCCTTTACTAGTGACAGGATAGCTGTTTCATAGTGTTTTCTTATCAGAATAAAGCAATGTGCCTAATTCTGATTGGTAAAACGAGTTCTGCAGGATGCTGTCCATGCTAATCAGAAGCATATTAAGTGGTTGGCATAATTAAGCGCAGTCCCATTCAATAACATTAATGATGACCTGTTATTCTTTAACCAGATGTTTCACTATATCTTACCCTTGTAGGAGACAGCTGCCATGCTATGAAGCCATAGGCCCAACTGCGAGAACCAAGGACAGGCTCCTCTCACAATCCCCCACATGACACATGATACCAGCTCAGATATAAGAACTCAGTCAAAGAAGGGAGTGTCCATAACACCTATTCTTCAGAGCAACCATTACACATAGAACACTGCTTCCCAAGACAAACTGCCATTCTGCTGATGGGATGTAGAGAATAACATCTCTCTTCACTTTTGTTTTCTGTGCACAGCTTTTGCTCGTCTTTATTATTATTAATATTATTATTANTGCTCCCTCCCTGGAGGTATTCAAGGCCAGGTTGGATGAGGCCTTGAGCAACTTGTTCTAGTGAATCGTGTCCCTGCCTACAGCAGGGGATTGGAACTAGATGATCTTTGAGGTCCCTTTCCACCTAAACCATTCTATGATTCTATGATTTCCAAAATTATGGACTTCACATTATTTCTGTAGAAAAACATTACCTAAATGGAAAAGAATACATCAAGGATGTGTTTCTGATCAGGAAAGGGAGAAAAACAAGCCGTAGCACATCCTTAGCAGTAGTTGATGGTCACTCATTTAATAAGTATTGCTTGACTCATCAGCAAACCTATCCCTACTCTACCTACAGTAAGCACTTGCTTTCCCTGGGTCATCACATCTGTGATGGGAGCTAGGCAGTAGAAAACAAGGTGGAGGAAATGGAGTATATACATCAGAAAGTAAACTCTACTATTTTATTTCTTTAAATAATAAGAGAGAACAAATATTTGTTATTGTGGGAAATAACACCTTTTCACTTAAAATCCCTACTAACGTGGTCATTTTTAGAGGAAATTCTAGCACAAACAACAGCTAATGAATATTTACACGCTGATCCATTCTCCCAGATGGACATATTTTACTTTCTGGTTAACTTATATCCCTGCATAGGTGCTTTAATTAACTGCAAAAATCTAACTAGGTTAAGATGTGTTGAGTCTCAGAAAAGAGTGTTTCATTTGACCTAATGACTCTGCATTTGTGTGCTAAAAACAAAACAAAACAAAAAACAAACCCAGAACTATTTGTAAAAATGCCTGCAACAATTTTGTGTTTGAATTTTGAAAGTGAGATGCACACTTTGAGTTTCCTAAGACTGACACAAAACCACAACCCCTCAAATATCTTGCAGAAGTAAATTCTTTGACTTCTAGCATGAGAAATAGTATTTGAAGAGGAAACAAGTAGGTTAAAATAACTTGCCTTGCTTATTCCCCTAGGTAAATCTATCCTTATCTCCAAAAGCATAAAACAAAGGTAAGAAGCCTTTACTCCATCTCCCTGGTAATTCTAGTCCTGTGATTCACAAATTTAATTTTTATTTCATTATAGGTGAGACATTTAGCTGCAGCATATAATAAAATTAAAATGCAGTAGACAGTATGTCCTCTGAGTGTTACATTCAGAGTATACTCTTCTTTTTCATGGGCTGTGTCTAAGCAAATTCTGTAACTGAAAAATAATATATGAGTCTGGACTTCATACCACAATATTCTTGTTATAATTTGCTTACGGCAAACATTGACACATTTAGGCTCAGAAAAAGTATATTTTTCCCCAGTATTTGCACAGCAGTGCTTGAGTATGCTCAGAAGCAGAACAGAAGATCCAGAGGCATAGGTGAATGCATAGGAAGAGTATTTGTTCAGCTTTAAAATTCTAGTCCATAAGTGAAATACTGCCAACAAATTTACCATTTGTCAGTAATACTCAGAGACAGTACCTCTGAACTTACAGTTGTATCTCTAAACCTAAGTAGCTCTTTTTATGAAAACTGTGACCACTATCCCAAAAAGTGAGAAATTTATTTTAATTTTAATCTGGGACTCACCTTTCACATGCAATACCACCTGTAAGGAAGACAGTAGAATTTGTCTCTGTGGAACTCTGAGGAGTTTATTTTGGTTTGTTGTTTTCTATTTTCATCTAAGCACACTCAGCCAAGACTATTTGCAGCTAAGCAGAGCTCAAAACACCTTCTTGCTGAAACCAGCAGCTAAAGAAGATAAGCAGACAATTTGAAAGCAGTTTCCAAATACCTGCACAGGTGTCTGACTTTCAAGAACTTTCTAAACTGGGAGACAAATATGCCACAAAGACCCATGGCTAAAAATGAAGTTTGAAATAAAAATAAATTGCAAATATAATTCAACTCCTTAACAGCAATTGTAACAAATCATTGGAACAGAAGGAAATGGCTCATTAGTCATCAACTTTAAATTGGATGTCCTTCTGAAAGATATGCTGTAACTCAGTCACAAATTATTGAAGCTGATAGTTTTCAATTACACAGCACAGAAAATAATAACCTTCTCTGCAGGAATTACTAAGTAACATTTGATGACTTACATTATGCAAGATTCAGAAAAGATTGATCATATTACTTTCAAAATTTGCATTTTAGGCCTGTATTTTCTGACTATATCATCAGATAGGGAGTTGGCCCAAAGGCAGCTGAACTGCTGTATTAGAAGTTACTACCATTTTTACATTGTGTTGTTTTCATAGTCACACTTTCATGCTCAGTTAAATCACTCAGAATATTCTTTTCATTATGAAAAGGTGACACACACAATTGTTATATGTTTAGCCTTCTTTTAGAAAGGATATTCTTAAAGCCTGATATTCATCTGATAATACTGTAATAATACACTAAGAAGGGAAACACACTAACCACAGTATTGTAGGTGGCATTCAACCTTGCAACTTGTCTCATTTCGCATTAAACGTGTCTTTTTATTTCAAACAATATACACTTACTTTCATGCTTGCATAAGTGAGGCTCAAGAACTCTGCCATTTTAACCCCTGCCTATCTTCCCTTCATTATTCATAGATGCTGATTTTATTTTCTACAGTCTTTTGGGACTTTGTATCAAAAATTCCTCTGACTATAACCAACATTCTCTCTCGTTCTGCTCTGGTTTGCCTCCAGAATTTTTTGGCTACATAAAATTTTGTTTCCACCTACTGGTACAATTCTTTAAGAGTATAAATGTCTGCTAGTTTATTTACAATGTTCATAATAACTTATTATGGCCTCACATTTAGGAGAAGTCAGATGTTACGTGAAAAGTGTTGCCATTATTGCAAGAGGAAAAACAGGGGACAAAAAAGCCATGGTCTAGGAAAGCTATCAGGTCATTTAATTGCTAAACTCTATGATTTCCAGTGGTTTCAATTACATATTACCACAATATTGCTAATGAAAGGAGTCCCTTAGTAACACCTAGGGAACTTACATTTCGACATTTTAAATAATCTACTTGGTCCTAGCTGGTAAGTTTAAATGCAGAGTTTGATTCTGCATAAGTCTATAAGTGGTGATATTAACTCCAGTTCTGTGACTTGGTAACTATTACTCCCCTTATAGGTCTACACTCAGCAGTCTCAGTCTTTCTCCAACATAATGTCCAGAAAAAGAATGGTCATTCCTCCTTTCAACAGCTTTCCTCAACATCTTTCAATTATTCTTCAAGTTGATGTGAATGCACTGTATATGGCAGACTGAGAGTTGTGTATTCACACCTTGCACTCAGAGAAGAAGCATAATAGGAATGAAATTCATAAGGACAGTGGTGCAGAATCTTTAACACTGAGCAATTGTGAATGTGCTGACTAATTACAACATACTAAACTACAGGTCACTAGAGGAAAACCTGTGTGCCTATGAGCTCGTAAAATGACACACATCAAAGAGTAGCTTTTAGACCTGGAAAACATGAAAAAATTGCAAGCTGAAAAGCAAGCAAAGCTTTTGAAACTGTTTTCTGCTAGAATGTTATGGTAACAGAAAATAATAAATTTGTAGGTAAATAGATCTGTGTGCAAAAAAAAGGCTTTAGGGACAGACTAATCCACCATGAAGATCAAGCAGTGTCTATGACCTCAACTCACCTGAGGTGTTGCAAGACTTCCTTAGTAGACAAAAGAAACACTAGTGAACAACACAGCATCTTTAGCTCAGGCAGCACTGTGCTCACAGTAAATGCTTTGTGTTCTCAAGGCTAGTGACTTCTTGTATTGTCAATGCTGGTGGCCTCAACTATTTAACATCCTACTCAGTCTAGAGAAAAGGCATTTTCAGTTCAGTAAGTACATTGATTTCTGATTTATGGTGTTACTTTCTGAGCAGTTTGAGGACAAAAATTAAAGGTGAAGACTTGATTGTATTGTGTTTGTAAAGCTGCAACTTGGAAAGAGACCTGAGGGTATTGGTTAATAGTCAACTGAATATGAATCAGCAGTATTGCGAGGTAGCTAAGGAGAAAAATTGCATTTTGCATTGTGTTAGAAATGCTGTGGCTAACAGGAACAGTGAAGTGGTCATTCCCCTGTACTCAGCACTGGTGAGGCCACACCTTGAGTATTGCATTCAGTTCTGGGCCTCTTACTCTAAGAAGGACAGTAAGGTGCAAGAGCATGTCCAGAGAAGCACAATGAGGCTCTTGAAGGGTCTAGAAAAAGAAATGGTCACAAGTGGTACCAGGGGAGGTTTAAGCTACATATTAGTAATATTTCTTCACCAAAAGGATTATCAAATATTGGAATGGTCTGTTCAGGGGAATGGATGTGTCCCTAGAGGTGTTTAAGGGGCATGTGGACCTGGTGCTAGGGACATGGTTTAGTGTTGACAATTCAGTGGTGGGCCAAAGGTTAGATTGAATGAACTTGAAGGTCTCTTCCAACCAAATGTATATTGTGATTCTGTGATGTGCATGGCAAATTCACCATAGCATTTTAGGTGCATCTCCCTCTTTGTAGGTGGTTCTTTTTGTTGATGCTTTGTTGGTTATTTTGGAGTTTGGCCTTTTTCTGGCTTTTGAAGGAATTCCTTTTTTAGTCTTTGCTCAGAGTATTGAGAGACTGATGAACAGAGATGTTTTGACTGTAGTGGGATGAAAGCCATCACTACAGAATGCAACTGAACAAGTGTAAAGTTACTGGTAGGCATAGATAGATAC
>VWZI01004104.1:43259-55824 GCA_013396835.1 Psilopogon haemacephalus
AAGGTCTAAAGAGGCAAAAGTTGGCAGATGTTTTTGTTAGAGATATGAAGGGTCTAGGAGCTAAGCAATGCCAAGTAAAAAGAATGTAAGCGCTGCCCAAATATGCGTTTGCACCTCGATAAGTTGTTACTAGTCAATAGCTTGATATACACAGCTGTACCAACCAATCACTATTTGACACAATGTAAAAAGCTTTGGATTTTAGAGTATATAAGCTGGTGGTTTGAACTCAATAAACAGACACCTTACTTGCATCAAGCAGCGTCCCATCTCTCCATTGCTGTGAGGCTTTGGTTTGGAGACTTTTAAATTTTTTTTTAATTCAGTAATGGAAGCCAGAAATGGAATCTTGTTCATCCAGTCTTTATATTTTTTAGTTACCCTGGCTCCTTTACCAGTATAGACAGAAATATTTCCTTTTTGCCCTGGCAGTTGCTTCTGGTAGTAGTGCACTTATGACTGGAATAACCCTGGTGAAATACTTTAGAGCAAGCAAAGAGGCAGATAGTGATGAAAAATCACAGTGGTTTAGAAACCTTTGGGTTATTGAACTCAAATAGAAAGGGTTTATCATGGCACATTTTCCGAAGACAATAAATGGTGTAACTGTTATTTGCAAGAAAGTATATGCATCAATACAGCAACGTCCTTCCTGTTATATTGGGTTTGAGCTGGAGTTAATTCTCCTCAAAGAATCCTCCTAGTGTTGCAGCAGTGCCGTAGCTGGGTGTTGATAACACACCAGGGTACTGGCTACTGCTGTGCTTTTCCAAAGTTTTGCCATCCCCAAAGTATGTTGAGGGGTGGGCAAGATCTTGGAAGGGGATATAGCAAGGCCAGCTCACCCAAACTGACCAAAAGGGTATTCCCCACCATATGATGTCAGCTCAGATATAAGAAATCAGTGAAAGAAGGAAGTGTGTTGTCCATGGCATATGTTCTCCAGAACAACCACTACATGTGTTGGAACCTGTCTTCCTAGGAGTCACCAAAGATCATCTGCTGATGGGAAGCAGAGAATAACATCTCTCTTTGCTTTTGCTTCCGTGTGCAGTCTTTGTCTCTGCTTAACATTATTAAATTGCTTCCACCTTATTACAGGCCTTCTGTTTATTTTCTTCCTCTCCCCTGTCTGTCTAAGAATGGGACTGATAGAGTGGCTTTGGGGGTATTTGGCCCCCAACCAGGGCCAAACCACCACATCTGGTGTCCTGGTATGGGGTGACACATACCCTAGGATTGGTCCAACCTCTGGGCTCTCTCCTCCCCCTACCGTCCAAGGTCCGGCAGGAGTTGAGGGGACGGGGGCATCCCACGTGGACCCCCCCCCCTGGAGCCAGGGATGCCCTGGGCAGCACATTGGCCAGCTGTGCCTGTCAATCAGTCTCATGCTCCAGAGGGTATTTAAGGGGGGACACAACGACCATGAGTTGCTCTTCTTCCTCACTCTCCTCGCTCACCGTCGTCTCCTGCCGTGGCTGCTGAGGAGCCCAGCCACGTGCACGGCAGCAGGCAGCTCTCATAAGCGGCAAGGCTGATCTCTCTCTCTCTCTGTGCCCCTCTATTATTCCTTTCCCTTTTCTCTAATTTTGGCTGAGTTGGTTTCCCTTCTTCCCCCTCCCCTCCGGGTCGGGAAGGAGCGTGCCTCACCCCTGCCCCCCTCGTGCCTCGCGGGTAGTTTGTAGGCGCGTCGGGAGCTACCTTGCATGTAACCCCTCTGTTTTCCCAAGTTCTAAATGTTAAATTGTTGCACCTGACGTTTGAGCAACGCGTTCGTGTTTTTTCTGCCGACCGAAACCCGAAGAACCGGCGAGGAGGGTACCGTTCCCCCCTCGTCCCACGGGATACTGTGTTTGATTAGCCCAGTCCCGTGACATCTGGTCATGTTGAGGGCTGGTGCAACACACAATCTACTGCTGCTGCCAAAGACAGGAGGACTCTCAGGAAGATTAGCAGAAGCTGAAGAAGACAGATTACAGAGAGGGAAGAAAGTGAGTCTAATGGAATCAGGCTTCCCCCAAAGTAGGTCTGTGCCTTACAAAAGAAGGACTATTGGTGATTTTATGAAATTACTCAAAGTGATATCTTCAAACTTGGGTGCCTAAATTTGTTCCTAAAACAGTTCCTAAACACTGACAGTGTGCACCTTCAACAGAAAAATGAGTTGCTTTTCACTCTGCCTACTTCAAGGAGGCACTTAAGTACTTAATGTCTATCTTGAGAGGACCTCAAGCTGTTACATAACTAAATTCCACCCAAAGGAATAGGCGTTACCTCTCCAAGCCCCTTAGGAAGCTCTGGCATGACAGGGAAAATGAGAATAGGTCTTCAGTTGTACCGGTAGCAAAGGAGTCTGAATTTCTTCTTAGTTCCAGTAGGACTTGTTTAAACCACATTTGAGAGAAATGTGCTTCAGTTCCAAGATTAGTTTTCCAGCAGTCTAAATTATCTGAATTATTTGAAGACAGCAGAGAGACATAATGTTTATTTCTGAAAGGACCTGAGTGCCACAATTGCCAGTTGAGCAAACCGTGAAAGCAGAATCTGGCTCTGTAAGAATAATTTCTGCAAGTCACTCTGTTCAGTTTTGGGCCTCACACTACAAGTAGTATGTTGAGGTACTGGAGTGTGTTCAGAGAAGTGCAATAAAGCTGATAAAAAGTCTAGAGAACCAGCTTAGGAGAACCAGTTGGGGGGATGAGGGTTGTTCAATCTGGTGAAAAGAAGGCTCAGGGGAGATCTCGCTGGGGGAGACCTTTCAATCCCTGAAAGGAGGTTGTAGTGATGAGGATGTCAGTCTCAAGTTACAAGTGAAAGGATGAGAAGAAATGGTCTCAGCTTGTGCCAGGGGAGATTTAGATTAGATATTAGGAAAAATCCTTCACCTAAAGAGTTGTGAACAGCCTTGAACAGGCTGCCAAGAGAATTGGTGGAATCACGGTCCCCAAAGGTTTTAGAAGATATGTAGATGTGGTGCTTACAAATGTAGTTAATTGGTGGATTTGGCAGTGTTATGTTAGCAGTTGGAGTCAATCATCTTAAACGTCATTTCCAAACTAAACAATTCTGTGATTTTATAATTCAGCATAAGCTACTGCTTTTAAACTGTAGGCCATTACATTATTATAAATGGAAGAACCTTAACTGCATTAAGACCTGCATAGCTGGTTACAGTAGAAGTATTGAGGCTTAATTTGAGTAAGTTGCACCACTCCCTCCAGCAAAGGAAAAACTTTAATGTAAAATTGCTCTTCTGTTTATATTGTAAACCAAAGGTGCTTGCTATAATGCAGAGCAGCAGGAACACCACCCAAACCATTTTGGTATGTATCATTTCTCAGCAGACTATGCTTTTTCTATCAAGTAAAATTGTATCATCAAAAGAATGCAACACAAACATACAACATGAATTTACAGCAGAAAGTGTAACTCCTCTCAAGAGTATAAACGTATTATTAAAGTCGGAGTGGACATTTTCTTAGTACCGTGAGTGAAAAGCAGGTGCTACCTATATGAAAGCTAATGTACTTGTAATTAAAACACCCGTCACAGAGAGAAACCACAAATGCACTTTTTTTCTGGGCTTGTGAAAAATGCCTTTACCTTCCCTGAAGAGAGGACAGGATAATGCTGCTTACACCTGCTGAAAAACTGCGTCTCTGTCACCAGGCTTCAAGCAGAAGGAGAAGTTAAACAACAGCCCTGTCCTTTCTCCCTGCTTTCCCTTGTGGGCACTTGCCTGATTTGCAAATTTAAAACAAGGGTTTTTTTCCTCCTGTTTGTTTTAATGAAAGGCACATTTGGATTTTCTTTTGTCCTTAGGCTATGAAGCAGCACTCCAAAGCTGACTAGTCAACATTTTTCCTGCACAGCAAACTCAAGTTGTAGAGTAGCTGCTAGTACTTGAAAATCCAAGTGGCAAAAATAACAGCTACTTTGTTTGTGGCTCTACAAATGGGTAAGACAAGTTCAACCTTCCACATCTAATCCTCATATTCCCCATAAAGACATTTAAAATAGCTATTCCTGAGCTGGAGTACATTAATCTTGACCTCTGATCAGGGTGCCTTTTCCAAGTCACTCTCCCCTCTAATTGAAGTCTTTTGGCTTGTGACTAGATGCACCTGAGTGTGGCTGAAACACTGTACAAGACTGAGTAATACTGGCCGACCTGAACCCTTTAGCTAGAAGTTAATCTAAACCAATGTCTGGAAGTGCTTGTGAGTAATTTCAGAGATAACTTCCTCACAAGGATTTTTGCTAGTTATCTGGGTTTTTTTGCCAGCCTCCCGCACAAGCTAACTGTTAGAAGTAATTCCCCTTGGACTCTCTTCTCCTGACTTTAACCAGAACTGATTTTTTTTCTTTTTTAGGGATTAATCAAATACAAGTTTATTCATATTTCCTTCCTGAAATCTACTGAAGAGATCTACTCTAGAGTTTCAGGCTCATCCAGTAGCAGGATGGATCACATGTACTCAAATTAAATCCCTGCTATACAAAAGATTCATCTGTCTTCAGAGAAACAGCTGAACAGTCATATTGCTGCTCCTCAGAGACATTGCCAAATCCTGTTTTTTCCTCAAGTAGACCCATATGCAGATCCTCACCCCTTTTCTCTCTCAAAAGAGCAGCAAGCAAGCATCCATACTGAATTTTGCATACTACACAAGCGGCAAGCATCTGTACTGAATTTTGTTGAGGTCCCAAGCCTTCAATATACACCTGGTTTGTTGTTGCTTACATGTGGCCAAGCCCAAGTATTTTCAGGTTTTGCATCTTTTTATTGTTCTGTTTCTGCTCAAACCGTGGCTGTTTCTGGCTGCTTACATGCTTTACAGCCCCTTCAAGACACTGAAATGACTCAGCTTTGATGTCAATAAGACTTTGGTTCCATTCATATTATGGAGATAACAGTTCTGCAGTACAGTGAGTAGATCTTTACCTTTTATGTGTTTACCTTAACTGACACTGTTACTGTGGATCATCAGAAAAACAGAACCATGTCCTCCAGTGAGGCCAAAGTTCTGCTTCTTTATATATCAATATATACTACATAGTTTATGGTTGAGTTACAAAAATGAGAGATAATAAAGTTTACCTATCTTAATTAATGTTATTATATTACAAGTTGTTATCACTGTGCAAGCCAAATCACAGCTTCTTACTCTTGCAACAATTATTTATACTGGGTAGCCCCATGATAAAAAAAGAAATGACAAAAAAGAATATGGCCAAAGACACCACTGCAAGCAGAAGCAGGGACATTTCAAGAAATTAAAGACCTGTGTAATGTCAAATGAAAACTGGAAAATAGCCTTAAAAATCAGCCTAAATTCTAAGAGATAGAAACTACTTTATCCAAAGCTATAATAAAGCTTTGCATAATGCATTTCTCAATCCCTCTGAAGAAAATTAAAGAGGGGGAAAAAAAAAAAAAAAACACAAAAAAACCCCACAACAACGACAAAAAAAAAATTAAAGTACTGAAAAACTATCCAGATTATAAAATGTCATCTATCATTTCTGGTGTGCTACCTTGGAGCATAGTGCCTCAAGATTACCTGATGGCTGAGTATACAACTCATATCACAGTCATATCACAGGAGATAGCTTCCACTAGTTTAGGAATTAGGACTCATAACTTTGAGAAAGCCATTTATGCTCCCTGTTTGTCTATCCAACAATGATAGATCTATCTCTATGACACAGAGAATCAAGATTTTAAATGTATTTAAATCCTCATTACTCTGAGTTCAGAGTATGCTTTGATGAATGAATTAGGAACCCTTGGAGAGAGATGCATAAGAGGAAATAATCTTTCCTAGATTGTGCAGTGTTTTAAACTAGACATGAAGGGAAATTACTATTAGCAAGATCAATTAAAGACTTATGAAGGTGCAAGACTGGCCTGAACACCTCTATGAAAAAGAATCTGCTTTATTGAAGTGCATATTGCAAAAGAAAAAGTAATACATTTGCAAAAGGGATTGTTAGAGGTCATAGAACTTTCAACTATAAAGAGATAGTAATACATTAAAAGTCAATAGCATCCACATACAATTCTATTAAAAGGTAGCTCTATCTAGTCTTGGCAAAAAGGGAAATGTGCTCCATACCACCATCTATGGAAAGGTGTGCTTGCTAATATTTTTCCTTCTCTATGGTTTTGTTCATAAGTAGTTCAGGGTCATGATGCCTATTCTCCTCCATTTTGTTTTTCATCCCCTGATAGGCAGACTAAATTCTATTGCCTGGATTTTGTTGGCTGCATAGAGACAGGGAAACACATTTCCTGCCTTTGGGTTTTACATACAAAAATCAGTGACAATAATGAACTATGAAGTGTACTAACCTGGTTCACTAGATGGCAATCAGGAGTAGCTCTGCTTTGAGATAAGCAAAATGTTTTGGTATTTCCTTTGAAGTTTTGACTACTATGTCGTAATGTAATTCCAGTCATGTCCACAGAAGCTCAGGGTTTAAGTTCTCTAACTCACCATTTAAGTGTTTGCATAGGTTCAGCATAGCAGAATTAAACAACATTTCTGCACAAACATGGGAACTGAGAAAAAAACTTCAAGTTAAAAAAAAAAAAAAAAAGGGAGAGAGGCATTAGTAGTATTATGCCTTGACTTAACTTTAAAATAAGGTTTTCCTGAGAGGTGGCAGCTGGCACTGGTGCTACTCTATGAGCTTCTCTCAGATAGCACAGAACTTCTCCCACCAGGGTGGTTGACACCATTGATTTGACAGAAACATATGGATATGAAACAACAGATTATACTGTGCTTGATGACCATTGCAGAAGACTTTCAGAATACAGGCCTGTAATACTTTGGGACAGATACTGATGATCTTGTTACCTACATGTAAATCAGAAGAGGCAGTATGGGCCACGGTGCTCTAATGAAAAAAACACAACCCTGCCAAGGCTCTGGAAGTGCTCTTCAGCCTCTTTCATGTTCTTTCATTGTTAATGGGCTCAGAGTTGGTTTGGTGACTGTGTTTTGGTTAAAGCAAAAATTGTTGTACAAGAGAATTGTCCATGCTTTCTGAAATTTAAAGGTAGCTTCAATTACATCAAACCAGGAATATTAAAGTACTGGTCAAAATTATTCATACTTTCCTGAGTTGCAAAAGCAGACAAAGATACTAAGAAATCCATTTCTGTCATGTATCAGCTTTCCACCAAAATAGACAGCTAATTCCATTGAACTAATCTTGATCTGAAGCCATATAAATAAAAGAACCAGGACCTCAAGTTTTCAGGCTTTGATTTTAATTTACTATGAGAAAAAAATAATAAGTCAAAACTAAACTGTGATTAAAAAACAAAACAAAACAAAACAAACAGCTTCAGTTGAAACATTCTAAAGACCATCTAGATCCAACCCCCATGCCGTTGGCCTGGATACCTCCCACTAGACCAGGTTGTTGAAAGCCTCATGCAGCCTTCAATGGGTGAGGGGTTGACAACTTCTCTGGGCAACACATTTCGGTATCTCACCACCCTTATAGTAAAGAACTTCTTCCTAATGTCTAATCTAAATCTACTCTGTTCTAGTTTAAAATCATTATCCGTTGTCTTACCACCACAAGTCCTTAAAAGTAATCACTCTCCAACTTTCCTATAGGCCACCTTTAGGTACTGGAAAACCACTATAAGCACTCCCCAGAGCATTGTCTTCTCTGGGATGGAGCGATGCAATTCCCTCAGCCTCTTCTCATAGCAGAGGTGCTCCAGCCCTCTGATCATCTTTGTGGCCCTCCTCTGGACCCTTCCCAACAGATCCATGTCATTCTTGTGTAAAGGGCTCCAGAGCTAGGTAAAGTACCCCAGATAGGGTCTCACAAGAGCTGAGTAGAGGGGCTTAATCACCTCCCTTGACCTGCTGGGCACACTTCTGTTGATGCAGCTGAGGATACGGATGATTTTTTGGCCTGCCAGAACACATTGCCAGCTCATGTCTCAGGTCCTTCTCTGCAGGGCTGCTCTCAATCCACTCATTACCCAGCCTGTATTTTAACTTGCAATTGCCCTGACCCAGCATAGGACCTTGCACCATAAGCATAAATTCACCTAGAATGCTGTTTCCAGGCAGAATCAGGAGCAGTTTTTGTAAGCAGTCACAGGCTTTTCAAAATACTAATTTTAGATATGTCATATAAATTCCATGAAAAAGTCAGATTCTGGTTTCCCTTGCCCTCTGCAGCATGTTATTATCTGAATAGACATCTTCACTATGCAAAGGCCCCCAAGATGCAACTGTATTGATAAAAACCATCATAGCCAAAGTAAATAATAGATAATCACTCTCTAAATATGCATCTATACAGTATAAAAAACCCCATTATTTTCTTCTATAGAAAGGGTGAATCTAGTAGCCTAGCACTTTAATCAGATTCCCAAGAAAAGTGTGTGCCTTCAGCAGAGCACAGTCTGTGCCTCCAGCTTCAAGCCTTTTGTAGACAATTTTTCAGGAAGTCAGTTGCAGGTTTTGACTCAAGGCTTCAGATGCTGGCCTCAAAATTATGCTTGGAAGCCACAGAGTTTTCACTAGGTACAGAAGAGGTAAAGGATATATGACTAAGGATTGATTACAGTTTGGGTTCTACCTCCATGTGTCATCTAACAATGCCTTCTGATATCATCCTGAGAGGATGCTAAAGAAGCACAGATGTCAATGCTCTTCTCAGATTTGTAAGCAAAATATCACAATTGATTCTGATTCAATCCAATAAATGAAGACAGTGGAAGCAGAAATTAGTCTTCAATTCATCTCCTTGGTCATTGGACTGGGTTGGAGAGCAGTCACAGCAGCTAACTCAAATTTTACCTTGCACTGTGAAATCTGCTTTGTTTCACTTCACGCAAAGATAGGTTACCTCATTTGTCAAACAAGGAGAAAGAGTTTTGATCCCAGAGAGAACATAAACTGAATTATGAAAGAATTCAAGTCAGGACTTGTGGAGCCAGCAGTCCACATGAATGATCTACTTAGAAAATTAGTCCCTTTTCAAACTCACACTGCTTCTCCTATGTGTTACAGACCCAAGACATGCTCTGGATAATTCTCAGGAAACATTCTTAGACATTTATCGAGAGTTGACATCAATTTCTAAGGACAGCAGTCATCAGATATCTCTTCCAATATTAGTATCCAAGTTATGTAAGGCAAGACTATAAAGAAATTATTTTCGTTTGATGGAAACACACCAGCCTCAGTGAGATGATTGGAAATTACATGTCTGCAATGATGACAGAATAAATAGAGCCCCTGTTTCAAGTGCCATATGCCATAGCTAAAATGTGTCCTTATTTGAATCTTCTAAGTCTGAAGGAAGCACTTGACTTAGAAGAACTGTAATTCCAATCAAAACAAACTGATTATAATTTAACTTTTAAATTCTAAACCACAAAAATCTTTTTAACTAGAAAAATATCACAGACATGATTTCCCAATACTGCCAACAGGAGCTCACCAAAAAAAACTTTAAAAAATAAAAGTATATATACAAAAGCACTGAAAGCTTTGTAATTATTTGTTTACCATAAGGAGCATCAGCTGTGTCAGATAATTCATATGAGCTTCTCCAGAGTAGCATGCTATAGATACAAAACACATTACTGTTCAGCTATTTAGTGATATTTTCTTTCCTGATGGACAAAAAATTAGATGGCAGGAAAACCCTCCTGGCTGATCAGGGAGCTTTCTCAAGAACAAAAAAACCCAAAAAACAAACAAACAAAAAAAAGTGTATCATCTTTGGAAAAAGGGACAGGTGAACCAGAAAGAATTTAAGGATATTGTAAGGTCACATAGAAAGAGAATTCCAAATGCATAAGTTAAGTTAGAACATCATCTGGCCAATTCAATGGTCATAAAACGTGCTTTTATAAGTATATTAATAACAAAAGGAGGGCCAGTGAAAATCTCCATTCCTTATTGGATGAAGCAGGGAGCATAGTAATGGAAAACAAGTCTACTGTTAGTAAATTCACAGATGACGTCAAGTTGCAGGGGTGTGTTGATCTACTGGAAGGTAGGAAGAAACTTCAGGGAGATGTGGACAGGCTGGGTCAGTGCCCTAAGGCAAACAGTATGAAGTTTAACAAGGCCAAGTGTAGTAGGGTCCTACACTTTGGCCACATTTACAGCATGCAGCACTACAGACTGGTGGATGAGTGGCTGGAGAGCAGCCTGGCAAAGAGGGACATGGAAGTGCTGGTTGAAAGCCAGCTGGGCATGAGCCAGCAGTGTGGCCAGGTGGCACAAAAGGCAAATGGCATCTTGGTCTGTATCAGGAATAGTGTGGCCAGCAGGACTACAGATGCAGTTCTGCCCCTGCCCTCAGCACTGGTGAGGCCTCAGCTTGAGCACTCTGTGCAGTTCTGGAGCCCTCACCACAAAAAAGATGCCAAGGTGCTGGAGCAGGTCCAGAGGAGAGCAATGAGACTGGTAAGTGGCTGGAGGGAAAGTCGTATAAGTAAAGGCTGGGGGAGCTGGGGTTGTTTAGTCTGGAGAAGACTCAGGGGAACCTTATCACATTTTACAATTGTCTGAAAGGAAGCTGTGATAATGTTGGGGTCAGGCTCTTCTCCCAGGCAACTTGTAACAAGATGAGAGGGCATGTCCTGAAGCTGCACCAGGGGAGGTTTAGGCTGAATGTTAGGAAGAACCCTGGGATGGACTGCCCAGGGGGGTGGTGGAGTTACCATCCCTGCAGGTGTTTAAGGATAGATTTGATGTGGCACTTAGTGACATGGACTAGTCAATGTACTGGTGTTAGGTCATAGGCTAGACTTAATGATCTCAGAGGTCTATTCCAGCCTCAATAATTCTGTGATTCTCTGATTTTCTCAGGGTCATCTGCAACAGGAGCAGGCAGCTCTGTTTTCACAGCTGAACAGGTGGTACAACAGGTCGTATGACAGGTCTTGCCCATCTACACCTGCTGTTGTTCCGTTTGCTCTAATTTCTCCAGAGCCTTTCAATAAAGCAGTTTTCACTGGGTTCCTGATTTCAAAATTCTTGAGAGCACTGGTGTCAATACAGGAAATCTACTTGGCCATTATCTGATAATACTGCTTTAAGGTCTAAAAATTGGGAAGAGGTAGCTCAGACAAAATAATTGATGTAACATTAAAATCATGCATTATGCCTTTGAAACTATTGCATAAGTTTTCCTAAGAGTCTTGACACCAATTTCAGTAGAAAATTGCATTGAAGCACATTTCTGTGTATAAAAGTACATCCTATCAGATTTCCTTAGTGCAATGAAACAAGTCTTGGAAGTCTCATTTTTATTAAAGCCACAAACAAAATAATACGGAAGTTTAACAACTGCTATTTCATTAGACTGTAAAACATAACGTGATGCTCTCCAGAGAGACTGAAGCAGGAATGTTTTCAAGGTAAAAGACTGCAGTGACCAAAGCTTTGCCTTTCAAAAGTTCAGCAGGTGAGCAATAGTGCACTTCAGTGAAGCTTCGTATTATTGATAGCAAGAACAAATGTCTGGACAAGCCTTATTTCTTGAATCAAACAGGGATAAATCAGGAAAGCTTGTTTCATGCGTTTCCTCGACTGACCTCTTCAGTGAAGTCTCTACTACTGCAATAGATTTTTGTGAGTTTTAAGAAAGTTTTACAGAGTGCCAAACCCTGAGCTAAACCTTAGGCACTAAGTTCTAGTTATTTAGAAGCTGCAGTAGAAAACTGTATGCTAAGCAGTTATAAGCATTTAGCATAAACATGAAGTTAAACATTTCAGACAATATTTTGGGGAGATGAATTCTTGTGTGTGGTAAATTAGTAACATGGTGGTAACTGATATGTTGGATTCACGGACTCATCTTGAATAGCTTCTAAACAAAAGCCGTAGCTCCTAGTGTGCTCTTCCCAAACCGCTTTGCATACATGTCTCACTACTTAGTCAAAATATAACCATGAAATCTAACTGTGAAAGGTTTTTCATTAGCTAGAGTAATTCAGACAGTACCACCTCAGTTTCTAGGACAAGCTACACAAGTAAAGATCTTTGAAAATACCACTCTCCCAAGCAAGCCACGTCCAAGTAGGTAGTAGGTAATCTGTCAATAAATAACACAAACTAGAAGTAAATAAAAAGTTGTAATTTCTACATTACCCTGACATTTTATTTTCAGTTAGTCTTTATTCTCTATTTTTATGGCTTTTTGTTTTTTTCTGGGTTTTGATTGGTTTTGGTTTTTTTCTCCTAGACTTAACATTACAAAAGCTGAAGATTCTTTTATTCTTATAATTTTACTGTTTGGTGCCCCACAAAAGTTTCTTTTAATCCTATAAATTTCTTAATGAAGTTTGAACTATTTAAAACAGTTTAAACATTTTCTGGATGGACTATTGATTTTAATTTGTAGAGGAAAAGAGTTAAACCCAGGCCTGCAAGATACAAACTGTAATGGAGGGGTAATTAATTGATGTGAGATGGTATTATTCAAAGTAATATAGTTTATTAATTTATATATTCAGAACTCTTGCCACCTCAACCACTATTTTTTAGTAATAATCAGGTTCTCT
>VWZI01004105.1:1353-14577 GCA_013396835.1 Psilopogon haemacephalus
ATTGGTGCTTGGCATTGCCTCCACCCAGCTGCAGGACCTTGCACTTGGCCCTGTTGAACCTCCTGAGGTTGTCTTGTGCCCACCTCTGCAGCCTGTGCAGGTCCCTCTGGATGCCATCCCTGCCCTCCAGCCTGGCTGCTGCACCACACAGCTTGGGGTGCTCAGCAAACTTGCTGAGGCTGCACTCAATGCTTCTGCCCATGGCACCCACAGAGATGTTGAACAAGACTGGTCCCAGGACTGATCCCTGAGGGACTCCACTTGTCATTGCCTCCACTGGGCCGTGGAGCAGGAAGCAATTACACAACGTTTATTTATAAACACATGATTAAACAGTTTAAACAGTCAGAACTTGGAAAATAGGAACCTGGTAATAGGAAAAATTCTAAGCACGCCTATGGAGTCTTAGCCTGTACTCATTGATGTGATAGATACAAACTTTTCCTGGTAGAGAAGGAGGAAGGAGCTGCCTTGCTCCTAGGCTGCTGGTGCAAGCTGCACAACGCACTGCAAACAGGAGGCTGCCTTGAAAGAGCTGCAAATAGACTTCCAGTCTTGGTGAAAGCAGCAGGAAAATGAGACAAAGGCTTTTAAATCACCCCCTTAAATACACTATTTTGAAAGTGCAACTGGCCAATAGGCTCTGGCACACACTGTTTTGGTTAATGAATTCAAAGTCCTGTGCCTGGGCATCCACCCTGGCACTTGAGGGGCAGCACAAGACACCTGACTTGGTGGTGCTAAGCACCTGACCCTCGGGGCTTTGCTGGGGCCAAACCCTTCACTGATGTGCTCACACCCATCAGCTCCTGGACCTGCAACAGGAGTTTAGAGAGCAGGAGTTTGAACTGATCTGGCAGGATCTATGCCTTACCAGGACAACCTCCCTAGGCAACAAGGAGGCTTCATTTAGTCTTGCACGAAGATGATCAGAGGGCTGGAGCACCTCTGCTAGGAGGACAGGCTGAGGGAGTTGGGACTTTTCAGCCTGGAGAAGAGAAGGCTTCCAGGAGACCTTATAGCAACCTTCCAGTATCTGAAGGGGACCTACAGGAAGGCTGGGGAGGGACTGTTCACAAGGTCTTGTAATGACAGGATGAGGAGGAATGGGTTCAAATTGGCAGAGGAGAGATTTAAAGGGGATGTTAGGAGAAAGTTCTTCACAACGAGGGTGGTGAGACACTGGCACAGGTTGCCCAGGGAGGTTGTGGCTGCTCCCTCCCTGGAGGTGTTCAAGGCCAGGCTGGATGAGGTCTTGAGCATCCTGATCTAGTGGGAGGTGTCCCTGCCTATGGCACAGGGGGTTGGAACTGGCTGATCTTTGAGGTCTCTTCCAACCTAAACCATTCTATGATTCTTTCTTATTATGAGCAAAGCCTCATGTCCTTCGCTAACTCTGATCCGTTGGTTTCCAGAGGGGAAGAAAAAAATCTACTTTTACAAAACTGCTAGAAACTGTCCATGTTCCTAGCAGAGAATTAACAGAGGTCAGGCCACCTATCGCTGCTCAATTTTTTTTTAATCCACATTAGTTTTCTTTAGATGGTACAAGTTGCTTAAAATAGGTAGCCAGTCACAGAATCCCTGGTGCCTGTTGGTGTTTACCATCCAAACACACAGCTGAGCATTCACTGTGTGCTACAATCAGCTCTGGCTGTGTTCTTTGTCTGGGGAAGGACTCTGATAGTGCCATTTGCTGGGTATGTCCTTGTTAAAGTAAGGGAAGCAGCAGGGGGGAGCCTGTAGGTTTCAGTGCCTTTGTAGGTACTGTCATTTTCCTTCTCACAGAAAGGCAGAGGAAGGAGGAGATTGACTGGAAGGCTGAAGGGGAAGCCATGAATTCTAGCACTTTCTGCCTAGGTTTACTGCTGAAGCCACATAAAATATTTAGAAGTACTAGAACCAGGCACCTCTAATAGTGCTGCATACATCTGAGTTTATGGAGAATTTAAAAACTGATGCAGCTGTCAAAAAAAGAAAAAAAAAGAAGAAGAGACAATATTAATAACTTCTGTCTTGCAAACGTGAGACATTTCAATTACTTGGTTCCGACTGAAACTTTTCGTTCCTGATCCATTAAACCTAGACAGCAGAGCAACAGGAGCAGTGAGAGCAAACATCTAGGTGGAAACTAATGCTGAGTTACCTGAGATTGATCCTATTGTTATTAAAAAATGAAGAAGTTCAAATTAGTGCCTCAGGTCCCAGTATCCAGCTTGAGACAAAGGCAGGCATATAAGATGGTGTTTGCCACAGCTGCTGCCTGGCTGAGATCCATAGTGAATTATTTCACTAACTAGCTTTGTCATAGAGAGGATCAGGTCCTGCACTTCTGTGGGCACAATCCCAAGCACAACTCCAGGCTGGGTGGAGAATGGCTGAGAGCAGCCCTGAGGAACAGAACCTGGGGGTCTGGGCTGGTGCAAAGCTGAAGATGAGGCTGCAGTGTGAGTGCAGCCCAGACAGCAACTGTGTGCTGGGCTGCAGCAAGAGCAGCTGTGGGCAGCAGGGCAAGGGAGGGGATTGTGCCCCTTGGCTCTGCTCTCCTCACACCCCACCTGCAGCACTGTCTGCAGCTCTGCAGCCCCCAGCACAAGCAGCACATGCAAGTGGTGGAACCAGTGCAGAGGAGGCCACCAAGATGCTGAGAGGGCTGCAGCAGCTCTGCTGTGAGGACAGGCTGAAAGAGTTGGGGCTCTGCAGCTTGCAGAAGAGAAGGCTTCAAGGAGACCTTGGAGAGGCCTTCCAGTATCTGAAAGGGACTACAGGAGGGCTGGGGAGGGACTATTCACAAGGTCTTGTAATGACAAGATGAGGAGAAATTCATTTAAAGTGGCAGAGGGGAGAATTAAACTGGATGTTAAGAGGAAGTTCTTCGCAGTGAGGGTGGTGAGACACTGGCACAGGTTGTCCAGGGAGGTTGTGGCTTCTCCCTCCCTGGAGGTGTTCAAGGCCAGGTTGGATGAGGCCTTGAGCGACCTGTTCTAGTGGGAGGTGTCCCTGCCTATGGCACAGCGGGGCTGGAAGTGGCTGAGCTTTGAGGTGCCTTCTATGCCTAAACCATTCTATGATTCTATGATTCTACCTTGACTTTGAAAGCCTTCATACCTCTGAACAAGAAGAGAACTCTGAACGGTTGTTACTGTAGCAGTTTAAATTCCTGTTGTTTATGGCTTCCCATCTCTACAAGTCACCACTTCCTTAGAAAAACACAGAGGGAGCATCTACCAATGCCTTGGCCTTGCCAGTCCCTAACCAAGTGTCTTAGATTAACCTTAAGACAAATGGAAGACTCCATCTAAGAGAAAGGCTTCTGGGAAAACTCCTGATGGTTTTTCTTTTCACTCTTCTACCTCCCTCTATTGACAACACACACAACATCTGTCAACTGAGCCCACTGAGGGATGGCATTCACATACATATGCCTACCCTTCCAAATTCTATTATATGCACATTTTAAAGCAACATTTGCCTGCAGGTGTTGCCAAGAACTGAACGATGCACGAATTTGGGCTCTGTTTAAGCAATAATGACTGATGGAGGGGGCTGGTTCTGTACAGCTCAGTGTGCCAGGACAGCTAATCTGGTGATTCACTGCTAGGGAAGTCCTCCCTGTCAGTCACCCCTGCTCCAGTCAGTATTAGATGGGAGGAGAGGAGAAGGTTTGTCATTAATCACAGGGAACATGTCAGACAGCTGCTGTTTTGCTGTTCAACAGGACACAAATATGAAGAAAACCCAGCAACAGTTACCTTCCAAGGTGTTATATCTTATTATTATATGTTGGCTCTCAAGTTGTCTTTGATATGGCTTTTATATATTTATTATTTTATATATATATATATATACACACACATAATTTGCAGATCAGTGCAATAACTGATAAGAAAGTAAGACAGTATCAAATTTGCAATTTTCAGTACACTTGGTTGCTTTCAGTGTCCTTTCAAGTGGAAAAGCAATGACATTTTCCAGGGATGGGCAGGAACCAGCTTTCAGAGACTGGGCAGATCTAAAGACCTCAGCCACAGACACAGGCAGTAAGGAGCCTGTTTTGAGCTAGCAGCAGGATGCTCGTTTGGTATTTCTCGGTGGCATTGTGCTTCATTGCAATGCAGCAATGAGGTCACCCCTGGAGAAGAGGAAGGCCTCAGCGTGGCCTGAAGGGGCCTACAAAAAGGTTGGGGAGGGACTTTTTCGGCTATAAGGGAGTGCCAGGACTAGGGGGAATGGAGCAAAGCTGGAGGTGGGGAGATTCAGAGTGGACATGAGGAGGAAGCTGTTGAGCATGAGAGTGGTGAAAGCCTGGAATGGGTTGTCCAGGGAGGTGATTGTGGACATGTCCCTGGAGGTGTTTTTGGCCAGGCTGGCAGAGACTGTGGGCAGCCTGATCTAGGGTAGGGTGTCCCTGGGCATAGCGGGGGGGGGGACCCTAATGGCAAGAACAATATTGGAGCCTGGCACCTCCATTTCAGATAAGATACAGAAATGAGGTCTCACTCACTTCTCTAGTGGCTGGATAAGGCTCTGGGCAGACTGATCTAGGGTAGAGCATCCCTTCCCTTCCCATGGTAGGGGGTTGGAACTAGATGATCCCTGTGGTCCCTTCCTACCCTGACTGATTCTATGATTCTATGAAACCTTCAAACCAGAAATGTTTTGAGATCGACACACACAGACAGCTCCACCTCCGTCGTCTTAAAGTGAATGATTCTATCATTTTGTGGTTCTGTGATTATATGATATTATGATTCTATAATTCTATGATTCTGTGATATTATTATACTGTGATTCTATGAGTCTTTGATTCTATGATTTTATTATTCTATGATATTATTATACTATGATTCTATGATACAGTTATGCTACAATTCTCTTATTCTATGATTCTATTATATTATGATACAATTATACTATGATTCTATGAGTCTATGACTCTATGATACTATGATTCTATGATTCTGTGATACTGTGATTCTATGATACTATGTTCCCATGATTCTGTGGTTCTGATTCTATGACAGCATGATTCTATGGTACTATGATTCTGTGATACTATGTTTCTATGATTCCATGAGTCTATGATTCTATGATACTGTCATACTATGATGCTATACTTTGATTTTATGATTCTATGATACTATGATTCCATGATTCTATGATACTATGTTTCTACGATTCCATGATTCTATGATTCTATTATACTATGATTCTATTATACTATGATTCTATGATTTTATGATACAATTATACTATGATTTTATGAGTCTATGATTCTATGATACTATGATTCCATGATTCTTTGATTCTATGATACTATGACTATCTGGTTCTATGATACTATGATTCTATGACACTATGATTCCATGTTTCTATGATACTGTTATACTATGATGCTATGATACTTTGATTCTATGATATTATAATATGATTCTATGATTCTGTGATTCTATAATTCCATGATTCTATGCCATTCTGTGTTATCTCTGTTTCTGCTCTGCAGGCAATGGCCCATGCCATGCAAGCTCTGCTTCCTTTGTGGGCTCAACAAGAGAGTAAACCAGAGAGGCAGCCTTCAGCCCAACTCCAGTTCACAGCACAGGACAAGGCTGTGTGTGTCCCCATTTTGCCTCTTGTTATTTCTGAAGCAGCTCCAGCTTGCTGGAGAATGTCACACCGAGCAAACGAAAGACAAATGAACTCAATTAGTGATAAAGGGGGAAGGAGGAGCTGAATTTTCCAAACCGTTGATGTCATTTAGAGCCATAACTCTTGTTGTAAAAGTCCCAATTCACCAGGAATTGACTGTCTAAATATTTCAATTTCTCTTGAAATTACCACCCAATAGTTTTTTTTTTCCCTGGGCAGATATCACTGGCTCTTGTTTTTCCCCAGTGGGAGAAGTGTGTCGTAAATAACGTTCAGAAAAACAACTTCATAATATGCACTTTTTATCCTCTTTTTTTTTTTTTTTTCTTTTTTTCATATGCTTCCACAATGGTAAAATACTGGCCACACATAAAAAGTGAACATGGTTTAGTTCTGCCTTGGATTAATATACAGTTTAAAATACTGGTTCCTTGCCAAATCTCATCTGGGGCAGTGCTTTGCAAGTCTGCCTTCCTTCTTACTTTGGTTTAAAGGATCAAAAAGAAAGTTCCACTACCCAACATGGCAAGGAAATTAGGGTGACTGGAATCTCAAGACTCGAAATGAAGTGTGGTCAAAGGCTAAAAGATAATTGTATTGTGTTAGAGGTAGGCAAATGCTTCATTCATCTCAATGAAGCAAAATCTAGACACACGCACACATACCCACCCTGCCCCCTACCCTGCCTCCTCATGGCCTACAGAGTGGTTGTGAATGGTGCCACATCCAGTTGGCAACCAGTCACTAGTGCTGTGCCCCAGGGATCAGTGCTGGGACCCATCCTCTTCAATATCTTTACTGATGATCTGGATGAGGGGATTGAGTCCAGCATCAGTAAGTTTGCAGAGGACACCAAGTCAGGAGCAGGTGTCCATCTGTTGGAGGGTAGGAGGGACCTGCAGAGGGACCTGGCCAGGCTGCATGGGTGGGCAGAGGCCAATGGGATGAGACTGAACAAGGCTAAGAGCAGGGATCTATGCTCTGGCCACAACAACTTTGCTTAAAATGCATCAGCTTAGCAAACAGAAGCAAATGTTCATCCTCATTTGTTATTTGGCCAACCCTGTTCAATACCTTTATTGATGACCTGGATGAGGGAATTGAGTCCAGCATCATTAACTTTGCAGAGGACACCAAGTCAAGAGCAGATGTGGATCTGTTGGAGGGTAGGAGGGCCCTGAGAGGGACCTGGACAGGCTGCATGGGTGGGCGAAGGCCAACAGGATGAGACTGAACAAGGCTAAGTGCAGGGTTCTGCACTTTGGCCACAACAACCCCAGGCAGTGCTACAGGATCGGGAGAGAGTGGCTGAGAGCAGCCAGGCAGAGAGGGACCTGGGGGTGCTGGGAGATAGGAGCTGAACAGGAGCCAGCAGTGTGCCCAGGTGGGCAGCAGAGCCAATGGCATCCTGGGCTGGAGCAGGAGCAGTGTGGCCAGCAGGAGCAGGGAGGTTATTCTGCCCCTCTACTTGGCACTGGTCAGGCCACATCTTGAGTCCTGTGTCCAGTTCTGGTCCTCTCAATTCAAGAGAGATGTTGAGGTGCTGGAAGGTGTCCAGAGAAGGGCAGCAAGGCTGGGGAGGGGCCAGGAGCACAGCCCTGAGAAGAGAGACTGAGGGAGCTGGGGGTGTGCAGCCTGCAGAAGAGGAGGCTCAGGGCAGACCTCATTGCTGTCTACAACTCCCTGAAATGAGAATGTAGCTAGGTGGGGTTGGGCTCTTCTCCCAGACAAGCAGCAACAGAAGGAGGGGACACCGTCTCAAGTTGTGCCAGGGGAGGTCTAGGCTGGATGGTTGGAGGAATTTCTTGCCAGAGAGAATGATTGGCATTGGAATGGGCTGCCCAGGGAGGTGGTGGATTTGCCATCCCTGGAGGTGTTAAAAAGAACTGGATGGAGCACTTAGTGCCATTGTCTAGGGCTGGGTGGTAGGTTGGACTGGATGATGGCAGGGGGGTTTGGAACTAGATGATCCTTATGGTCCCTTCCAACCCTGACAGATTCTATGATTCTGTGATTCTATCTTGAAGATCTCTTCCAACCTGGCTGGCTTTATTCTATTCTATTCTATTCTATTCTATTCTATTCTATTCTATTCTATTCTATTCTATTCTATTCTATTCTATTCTATTCTATTCTATTCTATTCTATTCTATTCTATTCTATTCTATTCCGTTCCAGTCTATTCTATTCTGTTCTGTTCATTTCAGTTCTGTTCTATTTTTCAGTGCACATGAACAGACCAGATGAAATTTCCTGACTGCCTTGCGATGTGTCAGTGCTCATAATTGTGCAGCCCACACTCAGCACCTGGGCACTCTCCCCTCTCATCCTGCACAGCAGCACACACAGTGCTTTACCTGGGGCATGGTGTGCAGTTCTCAAGCAGACTCGCTCCCCTTGCAGGAGTATGCAATAAATAACATCAGATGTAGTATTTTCTGTGGGAAGATTTTTTTTTTTTCCCCCTGTTCCTTTAACTTACCATGTGTAAAAACAACAAAACCCAAACTGTAGAGAATATTTGCTCCGGGCTGGTGGGGACCTTTCCACTGAAATAGAGTGTATCTGAGTCACAAGGGGAGAAATGAGTTCGTTTTTCTACTATAAACATATTTGTAACTAATCAAGGGGCACTACTAATTCTGTGCTCTGGAGAAGCTGTGCAGCATGAAGTTCATTTCACTTGACCATTATCCATCGAGAAAGAGGTCATCCAGTCTAAACTCACCTGGACTTTCACATGGCCAAGAGATGTCACAGTCATTAATCCCATCTTTTCTGCAGTCTTAATTTAGGGGCAATATGGGATGCTTCCTGGTAGTACCTGCCTCATAGCATGCATAAAGCAGAGCGTCAGATAATTAAGCTTTGCCTAATGCTGCTCCTTTAGATGTCTAACACTAGGTGAGATGAATTCTAGCATTAACATTTGCCCTGGCACATGACTTACAGGCTGGGAATTGCTTCCTGCTATTCTCACTGTTTCACACATCCCACAGGGAACTCCAGGCCAGTCAATCTCAACTCTGTGCCCAGTAAGGCCAAGGAGCAGATCTTCCTGGAGGCTCTACTGAAACAGGAGAATAGTGCAGAGGTGATTGGGTCCAATCAACCATGGCTGCACCAAGGGCAGATCCTGCCTGACAAACCTGATGGCCTTCTGTGAACAGGTCACAACATGAAGAGCTGAGGGGCAGCAATGATGGCATTGACCTGGAGCTGAGCAAAGCCTTTGACACTGTCCCACACCACATCCTGGTCTCCAGGCTGGTGACACATGGGCTTGATGGGTGGAGCACCAGATGAATACAGAACTGGCTTGATGGCTGCACCCAAAGAGTGGCTGTCAATGGCTTCATGGCCCAGTGAAGACCCTCAGAGATCAGTCCTGGGACCAGTCTTGTTCAACATCTCTGTGGGTGCCATGGACAGAGGCATTGAGTGCAGCCTCAGCAAGTTTGCTGAGCACCCCAAGCTGTGTGGTGCAGCAGGCAGGCTGGAGGGCAGGGATGGCATCCAGAGGGACCTGCACAGGCTGCAGAGGTGGGCCTTCCAGGATCTGAAGGGAGCCTACAAAAAAGCTGGGGAGGGACTTTTTAGGCTATGAGGTAGTGACAGGACTAGGGGGAATGGAGCCAAGCTGGAAGTGGGGAGATTCAGATTGGATGTGAGCCTGGAATGGGTTTCCCAGGGAGGTGTTTGGGGCCAGATCCCTGGAGGTGTTTTTGGCCAGGCTGGCAGAGGCTGTGGGCAGCCTGCTCTAGGGTAGGGTGTCCCTGGGCATGGCAGGGGGGTTGGAACTGGATGATCCTTGTTGTGCCTTCCAACCATGACTGATGATATGATTCTACTTGTGATGCTAAAGTCTCCAAAGGTTCCATATCTGTAGCTGCTTCATAGCACTTAAACAGTTCATTCACCTCCTCTGAACACCACCTCTGCCTGTCCCATCCAGACAGCCCTGGGTTTGAGCAATATTTGGTGCTTTCAAGAGCTGCCATGTGCAGAGCACAGAATGGTCCCACATCAGCAGACACACGTGTAGTGCTTTGGTAATTCCCCACCCTCCCCATGCTTTCAAATAGCCAAGGCTAGAACTCAGTCAGCTGAAAGTTAATAAATGAAGCTTTATATTTACAGCTTTGCACAATATACACGCAGATATTTACAATGTATAACATATTTACAGACATATACAGTGAAAAGGTAATATAGAAGCACCACAGCCCTCTCAGAGATCAGGATCCCTAAGAGGGGTTTCCAACCACCCTACCACCTTCCCCTTGCTTCCCAATCTTATCTCACTATCTGTTTTATGTGCCAGATAAGCAAAGGTAGATCCAGGTGGGGTCTCACCAGGGTGGAAGAGAGGGGGATAATCACCTCCCTGGCCCTGCTGCCCACACTGCTCTTGCTGCAGCCCAGCATCTGCTTGGCTTTCTGGGCTGCAAGTGCACACTGCTGCCTCATCTTGAGCTTCTTGTCCACCAGCATCCCCAAGTCCCTCTCCTCAGGGCTGCTCTCCAGCCACTCTCTGCCCAGCCTGGATTGGTGCTTGGCATTGCCTCGACTCAGCTGCAGGAGCTTCCACTTGTCCTTGTTGAATCTCATGAGGCTGGCTTGTGCCCACCTCTGCAGCCTGTCCAGGTCCCTCTGGATGCCATCCCTGCCCTCCAGCATTTGACAGCTGTGATTTTACATTTTGGGTTGTTTCACCTGATAAACTTTTTTCTGAATGTGGTGTGAGGTACTGATGTCTTAACTTGAGACTGGAGAACTTATTTGAGTCTATCCTCAAGCAGTCCTGTAATCCTGCTCCTTATTTGCTTTTCCCATGGGGTTAATTCCACATCAGTGAAATGGGAGCATAAATATGAGCAGCCTTTTCTCAAGATCTCCACTTGCATTTCCAGAGCAAATAGTATCCAGTTAGAGAAGCTGGAGGTGGCTTCTCTGTGAGCTGTCTCCAATTTATAAATGCATATATGCAGGGGCTTTCATCTGGTATCATATTTCTACAGATTGGTTATAACAACCATTTTAGTATGTGATCTTCCTTAGATCTGAACGTGTTGGAGCAAGGCCAAATTTTCCTTTGTACCAACAACAAAGGCCTTAGCAGCTCTCTGTTCTTATCTGCTCTGCAGGGAAAAAATAATGTGTGAGAGTATCTACATATATATATATATATATATATATATGCACTTCAGAAAGCAAAGCATCAAAGAAGAAGAGGGAGACAGAAGCACTGGCTAAAATAAATTGTGGGATTCTGGGGATGATCAGATGTTTTAGGGGGAAAAAAATATAAATGGAAAATGAATCAAAATTCCATCCTACCTGAGGACATGTCTGCAGAATGAATAGCCCAATGACTCTGGCCATGAGGTCAAGCAGGTGTATTGAGGAAGGAGGAATGCTCTCCTGTTCTCAGAGTGGATGCAGAGTTCTCATCTGTCATCTTTCTAAGCTCCTCAGCAAGGTGATATTTTCAGAGGGGAAACAGAGAGATCAGAAACAAGGGCACTTCTTAGAATCATAGAATCATAGAATGGTTTAGGTTGGAAGGGAGCTCAAAGCTCAGCCAGTTCCAACCCTCCCTGTGCCATAGGCAGGGACACCTCCCACTAGAGCAGGTCGCTCAAGGCCTTGAACATCTCCAGGGAGGGAGCAGCCACAACCTCCCTGGGCAACCTGTGCCAGTGTCTCATCACCCTCACTGTAAAGAATTTTCTCCTAACATCCAGTTTTAATTTCCCCTCAAATAGTTTAAACCCATTCCTCCTTGAACTGTCATTAACAGACCTTGTCAATAGTCCTTCCCCAGCCCTCCTGTAGCCCTCTTTAGATATCAGAAGGCTACTCCAAGGTCTCCTGGAAACCTTCTCTTTTCCAAGCTGCACAGCCCCAACTCTCTCAGCCTGTCCTCATAGCCCAGCTACTGCAGCTCTCTGAGCATCTTAGTGGCCTCCTCTGCACTGGCTCCAACACTTCCATTTCCTTCTTGTGCTGGGAGCTGCAGAGCTGCAGACAGTGCTGCAGGTGGGGTGTGAGGAGAGCAGAGCCAAGGGGCACAATCCCCTCCCTTGCCCTGCTGCCCACAGCTGCTCTTGCTGCAGCCCAGCACACAGTTGCTGTCTGGGCTGCACTCACACTGCAGCCTCATCTTCAGCTTTGCATCAGCCCAGACCCCCAGGTCCTGTTCCTCAGGGCTGCTCTCAGCCATTCTCCACCCAGCCTGCAGTTGTGCTTGGGATTGCTCCCACCCAGGTGCAGGACCTTACACTTGGCCTTGTTGAATGCCCTGAGGTTGTCCTGGGCACAGCTCTGCAGCCTGTCCAGATCCCTCTGGATGGATCCTGCCCTCTAGCAAATCAACTGTGCCACACAGCTTGGTGCCAGCTGCACACTTGCTGAGGCAGCACTGATTCCTCTGCCCATGGCACTGACCAAGATGTTGCACAGCACTGGTGCCAGCACTGACCACTGAGGGAGCCACTTGGCCCTGGTCTGCAGGTGGACATCGTGCTCTTGATCACCACTCTCTGTGTGCCACCATCCAGCCAATTCCTTACCCATCGAGTTATCCACCTGCTGGATAAGGTCCTGCCTGGCACTTTCACTAGTAGTGGTTCAGATAATTGTCCACAATCCCATCACACACAAATCTGCTGATTTCTTTCACCTTTGAGAAACAGATATATTACAGCTATGCAGGGGTTTGCTCAGCCTAGAGAAAGAGTCATCCAGAGTGATCTTATAGCTGTCTTCCACTAGCTGAAGGGATCCTCCAGGAAGGCTGGAGAGGGATTTTCATAAGGATGTCAAGCAATAGGATGAGGAGCAATAGTTTTAAGCTGATGGAGAGTGGGGTCGGACTGGATTTTAGGAAGAAGTTCTTCAGTACAAGAGTGGAGATCTAGAGTGAGGTGTCCCTGCCCATGGCAGTGGGGTTGGAACTGGGTGATCTTTGAGGTCCCTTCCAATCCTGACAATTTGTAGAATCATAGAATCAGTCAGGGTTGGAAGGAACCACAAGGATCATCTAATTCCAACCCTCCTGCCATGGGCAGGGACACCCTTACCTTAGTGTGCTGCTTTGAACTAATTGGAGGATTTTAATTAGAAATTAGAATATAGGCTGAGAGGAAAGCACTGACACTGCTACTTCCCTCACAGTTTTACTGAGAAAGAAAAAAAAAAAACAAGTTTTAAGTGTTATAACCCAAATATAGATAAGGGAGACTCCTTCAGACCTCTTTGGGCTGTGGCTGGCTCCTTGAATGGTTCCTTTCTCCCTACCTTTTGTAGCTGATTCTGAATAATTCCACTAACTTCTTTTCCTACTGCTAACCCCCTGGCCCATCTACCTGGCTGTGGTGTTTCTGTATTACCTTTTTACTGTATATATCTGTAAATATCTGTTATACATTGTCAATACCTGCTTGTACATTGTGCAAAGCTGTAAATACAAAGCTTCATTTATTAACTTCCAGTGTTTCTGTATTACCTTTTTTTACTGTATAAATCTGTAAATATCTGTTATACATTGTAAATATCTGCTTGTATATTGTG
>VWZI01004105.1:14664-33205 GCA_013396835.1 Psilopogon haemacephalus
GGGCAACCCATTCCAGCCTCTCACCACTCTCATGCTCAACAACTTCCTCCTCACGTCCAGTCTGAATCTCCTCACCTCCAGCTTTGCTCCATTCCCCCCAGTCCTCTCACTCCCTGAGAGCCTCAAAAGTCCCTCCACAGCCTTTTTGTAGCCCACTTCAGATCCTGGAAGGCCACAAGAAGGTCCCCTGGGAGCCTCCTCTTCTCCAGCCTGCACAGCCCCAACTCTTTCAGTCTGTGCTCACAGCAGAGGTGCTGCAGCCCTCTGAGCATCCTCGTGGCCCTTCTCTGCACACCTCCAGCATCTCCACATCCCTCTTGTCCCAGGGCCTTCAGAACTGGATGCAGTACTCGAGGTGGGGCCACACTGCTCCTGCTGCAGCCCAGCATCTGCTTGGCTTTCTGGGCTGCAAGTGCACACAGCTGCCTCATCTTGAGCTTCTCCTCCACCAGCACCCCCAAGTCCCTCTCCTCAGGGCTGTTCACCAGCCAGTCATTGCCCAGATTGGATTTGTGCTTGGCATTGCCTCAACCCAGCTGCAGGACCTTGCACTTGGCCTTATTGAACCTCCTGAGGCTGGCTTGTGCCCACCTCTGCAGGCTGTACAGGTCCCTCTGGATGGACAGAGACTCTCTGTCTGAAGGACAGAGGCTGTCTGTGAGACTGTGGAATATGTTGCCCAGGGTGGTTTTGATTGCCTCCTCCCTGGGGTTGTTCAAGGCCAGATTGGATGAGGCCTTGAGCAGCCAAGTCCATCTGGGAGGCTTCTCTGCCCGTGGCATGGAGGTTGGAATAGATCTCTAAGGCCCCTCCCAATCTAAGCCATTGTATTCCAGCTTGAGCAGAACAGCTGCCAAATGATGTTGTAAGATTTGCATATGTACAATAACAAGCCACAGGGGCCCACTCAATCAGGAGAAAAGAATATTGGGAGGGTTGATGCATTGTCATTACTACAAAACACAGAGTGAAAATACATCTGAAAGTATTTTTTCCCCCCCTGTTTCATTGTAGTTTACAGTAGGCACACTCAGGAGTGGCCATTAAGGCTGTAAGGTACAATATGAAGGTCTCCTACCTAACCCTACACAGTGCCATTATGAGCAGTTTTGGCATATTTTAGTGGGGCAGTGACCATTTTTTCCTCTGGCAGATTGTGTGCTGGTTTGAACTAATTGGAGGATTTGAATGAGAAATTAGACTGCAGGCTGAGAAAGGAAAACACTGATGGTGCTACTGCACTCATAGCTTTACTGAAAAGAAGGAAGAAAAAAAAAACAATCAAGAGTTGTAACCCAAACATAGATAAGAAAGTGCAGCTTGAGCTGTGAGAGAGCTGCTGGAGCTGTAAGAGCTGCTTGAACTGTTAAGAGCTGCTTGAGCTACTCTGGCTGCTGCATCTCTCTCCCTACCTTCCTAGCTGGATCTAAATAATTTCACTAACTTATTTACTGCTGCTAATCCCCCCCTGGCCCATCTACCTTCACTTATCTGCTGCATAAGAAAGATGGTGAGATAAGATTGGGAAGGGGGAAGGTGGTAGGGGTGGTTGGTTACCCCTCTTAGGGATCCTGATCTCTGGGAGAGCTGTGGTGTTTCTGTGTTAACTTTTCACTGTATATATCTATAAATATCTCTTATATATTGTAAATATCTGCATGTACATTGTGCAAAACTATAAATATAAAGTTTCATTTATTAACTTCCAGCCAACTGAGTCCTACTCTGGGTTATTTCAAAGCTGCTGTGTCACAGGGCACATAAATGTTTACTGTGCAATGATTTCACTCTTTTAGAGTTGTGCTGGTTTAGACTAATTGGAGGATTTGAATGAGAAATTAGACTCTAGGCTGAGAAAGGAAAACATTCCAGCGCCTTCTTCACTCGTTTGTTTACTGAAATGGGATAAATGTGATAACCAAAACAAAGATAACTCAGACCACTTTGCTCCATGGCTGCTGCTGCATCTCTCTCCCTGCCTTCTTAGCTGGATCTGAATAATTTCATTAACTATTTTCCTGCTGCTAATCCCCCTGGCCGATCTACCTTCACTTATCTGGCATGTAAGACAGATGCTGAGATAAAATTGGGAAGGGGGAAGGTGGTAGGGTGGTTGGAATCCCCTCTTAGGGATCCTAATCTCTGGGAGGGCTGTGGTGTTTCTGTATTAACTTTTCCCTGTATAGTTGTGTAAATATCTGTTATGCATTGTAAATATCTGCTTGCATATTGTGCATATCTATAAATATAAAGCTTCATTTATTAACTTCCAGCTGACTGACTCCCAGCCTGTGTTATTTCAAAGTGTCTGGAGGGGAAAAGGGAACTGCCAAACCACCCCATCAGTGCAGAGGTTCTGAATGCATTTCAGAGGAAGCAGAGATTTATGCAGGGTGAGATAGAGAGAAGCCTGACCTTGGGTCTCATGGGTTGAGGAAAACAACCTAACACTGGGCCCCTGGTTCCCATAACAAGGCAGCTGTCTCCCACAAGAGGGTAAAGACATAGCGAGACATCTGGTTAGGAATAACAGGTTATCATTAATGTTAATGAATGGGATTGTGCTTAATTATACCAACCAATTAGCACGCTTCTGGTTAGGATGGACAGCACCCTGCAGAACTTATGTTACCAATCAGAACTGGGCACATTGCCTTGGCTGGTAAGAAACACCATAAGAGAACGATCCTGTCACTGATAAATGTTCAACCTATTATTCATCACATTGATGCCTTTGTGTCGTTCTGGGCCCTGCATGTGAGGGACAAATCTGACAATGCAGCATGAAGTTCAGATTATTATTAATTATTGTTGTTAATATTGTTATTGCTATTATTGTTATTATTATTATTGTTATTTCTTTTTTTAAAAATTCTCCCTAACGACCTTTCTTGGATACTTTCTAGGCCACAACCCTCTGGAGCTCACAAACTGCAGGCTGCAAACCACTGCTGGAAACACACAAAACACAAACAAATCAAGCAGTGGACTCATGCTGCTTGCAGGCTGTCATTCACTGCACATTCGTTTTGTCTCTCTGGACTGCAAGCTTTTCAGGGCAGGCAGCTGCCATTTTCTGTGTGCTCACTTGATTTCAGGTGACAAGACTGGAACCCTAAGAAAGAATAACAATCATGAATGAACACAGTGATTGTCATCTCGTGTCAGGTGTGGCAGAGCAGGGCACTACCCCACCGGAGGTTTGAATGAGGTGTGAACTGTGGCAGGGCACACCCAGTCCACTGCCCCACCAGAGGTGTGAATGGGGCAGGAAACGGTCTTCCTCCCTCCCCACCTCTGTCAATAGGTGTGAAGTGCCTTCTCCCACCCTCCATGGGCTTGAACAGGGAGGCAACAGATCACCTCAGTATATATATGGCAGCTGGACAGATTGCAGCAGGACTTGCTTGGACTTGCTTGGACTTGCTTGGACTTGCTTGGACTTGCTTAGACCTTCACTGGGACCTGCACGGACCTGCACTGGGACCTGAACACGGACCTGGAGACACGAACCTCGCACGGACTTTGAGACAGTCTCCCATCTGTAAGTAGGGCAAGTTTCATGCCCAAACCTTTCCATTTTTCTGATTTTTCCTGAATTACAAGAAAAAGCATCATTGTGAAGACTTTTCCTGACCGAATTAGAACCCAAAGTTAAACTAATCTACACACAGATTGTGGGTGGGGCTTTGGAAATTATAAAAGCTACATAATTTATAATTTCAGCCTCTTCAATAGCCCACAATCAATACATCAGGAAGGACACCTCCGTGGAAACCCAGCAAGCCAGAGATACCTGATTGCAATGAGGCAGAGAAGGAGGCGAAGGACATTTCCCCTCCCACTAGTGACTTGCTTATTTACAGATTTTTTGCAACAATTTTATTGGTTACAGCAGGACAAAGATATTTAGTGGAATGTGCATTTCTCCCCTAAGCTATTGCAGTTGTGGAAAGGTGCTGTACCTTCCAGAGAAGGGCCACGGTGATGTGCAGAGAGCTGCAGCACCTCTGCTGTGAGGTCAGACTGAAAGAGTTGGGGCTGTGCAGGCTGGAGAAGAGGAGGCTCCCAGGTGACCTTACTGTGACCTTGCAGGATCTGAAGGGGACCTACAAAAAAGCTGGAGAGGGACTTTTTAGGCTATCAGGGAGTGACAGGAGTAGGGGGAATGGAGCAAAGCTGGAGGTGGGGAGATTCAGATTGGATGTGAGAAGGAAGTTGTTGAGCATGAGAGTGGTGAGAGGCTGGAATGGGTTGCCCCTGCAGGGAGGTGTTTGGGGCCAGATCCCTGGAGGTGTTTTTGGCCAGGCTGGCAGAGGCTGTGGGCAGCCTGCTCTAGGGTAGGGTTTTCCTGGGCATGGCAGAGGGGTTGGAACTGGCTGATCCTTGTGGTTCCTTCCAACCCTGACTGATTCTATGGTTCTATTCTATGATTCTATGATCAGAAGAGAGCACAAGATTTTTGATTGTATACAAATATGTAGCAATCTGTCCAGAACGTGGACAAAAGTGATATCTAAAGATGAGATCCTCCTGGTGTAGAGAAGCTCATGAGCTACCTCGAATGAGCTCTCACTGCACTTCTCTAGTGGTACCATCCAATATGATCCTTGGACGAATAAAAGCTGGAGAGATTATCAAACTTTCTTATCCACCCTAATGGCAAGAACAATATTGGAGCCTGGAATCTCCATTTCAGGTAAGATACAGAAATGAGCTCTCACTGCACTTCTCTAGTAGCTGGATAAGGCTGTGGGCAGCCTGCTCTAGGGTAGGGTGTCCCTGGGCATGGCAGGGGGGTTGGAACTAGATGATCCTTGTGGTTCCTTCCAACCCTGACTGATTCTACGATTCTAAAATATTGCAGCCATGCCTGCTCCCTTCCATGTACCTGTCTAAGGACTGACACGAATATTGTACCCATGCTGTTCATTCCAGAAATCTGACATTTCTCAAGATGAGGCCAAATGTGTTTACAGATAGATTTCTGAGTTTATTCAAGCTGAAAGGTACTTCTCATCTTTTGAAATGTCAGACTGCTGCTCCAAGAAAAATGAGTACAAGAGATAGGGCCACTGTTGCACAGCTCCATTTTCAAATGAGCAGTATCTGATGGAAGGTCCCAGCATTCACACAGCTCAGTGTTTGGCTATGATATATTGGCTGCACTGGCAGGCTGTAGTTCCTTGAGCCCACTTATTATTTGCTTCAGTTGAATGCCCACAGCAGCCCCCAGATCCTTGTATCCCCTACAAGCCTTATACTCATTTCAACATCTGTATCATAGAATCATAGCATCAACCAGATTGGAAGAGACCTCCAAGCTCATCCAGTCCTATCCACCTAGCCAACCTATCACCCAGCCCTATCCAATCAACTAGACCATGGCACTAAGTGCCCCCTCCAGTCTTTGCTTGAACACTCCAGGGATGGTGACACCACCACCTCCCAGGGCAGCCCATTCTGATGGCAAATAATATCACTTAAGGGGTTGTACTTATTTAAATGAGTGATTTAATAAGCTAGAGGGCACAGGTTTGCTATAGAGATGCTTTGTAGCTGGGTGAAAAGAGACACCAGGAGAGCACAATGTAGTTAGGAGTGTCAGTGTGACTCTGCAGTGAGCAGGCTACCTGTGCATTGTAAGTGCAGATTTGGAACAGCAGTGCTGAGTATGTCAAAAGCATCATGATTTACTGCCTCCTGCTTCAACTCCCACAACCTATACCTTTTGCACAACTTACCTCTATCTCCTGTTCAATATCTTTATTGATGACCTGGACAAGGGAATTGAGTCCAGCATCATTAACTTTGCAGAGGACACCAAGTTAAGAGCACGTGTGGATCTGTTGGAGGGTAGGAGGGACCTGCAGAGGGACCTGGACAGGCTGCATGGGTGGGCAGAGGCCATTGGGATGAGGTTCAACAAGGCTAAGTGCAGGGTTCTACACTTTGGCCACAACAACCCCAGGCAGTGTTACAGGCTGAGGACAGAGTGGCTGAGAGCAGCCAGGCAGAGAGGGACCTGGGGGTGCTGGGAGATAGGAGCTGAACAGGAGCCAGCAGTGTGCCCAGGTGGGCAGCAGAGCCAATGGCATCCTGGGCTGGAGCAGGAGCAGTGTGGCCAGCAGGAGCAGGGAGGTTATTCTGCCCCTCTACTTGGCACTGGTCAGGCCACATCTTGAGTGCTGTGTCCAGTTCTGATCCACTCAATTCAAGAGAGATGTTGAGATGCTGGAATGTGTGCAGAGAAGAGCAGCAAGGCTGGGGAGGGGCCTGGAGCACAGCCCTGTGAGGAGAGGCTGAGGGAGCTGGGGGTGTGCAGCCTGGAGGAGAGGAGGCTCAGGGCAGACCTCATTGCTGTCTACAACTACCTGAAGGGAGGTTGTAGCCAGGTGGGGTTGGGCTCTGCTCCCAGACAAGCAGCAACAGAAGGAGGGGACACAGCCTCAAGTTGTGCCAGGGCAGGTTCAGGCTGGATGTTAGGAAGAAGTTGTTGTCAGAGAGAGTGATTGGCATTGGAATGGGCTTCCCAGGGAGGTGGTGAAGTCACCATCCCTGGAGGTATTCAAAAAAAGGCTGGATGGGGCACTTCATGCTGTTGGCTAGGGCTGGGTGATAGGTTGGACTGGATGACCTTGGAGGTCTCTTCCAACCTGGCTTATTCTATTCTATTCTATTCTATTCTATTCTATTCTATTCTATTCTATTCTATTCTATTCTATTCTATTCTATTCTATTCTATTCTATTCTATTCTATTCTATTCTATTCTATTCTATTCTATTCTATTCTATTCTCTCTTGTATTCTATTCTATATTCTATTCTATTCTCTCTTGTATTCTATTCTATATTCTATTCTATTCTATATTCTATTCTATTCTATATTCTATTCTATTCTATAGACTTCTCTGTAAAATCCACCCAGACCTTCACACCATATTGTTCCTCGACCTTCCATGCATCTGCTGTCTGGAGATGTTGTTAAGCAGAAAGCATCTGTTGATGCTATGGGGTGTGACATTTTCTTTTCATCCTAGATGAAGTCAATAATTAGTTTTGACTCAAAATTGCTGGGACAGGGAGAATGCACCACACCAGAAAATCAAACAGAGGGGCAGGACATTAAAAATAGTTCCTAAATAATTTGAACGTTAACAACAGCCTGGTTTGGTTTCCCTGGTACTCCTGGAATCATTTTAAGAGCCTAGTTCAAGGTAGCAATTTGGATTTGCTATTGTTGCTAAAGCCCCAGTTTAACTTCTGTGCCAGGGCACCAATTACCTGTGCTGCACTTAGAAGTGGAACTGCTCTGACCCAGCTCTGCAAGAGCGAGAAGAATTTTGTTTAGCTTAATGTCGTTCAGTACAAAAAAATTAGAGGTTAGATTATCTGTAGCAAGCTGCGTGGTTTAAAGTGTGGCAAAAGCACTGTGAGGGACTGGGTGACCTGAGCTTCCATTAAAAGAAATAAAAAAGTGAGGCAGCTTGGAAAATCTGCCTGTAATTTTGATGTCTTTATCTTTTACGTTTCGCTTTGCCTTTGTGAAGGTGTTGGTTGTGGGCACATCATAGAATCATAGAATCACAGAATCAGTCAGGGTTGGAAGGGACCACAAGGATCATCTAATTCTAACCCCCCCTGCCATGCCCAGGGACACCCTACCCTACATCAGGTTGCCCACAGCCTCTGCCAGCCTGGCTGCAAACACCTCCAGGGATCTGGCCCCAAACCCCTCCCTCAGCAACCCATTCCAGCCTCTCACCACTCTTATGCTCAACAACTTCCTCCTCACCTCCAATCTGAATCTCCCCACCTCCAGCTTTGCTCCATTCCCCCTAGTTCTCTCACTACCTCATAGCCTAAAAAGTCCCTTTCAGCTTTTCTCTAGGCCTTCATCAGATCCTGGAAAGCCACACTGAGGTCACCTGGGAGCCTCCTCTTCTCCAGCCTGCACAGCCTCAACTCTTTCAGTCTGTGCTCACAGCAGAGCTGCTGCAGCCCTCTGAGCATCCTCGGGGCCCTTCTCTGCACACCTCCAGCATCTCCACATCTCTCTTGTCCCAGGGGCTCCAGAACTGGATGCACTACTCCAGGTGGGATCTCAGCAGAGCACAGCAGAGGGGGAGAATCACCTCCCTCGACCTCGACATCACTTCTCACAAATCTCAGTGCTTGACATAAGCTATTTTATTTTCATTTGTCTCTTCAGCCAATTTCATCATAGTATCTCCTGCTTTTATTTTTTGTTCCCCCCCCCTATATGGCACCCTTCTGTGAGAACAAATACCTACATTAGCTGTTTTCTACTTGCATGGAGAAGAGAGGTATAATGATGCTAAAATAACTTTTCAATGAAGTAAGTTCTGCTCTTCTAGATGAGACCAGGGTATGCTCTTTAGCCTGAAGAACCTGTTCTCTGGAGAAGTTTGTCAGACAAAATAACCAATAACAGTCTCTAAAGAGCACTTAACTTAGAGCACTCTACGAGGCAAAAACACAGTATCAGGCCAAATCAAGGAGAGGAAGGTCAGAAAGTCTGGAGAAGAGAAGACTGAGAGGGGATTTAATAAATGTTTATAAATAGCTGAGGGATGGGTGTTAGGAGATGGGGGACAGGCTCTGCTCATTTGCTCCCTGCAATAGGGAAAGGAGCAGTGGATGGAAGTTGCAGCAGAGGAGGTTGCAGCTCAACACAAGGGGAAACTTCTTTACTGCAATGGTCACAGGGAATGATCACATGGGATGATTCTGTGCTCCACAACCTCCCTGGCCAACCCGTGACAGTGTCTCACCACCCTCAACTTCCTCCTAACATCCCATTTAAATCTCCCCTCTGCCCATTTAAACCCATTACCCCTGGTCCTGTCGTAACAAGACCTTGTGAATTTGGATCCACACTCCCCTCCACACAACCTCTCAGAGGACCTCAGCGTCTCACATCCAGGGAGCTGTGTGGTGGATCGAGTCTGTATTTGCTGCTGCATCAGCAAACAAAGATTTTTGTGATTTTGGATCCACACTCCCCTCCACACAACCTCTCAGAGGACCTCAGCGTCTCACATCCAGGGAGCTGTGTGGTGGATCGAGTCTGTATTTGCTGCTGCATCAGCAAACAAACATTTGTACCTAATGATGACAAGTGCATCCTCTTTGTGCCAGAAACAATTGATTTCCAAGCAAAGATAAGAGAATTATGTATTGTGTCTTCCATCTGTAAAACTAATTAACTCCTTTGATTTAGCTAAGAGGTGTGGGGGGAGGGGGGGGTGATGTCTCCCAAAGCTCAGCCTCACTGAAAATTGACCTTTCCATCTACAAACACACCGTTTAATTTACAAGAGAAACAAAACCCTTGGAATTGTATTTACTCAGTCACTTTAATAAAGGTCAGCCCTTTCCAGAAACAATTGTAAATGTGGCATTTTAGCCTTTCCTTGGTAGGAAAGTGTTGCTGAATCTCCACGTCCAGGCAGAGCATTGCCTTCGAATTAAAACCGACTAAATATACAAGAACAAAGAAATTCTACCAAAAAGTGCCCCTAGCTCTAAGGTGCTGTAATTCACCCTCAGCTTTTATGCTTCCCTAGCACTATTTTCTCATGTCTCCTGTGTCTTAGCCCAGCTAATATTCAATACCTACAGGACGTGTGCTGAGAACAAACCTAATGTGTTTTTAAAGGTCTACCAAGTTCAGCAGGAAATAGAATAGGCTTTTTTCTTTGACCTTTAGGAAGGAGACTTGGCAAAATCATTGAAGAAAAGTTTACTTATCTGAGATGTGGAGGTCCCAGTCCAGCAAAGCATTTTAGTATGTGATTGACTTTGAGCTGGGGTAGCCCCACTGCAGCCTATGGGGCTGTTGGCTCATGTTGTGTATTGTAGTTGTGTCCTCGGTGCACAGTCCTGCTTTGTAATGAACCAAAAAAAACAACCCCAACAACACCAGCCAAAAGCCAAAACCCACAACAGACTAGGCTAGAAAAGTGACAATGCCAGTGGGAGAGTTTTTTTAATGAAGACGTTTCTGGGATCAATGGATCCAATTGCTGTGGTCTCCATCTATGGAAAGCAGTATCCAGACTGAATCCCTGTCTCTCCTGCTCACCTGTCCAGCTGGAAGGACTGTGGTTTTCAACTTGCCACTTCTCAAATAGAAATGCAGCAAATGAAAGCCATTTGGATGAGAATGCCTTGGAGTTTCTATGATCCAAAGTGCTAAGGTAAGCTGGGATTTAAAGCCTTTCACTCCTGGTTTCCCTCCAAGAGTGTGTTCTTCCTTAAGAGTAGGCAATGTTAAAGACAGTGCTCAGGTAGGAAGCTTTCTGGCATCTCGACTTATTCTTTAACAGGAAAAAGGTTTGGAAGTCTGAAATGGACTTCCTGATGAAAAACAAACAAAAAAAAAAGAAGTCTTTTACAGGGTATTTATGGTGCCCTTCAGTGTGTGGATCCTTCCAATGGCTTCAGTGAAGAAAGGATTTACATAAATCCAATAAAAAAAGCTTACATTTGTCATCATATGATAACATTTCAAACTAGCATGTGGGAAATTCTGCCTAATGGAATTAACCAGAGAATTGGAAGGCTCAGGACATCCCAGGCAGATTAATAACTAATCTTGCAACGATTTACAGTGTGAGGAAGCTCTCTCTACAGAACAGAAAACATTGTGGTCAGTTGAAAAATTCTCCGAGTGTTGATTAAAACAGAGTCACAACTGGAATGTATTAAAATTATCCTCCCAAGAGCCCTTTTCTGCAGTTTTTTTTAGCCAGTATTCAGTTCTGTTGCCTTCAAGAGCCTAAAATAATTGCTAACAAATCCCAAAGTATCATTTACTCTGTCTTCATATCTGCGTGCTAGTCCTGTGTCTGGTAGACTGAGTGCTATAAGCTACACTTCAGTCAGTCAGTAGGCAAGACAAATTGGAAAAAAAAAAATCAAATGTACAACAGACAAAGTGAGCAATGCAAAACCAGAGAGGTTCTGAGTGTGGATGTGTTTGGCTTTGGGCTGGAGAAAAGGAATAGCCTGTGGAAAATGGAAAGAAGACATCACATCAAACAAGCACTGAACCATCACTGAATGACCAAAGGTCCTTTACTTCAGCTGCTCTAATATCTGCTGTATTTAGTTGAAGTTTCTAGAGAGGAATCTCTCAAATTTTGACAGAAGCTGCATAAAAAGAGGGGATATTTGCTGCAATCCTATCCCTGTATAGTTTTGCCTACAGAGGATCTTGAATTCCTAGTTTGAATTCAAATTTTACATCCAATTTTATCCTCACAGCACTACTAGAAACTGTCATCACTTGAGCTGTTAAAGGGGTTTGATTCCCTATGAATGAATGTCAGGTAGTGCCAGGACTAGGGGGAATGGAGCAAAGCTGGAGGTGGAGAGATTCAGATTGGATGTGAGGAGGAAGTTTTTGACCATGACAGTGGTGAGAGCCTGGAATGGGTTGCTCAGGGAGGTGATTGTGGCCACATTGCTGGAGGTGTTTGCAGCCAGGCTGGACGAGGCTGATCTGATTCCAGATACTGGAAGGTTGTTATAAGGTCTCCTCAAAGCCTTCTCTTCTGCAGGCTGAAAAGCCCCAACTCTCTCAGCCTGTCCTCATAGCAGAGCTGCTGCAGCCCTCTGATCATCTTCACAGCCCTCCTCTGGACCCTCTCCAGCAGTTCCATGTCCTTCCTGTGCTGGGGGCTCCAGCAAGGAGTAGCTGGAGAAGCCTTCCAATATCTGAAAGGGGCCTACAGGAGGGCTGAGGAGGTACTATTCAAAAGGTCTTGTAATGACAGGACGAGGGGGAATGGGTTCAAACTGGCAGAGGGGAGATTGAAACTGGATGTTAGGAGGAAGTTTTTTACAGTGAGGGTGGTGAGACACTGGCACAGGTTGCCCAGGGAGGCTGTGGAGCACAGAAGCACCCAATGTGTGTGCACCTTGTTTACCACGGGTTGCAAGCAGGAGAAAAAGAAGTTATAAAAACCAGAGAGCTCAGACTCCATGGCACCTGTCTTTTGTCCCTTTTCCCACCAGCTGCTTCTTCCCCCAAAACAGAGGGAAGGCAGAAAAAAATGTTTGGGCAAGCCAGCACACATACAGGCCTATTTTCCCCCTTCAGGTCTGCTGCAACAGTTTGAAAGCCTCATTGCTTTGGAGAGGAAGTACAGCGTGGTTTAAGCACCAGAGGAAAATTGTGTGAATTTAGAATGAGGGCTTAAAAAAAAAAGTAAATATTAAGTCAGTACATTGAGTTGTCTGAAAGAAATACTAATAAATGCATTATTAATTTCCGAGCTTGAAAACAAGTATTCCTAGCTTTCATTGCTGACTATTAAGATTTGGTGGAAGCTACTTTGTTAAGATAACATATTTAGCAATAAGCACTGCCTTGAACCAAGTGGTAAAAGAAATCAGAGCGTTGAGTGCTAAAAAAGGTTCTTTTACTTGTGAACAAATCTCCGTAATACAAAATTCCAAGAGGACAAATATATCTGCTGTCAGGCACCAGCTGTGCTAGAGTTTCGTGTTTGTCTTACAGAGACCATGGGCACTCAAAATGTGCTTTTCACCCTCTCAGACCGGGCATAAATATTCCAGGAAAGAGAATATCTGCACATACTTTGTTCTGGGTTTTATGAGAAGAGCAAGAAAAATTGCATAAGAGAAAAAAATTTGGGTGAATGCGTTCAAATATTGCAACGGTATTTGTCAGTGGGATTTGCCTTTGAAAAGTTGTTCATAAGGGACTGCAGATACTGCACTTGCAAATGTGGTGCTGCTGGCTGCAGTTCCAACATTCTAGCAGCATGCCAAGGGGCTGATTGGGAAGCGTTCGGTGCACAGCATTATCTAGCTCTGTTCACACTCCCTCGTATCCTCCTCCCTCCCCCTCTTTCTCCCTGGTTGACACAACTCTCCACTAGCAGTTTAGAAACTAAAGAGGAAAAAATACCAAGTTCCCATGTATTCCTTAAATATTCAAGAGTCCTACTGATCACAGTGGGAAGATTGCATATGAAAGGATGACAAGGTTGGGTTGTAACCACAATTCATATTTGGAAAAAAAAAGGCAAAAGCTTATGCTCTGAGCTTTAGAGATGATTGGAATGCAGCAATCCCATGTTTCTATTCAGTTGCTACTCTAATCCAGGCAGCTGGACAGCAGAAAGATATATAAAATAGACCAAGAGTTTCCTATTAAAACCACAATCCTGCTTAGCAGCCATTCTTTGATATTTCCTTTTATATCAGTTCAGAAGAAATAAGCCCAGAGAGAGCATCTTACACAAGACAAGCATGCAAAGGGCAAGGAAGGAAAAACGAAGCTAATCGTTGCCATCTTGCTGATGTTGTATTTCAATCATAGCATCATAAAATCATAGAATGGTTTAGGTTGGAAGGGGGCTCAAAGATCATCCAGTTCCAACCCCCCTGTGCCATAGGCAGGGACACCTCCCACTAGAACAGGTTGCCCAAGGCCTCATCCAACCTGGCCTTGAACACCTCCCAGCAGGGAGCAGCCACAACCTCCCTGGGCAAACTGTGCCAGTGTCTCACCACCCTCACTATAAAGGACTTCCTCCTAATATTCCGTTTAAATCTCCCCTCTGCCAGTTTAAACCCATTACTCCTTGTCCTGTCATTACAAGACCTTGTCAATAGTCCCTCCACAGCCCTCCTGCAGGCCCCCTTCAGATACTGGAAGGCTACTATAAGGTCTCCTTCTCTTCTCCAGGCTGAAAAGCCCCAACCCTCTCAGTATCTCCTTACAGCAGAGCTCCTGCAGCCCTCTCAGCATCTTGGTGGCCTCCTCTGCACTGGCTCCAACACTTCCATGTCCTTCTTGTGTTGGGTGCTCCAAAACTGCACACAGTGCTCTAGGTAGGGTCTGAGGAGAGTAAAGAGGGAGAATCCCCTCCCTTGCCCTGCTGCCCACAGCTGCTCTTGCTGCAGCCCAGCACACAGTTGCTGTCTGGGCCACACTCGCACACTGTCAGCTCCTGTTGAGTTTTTCATCAACCCAGTATGCCCCAGTATTTCGCATCCCATTTGTGGCTTCTAAGCTGCTTCAAGCTCCTCGCTAACATTTGATTAAGACATCACATGGTATCTTGAGGGTGATATGGCAGCTGCCCCCAGGCAATCTGAAACAAAAAATAGAGGTGTGAGTGCGCCCACACACATATGGACTGTATTGACTCGTACAGAACCAGTCTTCTGCGACTGGTGACAGATAGCCAATGAGTCTGGGTCTTCGGCTGTGCTCTGAAAAACACTCTGCTGCCTGTAGATTTTGCTGAGTTGTTTGGAGCAGAGTATTAACTCCCGCATGAGCTGCCCGCGCACACTTCTCCATTTTAAACGCGCTTCGTTCTTTCATGGGTTTGTGAGCCTCTGTTTGATGACAAAGTAGCTCTTGGCTTGTCAAAGGCTGAATGCCACTTCTGTACAGCACTGGAGCTTTTTGTGCCTAGCTATCAGTGCATGCCAGTGTTCAACAGCAAAGTGATGAATTCATAAAATGTGCTAGCTGCTCAGCATAAAAAAAAAAAAAAAGCCTGCCCCGCTAGGATGTGATAATCGTACTGGCTCCTGAGAAAAGGTTTGGGGGGGTTGGTATGACAAAAAGTCTTTGTGTCTGGGAGTTGATGCTCTAAGCCCTACTAGCATGAGACTTCTGCAGCAGATTCCCCCCCTCCCCTCTCTCTAACCAGTGTACATGCTGATGTGCTCAGCTTCTGCCTGGAAGTGCCAGTGAAGGTTTCCTTTCCATCTTTACACATGCTGCTGACAGGATACATTTTCTTTACTCCAAGACTTTTTTATTGGTACACACAATATCACAATTTGAGTGACCTGCTCTAGTGGGAAGTGTCCCTGCCTGTGACTCCTGAGAAAAGGTTTGGGGGTTTGGTATGACAAAAGGTCTTTGTGTCTGGGAGTTGATGCTCTAACCCCTACTAGCATGAGACTTCTGCACCATCTTCCCCCGTCCCCTCTCTCTAAGCAGTGTACTTGCTGATGTGCTCAGCTTCTGCCTGGAAGTGCCAGTGAAGGTTTCCTTTCCATCTTTACACATGCTGGTGACAGGATACATTTTCTTTCCCCCAATAATTTTTTTGGTACACATGATGGAATGTTAGGAGGAAGTTCTTCACAGTGAGGGTGGTGAGACACTGGAACAGGTTGCCCAGGGCGGTTGTGGCTGCTCCCTCCCTGGAGGTGTTCAAGGCCAGTTTGGATGAGGTCTTGAGCGACCTGTTCTAGTGGGAGGTGTCCCTGCCTATGGCACAAGGCGGTTGGAACTGGATGATCTTTGAGGTCTCTTCCAACCTAAACCATTCTACAATTCCATAATATCACAACTTGAGCGACCTGCTCTAGAGGGAGTTGTCCCTGCCCATGGTGGGATGGTTGAGACCAGATAAGTTTTGAGGTCCCTTCCAACCTAAACCATTCCATGATTCATTAAAACTTTTTTTGAGCAAAAAAGCACTCTCACTGGAAGCGTGCACAAAGCTGTTTGAAAGAGCTGGCGGGGTTGCAAACCATCCAGGTATGGATCAGAAACAATGATATCTGACTGAGGTGACTGTTAACACTTAAAAACCCAGAGTGCCAGTGCTTCTTCAATAGGTAAGGAAGATGAGCAGTGCTGCTGCTCAACATGAGCTGACAGTGTGTGCATGTGGCCCAGACAGCAACTGTGTGCTGGGCTGCAGCAAGAGCAGCTGTGGGCAGCAGGGCAAGGGAGGGGATTGTGCCCCTTGGCTCTGCTCTCCTCACACCCCACCTGCAGCACTGTCTGCAGCTCTGCAGCCCCCAGCACAAGAAGGTTGTAGAACTGTTGGAGCCAATCCAGAGCAATGTCAGCGAAATACGAAGAGATACTCTGAGGACACAGGGGTTGAAATTCTCTAATCTAAACCTGCAACATAGAATCACAGAATCATAGAATCGTAGAATCAATCAGGGTTGGAAGGCACCACAAGGATCTGCCAGCTCCAACCCCTCTGCCATGCCCAAGGACACCCTACCCTACATCAGGCTGCCCACAGCCTCTGCCAGCCTGGCCAAAAACACCTCCAGAGATGTGGCACCTAACACCTCCCTGGGCAACCCATTCCAACCTCTCATCACTCTCATGCTCAACAACTTCCTTCTCACATCCAGGATGAATCTCCCCACCTCCAGCTTTGCTCCATTCCCCCCAGTCCTCTCACTACCTGAGTGCCTCAAAAGTCCCTCCACAGCATTTTTGTAAGCTCCCTTCAGATCCTTGAATGCCACAAGAAGGTCACCTGAGAGCCTCCTCTTCTCCACTCTGAACAGCCCCAACTCTTTCAGTCTGTCCTCACAGCAGAGGTGCTGCAGCCCTCTGAGCATCCTCATGGACCTTCTCTGGACACGCTCCAGCATGTCCACATGCTCCTGCATCTATATTTCACCACAAAGTAACCAGGCTTCTCTGAGTTATAGAGCTTCTGCTGCTGGCTCTGATTTATATTCTTTGTAGGTACCTAAATTAGAGACTTGATTTGGGAAGGTATTATTCACAGTTTAAAGGCATGCAAAAATGCAGCTGCTCAGTGCGGCAATTCTGCCTGCTTTTAGACTGTGTTCAGATGCAGTCAGTCACCTAAATGGGGAATCAGAGTTTGGTTTTTCTCCTCTCTATTTCAGTTTCCTTATATCAGCCAGTCGGTGGTGGTTTAGCAGTTACCTGTCCCCCCACCTTTTGATATAAACCCTGGCTAGGACTCAGAACACTGCAAGTTGATAAATGAAGCTTTATATTTACAGCAATGCACAATATACAAGCAGATATTTACAACGTATAACAGATATTACAGATATATACAGTGAAAAGGTAATACAGAAACACCACAGCCCTCCCAGAGACCAAAATCCCCAAGAGGGGTAACCAACCACCCCCTACCACCTTTCCCCCCTTCCCCAATCTTATCTCACCACCTGTTGATGCTGCAGATAGGTGGAGGTAGATTGGCCAGGGGGGATTAGTAGTAGGAAAGAAGTTAGTAGAATTACTGAGAATTAGCTACCAAGGAAGAGACAAAGGAACCATGCAAAGAGAAGCAGCCACAGCCCAGCGAGGTCTGAAACTGTCTGAACTATCTATGTTTGGGTTACACTCATAAAACATTTTTTTTTTTTCTTTCTCAGTAAAGCTGTGAGTGAAGTGACACAATGTGTTGTCATTTCTCAGCCAATAGTCTAATTTCTCACTCAAATTCTCCAATTAGTTCAAAGCAGCACACAGTCAGTCATCCTTGGCTCTGCAAACACAAAACTGCTAAGCCTTTTTTTGAAAAAAAAATATATATCACATAATGTGGTCTTTGAGTGTTTGAGCCTGTGCCCATTGAGGTCAATGACAAAGCTTCTATTGACTTCAGTGATACAGAATCAGGCCCTGAGGCTCAAAGAATTGGTGCGTTGTTAATCCCTTGGTGCTAGCAGGCAAAAGGGCCCTGTAAAAGGGTAACCCAGTCCTGATAAATGGACACCAAGCAGGCAGCATTGCTTGGACCGAAAGCCTATGCCACTCATATAGATTTTTATAGGTGTAGATAAAGACCAGGAGACCTCTAGAATCATAGGATCAGTCAGGGTTGGAAGGGACCACAAGGATCAGCCAGTTCCAAGCCCCCTGCCATGCCCAGGGACACCCTACCCTAGAGCAGGCTGCCCACAGCCTCTGCCAGCCTGGCCAAAAACACCTCCAGCAATGTGGCCCCAACCACCTCCCTGGGCAACCCATTCCAGGCTCTCACCACTCTCATGCTCAACAACTTTCTCTTCACATCCAGTCCGAATCTCCCCACCTCCAGCTTTGCTCCATTCCCCCTAGTCCTGTCACTCCCTGACACCCTAAAAAGCCCCTCCCCGTTTTTTTTGTAGCCCCTTTCAGATGCTGAAAGGCCACAAGAAGGTCACCTGGGAGCCTCCTCTTCTCCAGCCTGCACAGTCCCAACTCTTTCAGTCTGTCCTCACAGCAGAGGTGCTGCAACACTCTGAGCATCCTCGTGTCCCTTCTCTGGACACCTCCAGCTTGTCCACATCCCTCTTGTAATAGCGGCTCCAGAACTGGACGCTAGGTGGGGTCTCAGCAGAGCGGAGTAGAGGGGGAAAATCATTTACCTCGCCCTGCTGGCTACACTTCTCCTGATGCAGCCCAGGATCTGGTTGGCTTTCTGCACACTACTGGCTCACGTTGAGCTTCTTGTCCACCAGCACTCCCAAGTCCCTTTCCTCAGGGCTTCTCTCCAGCCAGTCACTGCCCAACATGTATCTGTGTTTGGGATTCCCTCGACTCAGCTGCAGGACCTTGCACTTGGTGTTGTTGTACTTCATGGGGTTGGCTTGTGCCCACCTCTGCAGCCTGTCCATGTCCCTCTCAGCCTCCACAGCCAACTTTTCTACCTTTGAATTAAAGCATTGTTAATTAGCAAACCAGATTTTGCTGAATGGAATGGAATCGAATAGAATAGAATAGAATAGAATAGAAT
>VWZI01004105.1:36566-53792 GCA_013396835.1 Psilopogon haemacephalus
ATCTGTTTTGTTTTTTTTGGGGGGGGGGCAGGGTGGTTAGAGTACAAATCTTGTTGTCTACTTGAACAGCAGCCACGGAGCTGAGATGCACACTAAGCCCTACCTGAGCAGTCTTGCCCGGAGTGGGGAATCTGTTTACAGCAGATTCACACTCAGTGTTCCTGCTCACAGTAGAATCAGTTACGCTGCCTTTTGTGCCAAAAATAGGCTCTCGTTGCTCCCTTGCTCCTGTTTTTCAGAGGCAGCCAACACAGCTGGCACACGTGAGTTGGGGGTCTTAGGAGCATCTTCAATGGCACTGAAACTTGCCAAAGTTTCAGTGTGCTACACTTGACAGACAACCCCCCCTGCCCCTGACAGCCTTCAAGCTGCAAGGATGTCACTGGGGGTGTAATTAGAAGGCAGTGGAAGGCCTTGTTGAGCCTTTAAAGGCTGCACTTGGTTGTGAGATGGGGTGGAAAGAGACTATGGCTTGACTGGCAGGGCCCCAGAAGAGTTTGGAGAGCTGAGAGCTTGAAAGTGCATTTTTAATCTTAAAGGGAATGCCTTTGGTGCAAGCAGTCGAGAGATGCACAGGCCTGCACAATGCTGCTTTTGCAAAGATGCTGTGAAGTGTTTAATTTCTGGGTCAGTTAGAAGCATTCGACCTTCTGAATCAGAAATGCATCTCAGCTGTGAGGAATGTACATAGAATCACAGAATGGTTTAGATTGGAAGGGACCTCAAAGCTCAGCCAGTTCCAACCCCTGTTGGAACACCTCTCACTAGAACAGGTTGCTCAAAGCCTCATCCAGCCTGGCCTGGAACACCTCCAGAAAGGTTGTGGAGCACAGAAGCAAGGGAAAAAAAGAGATTGTCACTCAAGACCTCATCCCGCCTCGTCCTGAATACCTCCAGGGAAGTTGTGGAGCACAGAATCACTCGATGTGATCAATGATCACATTGGGTGATTCTGTGCTCCACAACCTCCCTGGGCAACCTGTGCCAGTGTCTCACCACCCTCACTGCAAAGAGCTTCCTCCTAACATCCTTCTGCCAGTTTAAACCCATTCCTCCTCATCCTGTCATTACAAGACCTTGTCAATAGTCCCTCCACAGCCCTCCTGGAGCCCACTTTGGAAAGGCTACTCTAAGGTCTCCTGGCAGCCTTCTCTTCTCCAGGCTGCACAGCCCCAATTCTCTCAGCCTGTCCTCACAGCAGAGCTGCTGCANGAATGGTTTAGGTGAGAAAGGACCTCAAAGATCATCTAGTTTCCACCCCATGCCATAGACAGGGACACCTCCCACTAGAACATGTACTGCTTATACATATATATACATATACCTATATGTACTGCATATATATATATACACACACATATATATATGTACTGCATGTTTTTAAGATGTTTGAGTTTTGGGCTCCCCAGTTGAAGAAGGACAGGGATCTGCTGGAGAAGGTCCAGTGGAGGGCTATGAGGATGCTGAGGGGACTGCAGCACTGCCTGGGGAGGAGAGGCTGAGGGACCTGGGGCTGCTTAGTCTGGAGAAGAGGAGACTGAGAGGGGATTGAATCAATGTTTATAAATAGCTGAGGGTGGGGGGTGGGGACGGGACAGGCTCTGCTCCCTTGCTGCCTGGGATAGCACAAGGATGGAAGCTGCAGCACAGGAGGTTCCAACACAAGGGGGAACTCCACACAAATGGTAATTTCTTTAGTGTAAGGGTCTCAGACCACTGGCACAGGCTGCCCAGAGGGGTTGTGGAGTCTCCTTCTCTGGAGTCTTTCAAGGCCTGTCTGGATGTGTTCCTGTGTGTCTCTGCTAGATTGTCTGGTCCTGCTGTGGCAGAGGGCTTGGACTCAGTGATCTCTTTGGGTCCCTTCCAAGCCCTGACAGCCTGTGAGCCTGTGACAATCATGGCCCGTTCAAAACAAAGACAGAGTGTTCCTTCCTGTAGCTCTTTTGCATTTGTGATCTAATTACTTGGGAGTCCAGCCTGATGTCAGTGAGGGTTTCTTACTCCCTGTGCATGAGACCAGAACTCAAGGCTACCTCTTTATATTTCTAGGCTTCTTAGTCTGCCAACCTTGAGGCATTCTGTGAGCTTTGGGGAATGTTGTTGCTACTGAAAGCTGCCATTCAGCTGCCTTTGCCTTGAGTAGCCTAAATGGTCTTGCATGTTCCAAAACCTGCATGGAGCCAAGCTGGAGGTGGGGAGATTGACACTGGATGTGAGGAGGAAGTTGTTGAGCATGAGAGTGGTGAGAGGCTGGAATGGGTTGCCCAGGGAGGTGTTTGGGGCCACATTGCTGGAGATGTTTTTGGCCAGGCTGGCAGAGGCTGTGGGCAGCCTGCTCTAGGGTAGGGTGTCCCTGGGCATGGCAGATGGGTTGGAACTGGCTGATCCTTGTGGTCCCTTCCAACCCTGACTGATTCCATGACTCCATCCATTGCTCCATGTCCTATCCCAGGGAGCAAGTGATCAGAGCCTGTCCCAGTCCCTCCTTCTCCCCAAGCCCTCAGATATTTATAAACGTTTATTAAATACACTCTATCTTCTCTTCTCCAGACTAAGCAGCCCCAAGTCCCTCAGCTGCTCCTCACCAGGCAGTGTTCCAGTCCCATCCCTGGAGGTGTTTGCAGCCAGGCTGGATGAGGCTGTGGGCAGCCTGATCTAGGGTAGAGTGCCCATGCCCATAACAGGGGGGGGTTGGAGCTGGCTGATCCTTGTGGTCCCTTCCAACCCTGACTGATTCTATGATTCTATGAAAACCTCACTAATTCAGCAAAAGCCTTTTGATGAGCACTAACTAAATGGAGAGTGTAGATCTTCCCTGATGAACCACTTTTTGGGAAATTTTAGTTATGTTTTGTCATCAAAAACGAATGTTGCTGACGGATGTCAGAAGTGCTGTCAGCTGATCTCTGCGCTTTTAGCTTGCAGCTATAGTTCTGAGAAAATTATTTCCACGTGTCTATTTTGGAAGATCACTCTCAGCTTATTTGAAATGTGGCATCATCAAAGAACGTGTGGCGACAAAGTTATATGGGGACTCTGCTGTTTGACCAAAGGGCTGCAGGAATAATCTGTTACCAAAACACTGGTACATGTATTGCAGTACTGAAAACATACAGAAATTAGTCGACTTTTGCTTCCTTCTTCTGTAAAATGTGAAAGATGCATTTGCTGAGAGCAAGTATGATCTGAGCAAGGATGCTTGGAGGGCTGCAGCAGCTCTGCTGTGAGCACAGACTGAAAGAGTTGGGGCTGTGCAGGCTGGAGAAGAGGAGGCTCCCAGGTAACCTTCTTGTGGCCTACAAAAAGGCTGGGGAGGGACTTTTTAGGAGTTCCCTGGTTTCCCCTCCCTACCCCTTTTTGAAAATGGGAGTTATGTTTCCCCTTCTCCAGTCAGTGAGGACTTCACCTGACTGCCAGGGCTTTTGGAATATAATAGAGAGGGGAGTCTTCTGTTACAGTCTGGAGAGACACTTCATGTAGTCCATTAATGAGGATGCTCAGAGGGCTGCAGCACCTCCGCTATGAGGACAGGCTATGAGATTTGGAGCTGTTCAGTCTGGAGAAGAGGAGGCTCCCAGGTCACCTCATTGTGGCCTTCCAGTATCTGAAGGGGGCTGCAAGAAAGCTGTGGAGGGACTTTTTAGGCTCTGAGGTAGTGACAGGACTAGGGGGAATGGAGCCAAGCTGGAGGTGAGGAGATTGAGACTGGAGGTGAGGAGAAAGTTGTTGAGCATGAGAGTGGTGAGAGCCTGGAATGGGTTGCCCAGGGAGATGGTTTAAGGCCAGGTTGGCAGAGGCTGTGGGCAGCCTGAAGTAGGGTAGGGTGTCTCTGGACGTGGCACTGGATGATCCTGGTGGTCGCTTCCTTCCCTGATTGATTCTATAAGTGAAACAGCTGGATTCCAGCCTCAGCTTAAATAAAAAAATCTCAGCACTTCTAAGTCCCAAATGTCATCCCCAATGTGAAACAGGCTTTATTGCCACCTTCCAATACCTGAAGGGGGCCAACAAGAAAGCTGGGGAGGGACTTTTTGGGGTTTCAGGTACTGATAGAACTGAGGGAACAGAACAAATCTGGAGGAGGGTAGAGTTAGATTAGACATTGCAAAGTTCTTCCCCACGAGGTTGGTAAGACACTGGAACAGGCTGCCCAGGGATGTGGCAGAAGCCCCATCCCTGGATGTTTTTAAGGCCAGGCTGGATGTGGCTGTGAGCAATGTGATCTAGTGGAAAGTGTCCCATGGCAGGAGGGGCTTAGAAACTTAGCTGATCCTTAAGGATTCTTCAAACCCTAACAATTCTCTGTGATTCTGTATGATCCCCAAGCATCTTTTTTATTTTTTTCTAGTCAGACAGACTCTTCTACCCTGAAACCACAGGTGAACTGACCTGTTAGCATACACATCACTGGAATGGTTAATTATCATTTGCCTGTGCTCAAATTTGCTGTTGACTACAGACTCAACAGGAGCTGAGCAAGCTTCTGGCACTCCAAGCCACATTTTACAGCTAGCCAATGTTGTACCTGCAAGAATGCAGCCTGCTGAGGTCACATCTTTCAGCATTCTCCTGCAAAAAGAGACAGAGCATGTGGAAAGAAGGGTCAGATGCTGAGTACAGGTATACACACTGACAGGTTGCTTCTAACAAGAGACAAGTGAGAGATAAATGATTCAGGAACTACAGGGTCCAGGAGATGCATATCTTAGAATCATAGAATCAGTCAGGGTTGGAAGGCACAACAAGGATCAGTCACTTCCAACCCCTCTGCCATGCCCAGGGACACCCTACCCTGGAGCAGGCTGCCCACAGCCTCTGCCAGCCTGGCTGCAAACACCTCCAGGGATGTGGACCCAAACACTTCCCTGCAGGGGCAACCCATTCCAGCCTCTCACCACTCTCATGCTGAACAACTTCCTCCTCACATCCAATCTGAATCTCCCCACCTCCAGCTTTGCTCCATTCCCCCTAGTCCTCTCACTACCTGACAGCCTAAAAGTCCCTCCCGAGGGTTTTTGTAGCCCCCTTCAGATCTTGGAAGGCCACAAGAAGGTCACCTGGGAGCCTCCTCTTCTCCAGCCTGCACAGCCCCAACTCTTTCAGGCTGTGCTCACAGTAGAGGTGCTGCAGCCCTCTGAGCATCCTCGTGGCCATTCTCTGGGCATGCTCCAGCATCTCCACATCCCTCTTGTCCCAGGGGCTCCAGCACTGGATGCACTACTCCAGGTGGGCTCTCAGCAGAGCACAGCAGAGGGGCACAATCACCTCCCTGGCCCTGCTGCCCACACTGCTCCTGCTGCAGCCCAGCCTCTGCTTTCCTTTCTGCCCTGCAAGTGCACACTGCTGCCTCATCTTCAGCTTCTCCTCCACCAGCACACCCAAGTCCCTCTCCTCAGGGCTGCTCTCCAGCCAGTCCCTGCCCAGCCTGGATTTGTGCTTGGGATTGCCTATCTTGAAAAACTGTGATTGTGATGCTCTAATTCATACCGAATGAGAATTATGTCCTGCTTCCTTCTTGCTTACCACAGATGTATTATTTGTTCTCATACTTCCAATATATTTGTAAGTCCATAAAAGAGATATTTCTCCCCAGACTGAATCCATAAACCAAACAGATGCACACAGCAGACAGATAACTTCATGTGTGCCTTAAAACCAAACTCCTCTCTGAAAACTTTAGGAGTGCTGATCTACTCCAGAGGAGGGCCATGAAGATGGTCAGAGGGCTGGAGCACCTCTGCTATGAGGACAAGCTCAGAGAGTTGGGGCTTTTCAGCCTGGAGAAGAGAAGGCTTCCAGGAGACCTTAGAGTAACCTTCCAGTATCTGAAGGGGGCTACAGGGAGGCTGGGGAGGGACTGTTCACAAGGTCTTGTAATGACAGGATGAGGGGGAATGGGTTCAAAATGGTGGAGGGGAGATATAAAGGGGATGTTAGGAGGAAGCTCTTCACAGTGAGGGTGATGAGACACTGGAACAGGTTGCCCAGGGAGGTTGTGGCTGCTCCCTCCCTGGAGGTGTTCAAGGCTTGGCTGGATGAGGCCTTGAGCATCCTAGGAGGTGTCCCTGCCTCTGGCACAGGGGGGTTGGAACAGGATGATCTTTGGGGTCTCTTCCAACCTAAACCATTCTATGATTCTTAGAAGTTCAATTCAGCTCTAATTCTGGCAAAATGAGGTTCAAAGTTCATGTAGATTAGGGCACCATGTGATGCTCAGTGGAGCGGGGTGGCCCTAAAGCTATGCAGAAAATTGCAGTGAAATCATAGAATCATAGAATGTTTAGCTTGGAAGGGACCTCAAAGATCATCTAGTTCCAACCCTCTACCCTAGGCAAGGACACCTCCCACTAGAAGAGGTCACCAAAGGCTCATACCCTTTGTTGTTGCTGCCACTGGATTTCGCCTTTGTCAGTAGAGTATTTCCCTAAAGGGTAACAGCAACAACTGCCTTCCAGAGGGCTTCCAGCATGTCACTTTTCATATGCACTTAATTCTTCAAAGCCTTCTAACAGCACTCCAGAAATTTGCAGCCCCAAGGAGCCCTATTTAGCAATGCCTTTCCATTAATCTGCTGGCCTTTCTATTTTTTTTTTTTCTTCAACAGAGTCATTATGTTAGAAGGGCCACGAAGATGCTCAGAGGGCTGCAGCACCTCGGCTGTGAGCACAGCCTGAAAGAGTTGGGGCTGTGCAGGCTGCAGAAGAGGAGGCTCCCAGGTGAATTTCTTGTGGCCTTCCAAGATCTGAAGAGGGGTTACAAAAAAACTGGGGAGGGACTTTTTAGGCTATGAGGGAGTGCCAGGACTAGGGGGAATGGAGCAAAGCTGGAGGTGGGGAGATTCAGACTGGATATGAGGAGGAAGTTGTTGAGCATGAGAGTGGTGAGAGCCTGGATATTTAGTTTCTGTGTATCACCAAAATAGTCTCCTTAAAGACAATCAATTCTATGATTCTATGATTCTCTATTTCTATGATTCTATGATTTTATGATTTGGATTAGAGGTGAGGAGGAAGTTGTTCATAATGAGAGTGGTGAGAGCCTGGAATTTGTTGCCCAGGGAAGTGTTTGGGGCCACAACCCTGGAGGTGTTTGCAGCCAGGCTAAATGAGGCTGTGTGCAGCCTGCTCTAGGGTAGGGTGTCCCTGGGCATGGCAGAGGGGTTGGAAATGGCTGATCCTTGTGGTCCCTTCCAATACTTGGTTAAAGCACTGTGGTGCATAAGTTGGAGTTAATTATTATATGAGGTTATACTACACAGTAGGTCACAGCAATGTGTAAGGGTCTACCTTACAACATAAAAGTGAGAAACCCCCAGCTAAATTTAAAATTGCATTTCTTGTCCCTCATCCTTTGCTCCCTGCATCACACTTAAAATATTACAGCCCCAAAGAAATCCTGCATGAGTCTGACAATTTCTTAGTTAGCACTTCTGGTAACTCTGTAGAGCTGATTAACAAGAATGTGTTAATGACAGTTCTGCATTGTCTTACTTTAAGTGATTTAGTTAACTTTTTCCCTGAGGAACAGGACCTGGGGGTCTGGGCTGATGCAAAGCTGAAGATGAGGCTGCAGTGTGAGTGCAGCCCAGACAGCAACTGTGTGCTGGGCTGCAGCAAGAGCAGCTGTGGGCAGCAGGGCAAGGGAGGGGATTGTGCCCCTTGGCTCTGCTCTCCTCACACCCCACCTGCAGCACTGTCTGCAGCTCTGCAGCCCCCAGCACAAGAAGGATGTGGAAGTGTTGCAGCCATTGCAGAGGAGGCCACCAAGATGGTGAGAGGGCTGCAGCAGCTCTGATGGGAGGATAGGTTGAGAGAGTTGGGGCTCTGCAGCCTGGAGAAGAGAAGGCTGCCAGGAGACCTTNGGTGTCCCTGCCTATGGCCCAGGGGAGCTGACACTGGCTGAGCTTTGAGGTCCCTTCCAAAGTAAATCATTCTATGAATCAATGAACTACCTAATCACCACTGCTCAGAGTCAGTGCTGTAGCCTAGGTACAGGAGGCAGAGCTACTGTTCCTGGAAATGTATATTTATGTGAAGACATTTCAGTGTGGCCTCTTTGGCAACATTTTCCAAATTAAAAAAAAANTTGCTCACTCCCTGGAGGTGTTCAAGGCCTGATTGGTTGAGGCCTTGGCCAACCTGTTCTAGAGGAAGGTGTCCCTGCCTATGGCCCAGGGGAGCTGACACTGGCTGAGCTTTGAGGTCCCTTCCAAAGTAAATCATTCTATGAATCAATGAACTACCTAATCACCACTGCTCAGAGTCAGTGCTGTAGCCTAGGTACAGGAGGCAGAGCTACTGTTCCTGGAAATGTATATTTATGTGAAGACATTTCAGTGTGGCCTCTTTGGCAACATTTTCCAAATNATAACATGATGGATTCTATGATTCTATGATCTAGGGTAGGGTGTCCCTACCCATGACAGGGGGGGCTGGAATTATATGATCCTTGTGATCTCTTCCAAACCTGATGGATTCTATGATTCTGTGTTTCTAGGATCTAGGGTAGGGTGTCCCTGCCCATGGCAGGGGGGTTGGAACTAGATGATCCTTGTGGTCTCTTCCCACCCTGATCCATTCTATGATTCTAACAACTCGCTTAAGAGATAATTTAAACAAGCAAACAGCACAACCTAGTCCTGCCTTTTCCTGTTGCTCCTCAGCCTCCCTTGCACCTCAGCACTAGGGATATGTAGGAACAAAAAAAAAAAGCTATTAGCTTTATTCAAAGACCATTGAAATCAATAGAATGGTGCTTAATGAATGCAATGGGGTTTAGATTAAGATCCAGGCTACTGCATCACAAGCACTAAGAAAATATCATCTGAGTTATAGAAAGGAAGGATTTAATTTGGTTTAGTTGTGGGTTTTTTTTTGCATTTGTTAAGACACAGAAATTATCATCTGAGATTGAGCTATGGTTTGGTGTTTCAAACAGTTGTCTGTAGTACCAGAGGAGCCTGTGGTAGAAGGGGGAACAACCAGATTTGACATCCTTAATATTCAGAAAGCCATCTAGAAGATAAAATAATAAAAATTTAAGAGTTAAAGAAATCTTGGGCGATTTTTTAATTTTTTAAAGTAATTTAAAGTTAAAAAAAAAAAAAAATATCACAGTGCTGCTTTTTTTTCAGCTAATTTTGCCCTGTTGAAACATGATTCTCCAGGGGCTGCATCTGCAGCTGAGCTAAACAGCAAAACTTATTTTCCAGCTCCAGAAAACAGAGTATTTTTACAGGAAAAGAAATTTCTGCCTGAACTTCAACCTTTAAGGGATGTCCAGAAAAAAATTGGGGAGTATGCTACCTAGCTTCTAAACACTATACATGGACAGGTGAAAAAGGTGCAATCGAATATATAGATCCATCCACTGGAGTGCAGGCCTCCATCAGGACCTTTGTGACATGCAAAATGTGATAACTGCATTTACCCTGCACAGCAGTCAAACAGAGCCAATTTATCCTGCTGTCCAGTTGAATTTATTTCATTGATCTGCAGTTGTGCTGCTTTGAACTAATTGGAGGATTTGAATGAGAAATTAGACTATAGGCCTGAGAAAGGAAAACACTGATGGTGCTACTGCACTCACAGCTTTACTGAGAAAGAAAAAAAAAAAAAAACATGTTTGAGCTGTAACCCAAATATAGATAAGTCAGACCACTTTGTGCTGTGGCTGCTCTTTGCATGGCTCTTTTCTCCCTGCCTTCCCTAGCTGAATCTGAATAATTTCACTGACTTCTTTCCTGCTGCTAATCCCCCTGGCCCATCTACCTTTGCCTATCTGCTGCTTAAGACAGACGCTGAGATAAGATTGGGGAAAGAAGGAAGGTGGTAGGGGTGGTTAAAACCCCTCTTAGGGACTTTGATCTCTGAGAGGGCTGTGGTGCTTCTGTATTACCTTTTTCATTGTATATATCTGTAAATATCTGTTATGCATTGTCAAAATTTGCTTGTCTATTGTGCAAAGCTGTAAATATAAAGCTTAATTTATTAACTTCCAGCCAACTGAGTCCCAGCCTGGGTTATTTTGAAGTGTGGAGGGGGAAAGGAACTGCTGAAACACCACAGCAGTGCTTTACTCTGGATGAGCATTTGGTTCAGTATATCTTGAAATGCAGCCATAAGAATGCTGGGACAATAAACATCAAGCTGATGGAAGTCATTTCTTTGACTTTGTCTTAAGTCAGTTACACTGTTGTGATGGTTTGAAGCTAATTGGAATATTTGAAGGAGAAAAAATAGATTATAGGCTGTGAAAAGAATCACAGAATCAGTCAGGGTTGAAAGGGACCACAAGGATCAGCCAGTTCCAACCCCTCTGCCATGCCCAGGGACACCCTACCCTAGATCAGGCTGCCCACAGCCTCTGCCAGCCTGGCTGAAAACACCTCCAGGAATCTGGCCCCAAACACCTCCATGGGCAACCCATTCCAGGCTCTCACCACTCTCATACTCAACAACTTCCTCCTCACATCCAGTCTGAATCTCCCCACCTCCAGCTTTGCTCCATTCCTCCTAGTTCTGTCACTACTGGATAGCCTAAAATGCCACTCCCAGTTTTTTTGTATCCCCCTTCAGATCCTGGAAGGCCACAAGAATGTCACCTGGGAGCCTCCTCTTCTCCAATCTGAACAGCCCTAATTACATGATCCTTGTGGTACCTTCCAACCCTGACTGATTCTATGATTCTGTGATTCTATTCTAAAAGACACCAGTGCAGATTTGAACCGAGAGGAGGTGAGTTAAGGAGACGTAGACACACTGGAGGAAAATAGACTTCTGACTGTCAAATAGTCATCTGGCATCATTAATCACTACTTAGAGCTAAAATAGATCATAGAATCAGTCAGGGTTGGAAGGGACCACAAAGATCAGCCAGTCCCAACCTCCTTGCCATGCCCAGGGACACCCTACCCTAGAGCAGGCTGCCCACAGCCTCTGCCAGCCTGGCCAAAAGCACCTCCAGGGATGTGGCCCCAAACACCTTCCTGCAGGGGCAACCCATTCCAGGCTCAACAACCACTCTCATGCTCAACAACTTCCTCCTCACATCCAATCCGAATCATAAAATCATAGCATCCTAGAAATACAGAATCATAGAATCATAGCATAGATTGTCTTTAAGGAGACTATTTTGGTGATTATACACAGAAATTAAATATGCAGTGGTCAGTTTTTGCACAGCTGAAGTGAGCATGGTTGGATAAAGCTCCCAAGATGGCTTGCAAAGTGCCTTCACAGATGTGAAACAAAGGGAGAGGATTCACTTTGCAATGGTACATACAGGGGATACCACCATTTATTTTTATTTGATTTACTGTTTACTTAAGTAATAAATACAGATGAGCACAGCAGAAGCACAGGTTTAAGTAAGAATTGTGGGGCTGTGTTATGCCAGCAGTGCCTGGTGTGCAGTTAATCAGAAAGCAGAAGGTAATATAAATTGTTTCTGACATTATGGGACTATAATAACACTACATTTCCACCGGCCCTGTAGCTCTTAGAAGAATTAGAAGAATGTATCCTAAAGATACCACAAATCCAAGACAAATGAGGGCATTTGTACATGCTGACTGTTCCCACGGTCGTGGCTTAGTTGTGTAATTGTAGTAGCTGTAGGTTATTACTGTAGCAGTCCGTGCTCGGGGCTGATAAAAGTTGCTGCCTGAATTTCCTTCTCCTGCCTGAAGTTGAGTTAGGCTCCAGTAAGGGACTAATGGCTTTTACTTCTCAACAGGTTTACTCTTTGACTGCATTCCCATACAAACCGAGAGTTTGAGTGCAGCCCCAGACAGCAACTGTGTGCTGGGCTGCAGCAAGAGCAGCTGTGGGCAGCAGGGCAAGGGAGGGGATTGTGCCCCTTGGCTCTACTCTCCTCACACCCCACCTGCAGCACTGTCTGCAGCTCTGCAGCCCCCAGCACAAGCAGCACATGCAAGTGGTGGAGCCAGTGGAGAGGAGGCCACCAAGATGCTGAGAGGGCTGCAGCAGCTCTGCTGTGAGGACAGGCTGAGAGAGTTGTGGCTCTGCAGCCTGGAGAAGACTTCCAGGAGACCTTGGAGTGGCCTTCCAGTATCTGAAGGTGGCTACAGAAAGGCTGGGGAGGGACTACTGCGAAGGTCTTGTAATGACAGGACAAGGAGGAATGGGTTTGAAGTGGCAGAGGGGAGATTGAAACTGGATATTAGGAGGAAGTTCTTTACAGTGAGGGGGGCAAGACACTGGCACAGGTTGCCCAGGGAGGTTGTGGAGCACAGAATCACCCAATGTGATTCTGTGATCCACATTGGTTGATTCTGTGCTTCACAACCTGCCTGAAGGTGTTCCAGACCAGGCTGGATGAGGCCTTGAGTGACCTGTTCTAGGGAGAGGTGTCCCTGCCTATGGCACAGAGGAGCTGGTACTCGCTGAGCTTTGAGGTCCCTTCCAACCTAAACCATTCTATGATTCTACAATTCCTTTTTGTGTCAAAAGGATCTTAGGAGAAAGTTATTTCCAGTGAAGGTTCTGAGACACTGGCACAGGTTGCCCAGGAATCGAAGCTCACATTTGGTGCTTCTGTGCTTCACAATCTCCCTGGAGGTGTTCAAGACCATGTTGGATGAGACCTTGAGTGACCTGTTCTAGGGAGAGGTGTCCCTGCCTATGGCACAGAGGAGCTGGTACTCGCTGAGCTTTGAGGTCCCTTCCAACCTAAACCATTCTATGATTCCATGATTCTATGGTTCTATTATTCTGTATTCCTACGTGGCAAACCATAGGCTGCCAGGCTGTGCTGGGTAAATCCTCGCTCTGGTGACAGGAATAATAAACCCTCCACATGTTTCTGTGGTTCCAGCATTCACCTGTTAACTGTCCCAAGCAAACCTTAATCACAAGCAAGTCAGTGATTCATAGAATGGTTTAGGTTGGAAGAGACCTTAAAGATCATCCAGTTCCAACCCCCCTGTGCCATAGGCAGGGACACCTCCCACTAGAACAGGTCGCTCAAGACCTCATCCAGCTTGGCCTTGAACACCTCCAGGGAGGGAGCAGCCACAACCTCCCTGGGCAACCTGTGCCAGTGTCTCACCACCCTCACTGTGAAGAACTTCCTCCTAACATCCCAATTAAATCTCCCCTCTGCCAATTTGAACCCATTCCCCAGAGTCTCCTAATGCTGACCAGCAAAAAACTTTTGAGATCATGTTAGACATGTTGGAAACTCTTCTCACACATAGGAGTTTGTCTTTCTTGAGGCATCCAGGAGCTTCTTTTGGCCACGAATTCTGAATATTAATCCAAACAACGTTTTTTCCTAGTTGGTTTCATGCACAGGCTCTGCCATTTCAGATGAAATTCGGAACGTTAAATAACGATGATTTTCGCCGTACGTACCACGTCGGGGCCAGCTTTATAGATGAGCTATAAACTGCAGACCAGAATATTTCTCCTAAACTCTCTCTCCTCTCCTTGCCTTTTAATTTCATTTTATGTCTCTGTTACTGCATGGTAATGAAAGGTAAATAGGAGGGCTTCAACAGTTTGCTCTGTTCCCACTCGTAATATAATCGGATCTTAACTAGATGTCCTTTTGACCTATTTTCCAAGGTGTGTGAAGCTGTAATGTCTGTATTCATTCTCCCTCCTTTGACACTGTACTTTTCCCTTGACTCCCTCTATTTGTAGTTTCACCTTCTCCCTTTAATCCTTCTTCGTCATTGCTTCTGTCTCTCCTCACTATCATTCTACCTGAGTAGAATCAGCCAGGTTGGAAGAGACCTCCAAGATCATCCAGTCCAACCTAGCACCCAGCCCTAGCCAATGGCACTAAGAGCCCCATCCAACACTTTCTTGAACACTTCCAGGGATGGGGACTCTACCACCTGCCTGGGCAGCCCATTCCAATGCCAATCACTCAGCAAAAAACTCTTCCTAACATCCAGCCTAGACCTCCCCTGCCACAACTTGAGGCTGTGTTCCTCCTTCTGTTGCTGGTTGCCTGGGAGAAGAGACCAACCCCACTTGGCTGCAATCTCATTTCAGGTAGTTGCAGACAGCAATGAGCTCTGCCCTGAGCCTCCTCTTCTCCAGGCTGCACACCCCCAGCTCCCTCAGCCTCTCCTCACAGGGCTGTGCTCCAGGACCCTCCCCAGCCTTGCTGCCCTTCTCTGCACACATTCCACTACCTCAACATCTCTCTTAAATTGAGGCGATCAGAAGTGGACACAGCACTCAAGGTGTGGCCTGACCAGTGCTGAGTACAGGGGCAGAATAACCTCCCTGCTCCTGCTGCCCACACTGCTCCTGCTCCAGCCCAGGATGCCATTGGCTCTGCTGCCCACTTGGGCACACTCCTGGCTCATCTTCAGCTCCTATCTCCCAGCCCCCCCAGGTCCCTCTCTGCCTGGCTGCTCTCAGCCACTCTGTCCCCAGCCTGTAGCACTGCCTGTCATTGTTGTAACCAAAGTGTAGAACCCTGCACTTAGCCTTTTAAAATCTCATCTCATTGCCTCTGCCCATCCATCCAGCTTGTCCAGGTCCCTCTGCAGGGCCCTCCTACCCTCCAACAGATCCACACCTGCTCTTGACTTCTTGTCATCTGCAAACTTACTGATGCTGGACTCAACTCCCTGGTACAAGTCATCCATAAAGATCTTGAACAGGATGGGGCCCAGATCTGTTAACCATCTGCTGTGCAATTAATCAGTTTAGCTAATCTAAACCCTGACGCTAACATTAAGCTCAGTTAATTTTGCATCCTTTGTTTTTATGAGGAAATAACCAGTTTAAAACAGCAACAAACAAAATAAAGGCTGTAAGACGCAAGTGGTGATACATTTATTGGCGACTTAAAACCTGATCTGGTTGGCACTGGGAGAAGAACAGGCCACTCCAGCAACTTGCTGCCTGAGCCTCTCTCTTGCAATTAGGAGCAGGAGTGACAAAAGTGATAAAGTCAGCTCAGTGCAGTTTAGGGTGAAGCTGGAGCCACCGAGTCCTGGTGTAGACTTTGCTGTGACTTTATGCCAACACTGTGAGTTTAGCCTAGTGAGATCAGGAAGCTCAGTGAGAACTCTGTGCCCTAAATTCCAAAGCATTTTGCTAATCTGCTATTAGACATTACAATGAGAACACTAATTATAAATCATCACCTCCTCCTGCCCAGGTAGAGAGTACTCAGAATCCTCCAGTGGCCCAGAACGCCATAAGCTGTCTAAATATGAAACTCTGATCATCCTGCTAAATCTTGGTTGCATTTAGTTAGGGAAGGTTTGGGAAGGCATCTGGCAAGGCTTTGGTTACCACAGGGTGCTGCTGGACGAGAAGATCAACGTGAGGCAGCAGTGTGCGCTTGCAGCCCAGAAAGCCAACCACAGCCCGGGCTGCAGCAGAAGTGTGGCCAGCAAGGTGAGGGAGGTGATTCTCCTCCTCTGCTCTGCTGAGAATGCACCTGGAGTACTGCATCCAGTGCTGGAGCCCCTGGGACAAGAGGGATGTGGACATGCTGGAGCACGCCCAGAGAAGGGCCATGAGGATGCTCAGAGGGCTGCAGCACCTCTGCTGTGAGGACAAACTGAAAGAGTTGGGGCTGTGCAGGCTGGAGAAGAGGAGGCTCCCAGGTGACCTTCTTGTGGCCTTCCAAGATCTGAAGGGGGCTACAAAAAAGCTGGGGAGGGACTTTTTAGGCTACAAGGTAGTGACAGGACTAGGGGGAATGGAGCAAAGCTGGAGGTGGGGAGATTCAGATTGGATGTGAGGAGGAAGTTGTTGAGCATGAGAGTGGTGAGAGCCTGGAATGGGTTGCCAAGGGAGGTGTTTGGGGCCACATCCCTGGAGGTGTTTTTGGCCAGGCTGGATGAGGCTGTGGGCAGCCTGATGTAGGGTGTCCCTGGCATGGCAGGGGGGTTGGAGCCGGCTGATCCTTATGGTCCCTTCCAACCCTGACTGATTCTATGATTCTAGAACTCATTAACTTGAGTCACTGAGTGTCCCTAGCAAAATACATAAACTATTTGGGTGGCATTAATATCCACATTGAGACAACCAATCTCCTACCATGTTGGCCTAGGACACACTAGGCTCACTGTCAGAAAGTTAAACTGAGATAAATTCTCTTTGGGTTTCTCCAAAATTCATATGGGATGGGTTCTGTTCCATCTGGATCTGCAAATAGAGACGAATTGCCTAGGAAAAAAAAAAAAAATCAAAGCAGGCATTGAAAATGCTCACACTGATAACAACATGTATATTAGAGGCTCCAGGAGGAAAAACATGGGAGATAACAAAAATTTATTTGTCTCTTAGCACGGATAGAGTCTGGATTGTTACAAGGCTCTTGATTTTGAGAGGAGGCTGTGAAGTATCCTTTTATTAGAGATGAGGTACCCACTCTGCTGGCTGTGTCTGAAAATGAGATTCTGAAACATGCCACCTTCACTCGTGGCTATTTTATTTCTTCTCTTATTCCAACATATAAAATGTCAAATATAATTTCTTGCTTGCTTTCTTTCTTTTTTTTTTTTTTCAGCTGGCAGGTGGCAGTCAGCCTGCAATACACAGCTGGGGGTATGGAGAGAACCTTGTGTGAGCAAGTGAACAGTTTGGTGAAGAGAATGCTGCCAGGTGACCTTCTTGTGGCCTTCCAGTATCTGAAGGGGCCTACAAAATAGCTCGGCAGGGACTTTTTAGACTACCAGGGAGTGACAGGACTAGGGAGAAGGGAGCAAAGCTGGAGGTGGGGAGATTGAGCCTGGAGGTGAGGAGGAAGTTGTTGAGCATGAGAGTGGTGAGAGCCTGGAATGGGTTGCTGAGGGAGGTGTTTGGGGCCACATCCCTGGAGGTGTTTTTGGCCAGGCTGGCAGAGGCTGTGGGCAGCCTGATCTAGGGTAGGGTGTCCCTGGGCATGGCAGGGGGGTTGGAACTGGCTGATCCTTCTGGTCCCTTCCAACCCTGACTGATTCTATGATTCGAGGAAGAAAGTAGGGCTATTAGGAAAGGACATCCAAAGGAAAAAGAGGACAGCAGGACGTTGTGGAAAATGTTCCAGAAATGGCCTGGAGGTGTGCAGGATAAGGCAAGATAAGTAGTTTGCAAACAGCAAGTTATGTTATTTACCTGTAGGAAAGTGCTTTTCACAACTATCTCCAATGTCTAAACTTCATGTACCTGTCTGTACTTTCAGATCTGCTGTGCTTAACTAAAGGATATTGTGGTGGTTTGGCAGCTCCCTGCCCCCCACCCACCC